>ML685903.1:10972808-11045079 GCA_007922175.1 Pelusios castaneus
GCCCTCCCTCCCACCCAGCGGTGATTACCATTTTTCAATTTGCGATTCTTTAGAGAATCGGGGGTTTACTGGTTTTCAAAGAATTAATGCTCTATGGGTGTTATAATAATAAAAACAAATATGTTCTGATTAAAAACAGCCTGTAATTCTTTTTTTTATTGCTTATACACTCATCTTGGCTTACAATAGTCACCCAAAAATCATAGAATCATAGGGCTGGAAGGGACCTCATGAGGTCATCTAGTCCAACCCCCTGCTAAAAGCAGGACCACTCCCACTAAATCAGCCCAGCCAGGGTTTTGTCTAACCGGGCCTTAAAAATCTCCAAAGACGGAGATTCCACCATCTCCCTAGGCAGCCCATTCCAATGGCTTCACCACCCTCCTAGTGAGAAAGTTTTTCCTAATATCCAGCCTCGACCTCCCCAGATGTAACTTGAAACCATTGCTCCTTGTTCTGTCCTCTGTTAATATTGAGAACAGCCTAGCTCCCTCCTCTTTGGAGCACCCCTTCAAGTAGTTGAAGGTTGCTATGAAATCCCCCCTCAGTCTTCTCTTCTGCAGACTAAATAAGCCTAGCTTCTTCAGTCTCTCCTAGTAAGTCATGTGCCCCAGCCCCCTAATCATTTTCGTTGCCCTCTGCTGGACTTTTTCTAATTTGTCCACAACCTTTCTGTAGTGGGGAGCCCAAAACTGGACACAGTATTCCAGATGTGGCCTCCCCAGTGCTGAATAGAGAGGAATAATCACATCCCTTGATCTGCTGGCAACACTCCTACTGATGAAGCCCAATATGCCATTGGCCTTTTTGGCAACAAGAGCACACTGTTGGTTCATATCCACCTTCCCGTCCACCATAACCCCCAGGTCCTTTTCTACAGTGCTGCTACTTAGCCGATCGGTCCCCAGCCTGTAGCAGTACATGGGATTTTTCCATCTTAAGTGCAGGACTTTGCACTTGTCCTTGTTGAACCTCAGATGTGTTATTGATCTTAAATAACACCATCTGAATATCTGCAGTATCCCATGTGTTTCCTGTAATAAGCATATGGAACTAAAGGGAATACTGCAAACTCTGCAGTAACCTTATATAAGGCAAAATTGGAAAAATTTTAAGGGTGACTACATAAAATTTAAGAACAATTCCAGTACACAAACAACATGATGACAAAACCAAACTGTTTCTCACTCCTTGGGTACTGACAAAAGCCATCAACCTACATTCAGTAAAGATGTTCCCACTCATTTTATTATGCAGACAGGAAGACCAAACACATTATGTCGTTCAGAATAAATAAGCAAACCTAAAATCTAGATGCAGGGCAGAATCAAACACCTGAACTTGACTAGAGCAAAGGGGAATCAGGAAACCTACTGACTCTATCGATCTGTTGCAGACATCAACGGCAACCTAGCAACGGCTCTAATTTATGCCAGTGGAGGACCAACAAAGCAGAACTCTACTCCCAAGTCCACCCTTATCGTGGGGTGAAAGTGCCATCTAGCACAAACTGCCATTGGCAGGTTTGGATGAACAGAGTTTGTTTTGCACAAAGGGGATGCTCCACTGGCTACTTATGGCCAAAAAATGGCTCCTTTATTCCCCTCATTCTGGAGAATGTGCCCCTGTATTGTACTAAATTATATCAGTGCTAAAATAATTTTACTCTACCATTCAGTCTTTGTGGATTTATGCAGAAATCAGTTACCTAAAAATGTAATTGCTACCAGAACAAAAATATTGCTACCTTGTCATTCTATAACTTCACATAGTATTACACTATTTTTTAAAAAGAAATAAATTAGAAGACACATATACAGGAATTAATATATTTAACTGAGATTCTAGTTAAACTGCATTCCTGGAATTGCTATAAATACTCTTTCTTATTTCTCTTTGAGGCTTTAAAGCTTTTCCTTAATTTCTTCTCCCAACACCCAACTCCCCTTTTCCCCCATCCCACCCCACAAAAAAATACAAATAAAAGCCTTACAGAATTTTGAAGATTGTTGGAGAAATCTCTTTTTGTTGATATGTCTGAAGAGGTGACAGAATTGCGATCGCCAGAAGTCGCATCAATCCATTTATTTTCAAGTGTACCTACAATGTTGGTAGCCATACTGGTGAGATTGAGGATTTTATGCCTTACATATGGCAGGGAAGGCTGGTCTTTGCCCCAATCTGATTGACACACGAAGATCAAGAAATGAATATGAACAGAAAAGTCAAAGTATACAGAACAAAAGTTAGTGAAAACACATTCATACTTAAAAAAAAAAAAAAAAGACGAGAGAGAAAGAGGAAGTAAGCAGAATTGGTAAAGATAGGAAATGGTTAGGGCTTTTATAAACAGACCACCTTCCCATAACAAGCAAGAGTTAGTCAAAAGACAGGCTTGAGGGATACTAGCAAGTTTACTAAGATGCATTATATTAACCTGGAGTTCTGTTGCTCAAAATTGTAAATATAGAAATTAATATTCATTGAAATTTCATTGGTGAGGACAAAAGTTACCTCATCAAAAAGCCTCCAGTCACAGGAGGAATTGAGAAGTAAGCTGTTTTAACTGACAGATGCACAGCTCTTGGAGCATTATCTATAACTCTTATAGGAGTACAATCCACCACATTTGCCTCTGCACATTTAGGGTGGATGTTATGATTCATACCGCCATTGATTAGACCACACAGCTAATGCATTTTAAGTGGCAGACAATATCTTTAACTGTATAGGAACCAGGAAGAGAAATTGTCTCCACCTTAACTTCCAAGCAATTATTCTGGTTTAGTGGAAGAAAGACTGCTTAAACCAAAGCAGCAAAATGGGTAAGAGGAAGGCTACCCCAGAGCTAACCTTCATATTTCCCTCAAGCTTTAGGAGATGCACTCTCAAATCACCTTCTTCTCATGCAGGACAGGTGTGAATAGATGAGAAATGCCTCAATTATAGGAGACTTACAACCACTCAAAACCCCAAAATCAAGTCAGGTCACTGCAAGAAGCCTCCTAAATTTATCATAAGAGCTGACCCCATTCCCATCTAGCGCCGCCTGCAGTAGACACTAGATAAGTTGTGAAAAATGCTGCCTTTTAAAAAAAAACAAAAAAAACAACAACTACTAAATCTATTCTACCAGTCTCAACACACAAACTTCCAGGCTCTAATGGGGAATGAAAAACACTCACTGCACATGAACCATACTTGACCAGAGGGAAAATTCTTCCCTGATCCTAAAATGGGCCAGACCCACAGCATATCTGGACACCTGGCAAGATAACTGGAAAATTCAGCAAGAATGTAAGGGTATGTCCATGTAGCAGTGACAGAATGGTGCTACCATGAGAAGGAGGGAGTTTTTAATGCCAAACAGATGGGCTAAATGAACTAATCAGCTCTCGCAGCTTTCCTCTGAAAGGGCCAATCACAGCACAGAAAGGACATGGTAAGCTCTGCACCCTCGCTCCACACCAGCTGTGCGTTTCAGACACATCCTCCATTCTGAGGCAGATGCAGGATGTGGTGTTATACCGTAACAGAGGGGCATAGCTGTCTCCCATGAATGCTAGGCAGGATCCGAGGGGTGGGTATCTCCTCTTGATCTGACAGAACTACCTTCCACCCCTAACTGAGGTGGTGAGAAGGG
This sequence comes from Pelusios castaneus, assembly GCA_007922175.1. Taxonomy (NCBI): domain Eukaryota; kingdom Metazoa; phylum Chordata; order Testudines; family Pelomedusidae; genus Pelusios; species Pelusios castaneus. The sequence continues at coordinate 10,976,452 of ML685903.1, forward strand.
GCATTTACCTAACAAAATAATCTAGGGCATATGCATGCAACCATGCATCTCTCAAAAATTAGACCAATGTGTAACAGAAAAATCATTAATTTATGATTAGCAGACTTGCTAGTGAAGTTATTTGCAATACAAACCATATAAAAAAGAAACCTGGAGTTGTGTTGTAAGGAAAAAAAGACTCTAACAAAGCACTCAGATTCAGAAAAGGAGTTACCAAAGCAGGGGATACAGGCCTCAAACCCATCACAGCAACTTCACTATAGACAAAGCTTTTTCCCCTTACAAAACATGCTGTAGTTGAAACAACTCACCATTACTTCCATATCGTCTAACATCCATGACTAGGTTTCCAGTTTCTAGTGCACTGGCCATGGCTTCCTCCCACTGATTATGGTCCATTTGTGAAACCTTTGTGCTGTCCACAGCAATGATTTCATCATCTACTCGCAGCTGGCCAAAGTCTGCAGCGCTTCCTAACAGATTAGACAAAATATTGCTTTCGTCTGGGTGGTCCCAAATACATCTAACACAGCTATAATGGGGAAGGAGCTACTCAGTTTGTTTCCCCAAAATAATAATTATAGCCAGAAATTTAAGTAAACTTTGTAAAACTTGCTACACCTCTCTAGGATATTTAACATTGGGCATCCTGGGCCATATCTATACTCAAAATGCTACATCGATCCCCATGGATCGACACAGAGAGATCGATTGAGCAGCCAGTGTAGACCCGCTCAGTCAATCCTGGAAGTACTGCTGCATCGATGCAGTAACTCCACCTCTCCAAGTGGAGTAAGGTTGCATCAACGGTCAACGCAGCGGAGTGAAGACAGCGTAGTAAGTGAGAATAACTAAGTCGACAGGAGACACGCATTCTGCTGCACATACATTGCATATCTCCCACTGACTTAGCCCCGCACTGTAGACTAGGCCTTGGTTAGAGTAAAAGTATTATTTAGTGCTGCGGAAGTTGGAAGAGAATAAGAAACTTTTAGGTTTACATTTTGTCTTGCAGCTACCTTGTTCATTGAAAAATCTTGCTGCCTTTTTCTCACTACCTTAAATCTTAGAAGAAAGAAAGTACAGCATCCCATTCTGATATCTGTTGCTAACAACAAGCTGAATTTTAAATGATGCTGTGACATAAATAGAGCCAACATGTAACAAGATTACATAGCGGGATTTGCTATGTAATGACTTGTGACTATTGATGTCAGAATAGTAGGAACACTCCAAGTGACCAGGTCACTGAGATACAGTTATTCCATGTTGTGTTAGAAAACTTTCCTGAGTGAATGTACTGATTTAACTTGCATTAGGGTTAATGGTATGTTTATTATTCAACACATTGCTTGAAGTCAATGGGAAATATACTGGAAGGCAATACAATTGCTTCCCAGATAAGAATACCATGGGGGACCGCTGTTAGCATTAAAGACTTGTTTTCAACCTTGCTTGTAAACCTTGTTTTGTCATCCAGGGAACTAGAGATCAAAAGACTTGACTCAGCGGAAGTCTAGCTTCAAGGTGAGTGGCATGCTTCTGCTCTACTGGAGTAGCAAAAGACCACATGAGATTGCAAGTAGAAAAAAGTTGGATTCTCAAGTAAGACCCCAGAAAGAAGTTGAAGAATTAAAGGTCACACAAATCCTCCTATACACCATCTGAAGGTAACATATCTAGGACCAGACCAGACATGTAAATTTGAACACATGGCACTTGCTGGGGTCTCCAGATTACTTTTGTAGACATATATCAGATGACCGCTTGAGTGAAGTGACTATTTTCTCATGCCAGTGCGCACAACTTAATAATAGATACAGATTTTTTTTTCCCCTCAAGGTAAAAGGTGGTTTCATTTTGAAGAAGAATAAATTGCTATTTTTCTATTTTTATTTTCAATACAAATGTTTCTTTAGCTCTATTTGAGAGTTATGGTAGCTAACTAATACTCAGCTAGCTTCAGATCATAAAATAAAAAATTCTGATTTACACTAGCGAATATATATGTAGAGACAGCCCTTTGCACAGAATAACTGCTATAAAACAGACTAGTGGCAGTGAAAACGAATTAAATTGCCTTTTAAAGCAGTTATTTATCAATTGTTTTAGCCTGTTCTATCTGGAAAGAACAAGCCATGATTAAGAATGATTTAAAATGAAGTCTTAGCTCTCATTTTAAAGTCAATGTGTAAGGTGACTGGTAGACAATTATTTTTCTCTCTGTGAAAAAGAAATGCAATGAAGTGCCAGTCCAGTGTGAAGTTTTTATTGGTGTCTTCTCTGCTTTAATACCTGTGTTATTATAAGGCAATCTTTTAGTTCTAATCAAAGATATTATTGAATACGGGCTGAATGATATTGAAAAATATCAGGGTACTCTGCAAGACTTGACTTTTTATAGTTTCAGGAGATGGGGGTTAGATAAACAATTTATAGTTGAAATATTTTAAATAAGTAAAAATGTAATACAACCAAATGTAATTTCTTCTTGAAAACAAACAAGAAGGTTAGAGCTACTGATTAGAGTAAGATTCATTTTCACAGGGAAAAACATTGATTAATCCTGGATATTAGTAAATATCTGAAGAAAATGGCACTATAATTGTGACAATTTATTCCAATACTAAATGACATTCTTCCCAGCTCATTTTTGTTACTGTAATAAAAGAAATATTTCAGGCAGACAATTTAGATAATGGAATATTTTACAATCTTTAACATAATGGAAAAAAGTAAACAAAAATCTGCTAACTTTTCCCATGTACCTCTCTCTATAGATTGTCAGAAGAGACATCTTTTAAAATATTTTTAAAGAAAGAAGCAGTCTATATTATATACATATATATATATACATATATATATATACATATATATATACATATATATATGTATGCCCCTGTGACATCCATAAATAAGTAACTGTATTTAGTAGACATCACAAAGCAGTAAAATCATGTCTTGTAATAACCCAGAACTTACATCATTGCTATGGATTTTAGACTTCCTTTGCTTTAAATACATTTTAATATTTTTAATTAAATGTAATTTTAGTGGATGAGGATATAAAGGAATCATAGCAAATGTAGCCATTAGCAGTCAAATTCCACTTTCTTTCTACTTTCTTTCCATCTAAACTCTTTGCAACATTTTCATTCATCATTCAAATTAAATGCCTGTCTAGGAGTCTCAAAGCACTTCCAGTAAGAGCAAAATTCATAGAAGAGTTAAGTATTAGTTTACCTTCTTCAACAGTCTGTACAAAAACTCCAGAAGGTTTCCTATTTGTTGTGAACCCAAAGTTGCGACTGTTACGAGGTCTCTGGTTTAAACTGATTCTCATTTCACTGTACTGGTCCTGAAAAATAAAACACGATACTGCAATATCTGGTGTCACAGGCATCTACATGCAGGAAAGTTTATCCACTCCTAACAATGTACACTTTAATTATCTTTTAACTGACTATAAAGTGGTGTTATTTGTACATCACACTAAGTTTTTATAGATAATTAAGTTTCAAAGGTTACACAGAAGACATTGAGTGTATATATACATATTTAACTGTGTGTAGATATTACATTCATCATAGCATAATGCACAAACAAGGAGTCCTGTAGCATGTCTAATATATTTGTTAGTCTTTAAAAATGCCACTGGACTCTGTTTTGCTGAACTAGACTAACACGGCTACTCCTCCGAAGCACAGCATGCTGCTTAGTGCTATATACATAGGAACTGGAAAACAGTGCGACACCAATCAAAAGCCAAGGGGACAGCTAGTTTACACAAACTGTATCTTAGGAGGCCAATTTATTCATGAGAGATTTGAAGAAATGGAAATCCTAAAATTGACTTTCATACATAATACAATACGGATAACCTGTAAAATTAAAAACAAACAAGGAATCTTGTGGCATTTTTAAAGATTAACAAATTAAAAGTTCCACAAGATTCCTTGTTTTGCTGAACTAGACTAACACGGCTACCCCTCTGGAAAAGATGGTTACTAACCTTTTCTGTAACTGTCATTCTTCGAGATGTGTTGCTCACGTCCACTCCAATTAGGTGTGCGCGCGCATCGTGCACGGCTGCCGGAAAGGATTTCCCTAGCATCCCCAGAGGGTCGGCTACAGAGCCCCCTGGAGTCGCACCTGTATAGCGCGCCTTATAAGGGCTTGCCGACCCTTCCCCTGCCAGTTCCTTCTTGCCAAGGATCCGACAGAGGGGCAGATGGGCGGGTTTGGAGTGGACGTGAGCAACACATCTCGAAGAACGACAGTTAGTAACCGTCTTTTCTCCTTCGAGTGATTGCTCACGTCGACTCCAATTAGGTGATTCCCAAGCACTTACTGGAGGAGGGGTCGGAGGTTAATCTTTTAGGGACTTCAGCACTGCCCTGCCGACCGCTGCGTCCTCTGCTGCTTGTTGGGTGATCGCGTAATGGGCTGCGAACGTGTGGATTGAGGACCAGGTTGCCGCTCTGCATATTTCCTGGATCGGTACGCAGGCTGCAAAGGCTGTCGACGTGGCCTGGGCTCTTGTCGAATGGGCCGTGATCTTTGGGGCTGGTTTGTTTGCTAGCCCGTAGCATGTCTTTATGCATGATGTGATCCACGACGAGATTGTCTGTGCAGAGACCGGGCGTCCCTTCATCCTGTCGGCTATGGCCACAAATAGTTGAGGGGACTTTCTAAAGGCTTTTGTCCTTTCAACATAGAAGGCGAGGGCCCTTCTTACGTCTAGTGAATGTAGGGTCCGCTCCCGGTCTGAGGTGTGAGGTCTTGGATAGAACACCGGCAGGAAGATGTCCTGGCTCGTATGGAAGGCAGAGACCACCTTGGGTAGGAAGGCCGGATGTGGTCGGAGTCGGACCTTATCCCTGAAAAATACCGTATACGGCGGCTCCGACATGAGGGCTCGTAGCTCGGAGACTCTCCTGGCGGAGGTGATTGCCACGAGGAATGCGACTTTCCACGAGAGGTAGAGTTCAGAACATGTCGCTAGGGGTTCAAAGGGGGCTTTAGTGAGCGCTCTAAGAACTACGTTCAGGTCCCATTGTTGAACTGGTTCCACTATTTCGGGAAACCTTTTAGCTATCCCCTTAAGGAAGCGGCCCACCATAGTGTTCAAGAAGACTGAGCTGCCCTCTATCGGTGGGTGTAGGGCCGAGATGGCTGCTAAGTGGACCTTTAGCGAGGATATGGATAGACCTTCATGCTTAAGGTGGAGAAGGTAGTCGAGTATGACTGGTAGGCTGGTCTCCCTAGGGGACAGTGAACGCCCCTCGCACCAGATGGTAAAACGTTTCCATTTTGACAGGTAAGTTGCCCTTGTGGAGGGCTTCCTGCTTTCCAGCAGGATTTCTCGCACTAGGCTCGAGCATTGCATTTCCTTTTGGCTTAGCCATGAAGCTTCCATGCCATGAGGTGGAGTGACTGAAGGTCCGGGTGGCGAACTACGCCCCCCTGCTGGGTGAGCAAGTCTGGCAACAGTGGGAGGTTGATGGGTGTTGATACCAGGAGGTCCAGGAGGGTGGGGAACCAGTGTTGGCGTGGCCAAGCTGGGGCGATCATTATTATTGATGACTTGTCCTTCTTTATTTTTGACAGAACCAAGTGGATTAGCGGAAACGGTGGAAACGCATAGAGGAGACCGCCGTTCCATGTAATTTGGAAGGCATCCGCCAGCGACCCCTTGCTCAGCCCTCAGAAGGAGCAGAATTTCCTGCATTTGGCATTGTCCCCTGTGGCAAAGAGTTCTAGACGGGGAGTCCCCCAAGACTGGAAGATGGAGTGGACCACATCCCTGTGCAGCGACCATTCGTGTACCCGAATAGCTCGGCTCAAGGAGTCCGCCAGAGAGTTCTGGACTCCTGGAAGATAGGAAGCTTCCAGGTGGATTCTCCGGGGAATGCAAAATCACCAGAGGTCTAGGGCTTCTCTGCATAGGGGGGAGGAGTGGGCCCCCCCTTGTCTGTTTATATAGAAGACAGTCGCTATGTTGTCCGATTTCACCGTCACACAATGGCCCTGTAAGTGGTGTTCGAAAGCCCGACAAGCCAGGAACACTGCTCGCAGCTCTCTGACGTTGATGTGGCTGGATAGGTCCCGTTGGGTCCACAGGCCCTGAGTTTTCAGGTGGCCTAGGTGGGCTCCCCAACCCAAGTCTGACGCGTCCGTCACGAGAGTCAAGGTTGGTTGCGGTTTCTGGAAGGGAACCCCTGAACATACCACGTCCTTGGCTGTCCACCACTGTAAGGACGTCAGAATGTGAGGTGGAATGGTTACCACCTTGTCCAGCCGATCCCTGGATGGTTGATACACTGAGGCTAGCCAAAGTTGCATGGGTCTCATGTGTAGCCTGGCGTGGGGAACAACATAGGTGCACGCCGCAAAATGGCCCAACAGCCTTAGGCATGTCTGGGCCGTGGTCATAGGATGGCGAGACAGATCCTCTATCAGGGCACCAATGTTGTGGAAGCGTGCCTGTGGGAGGGATACTGTGGAAGTGGTAGAATTCACGACTGCCCCAATAAATTCTATTTTTTGAGTTGGCACCAGAGTGGACTTCTTTAAGTTTATTAACAGACCGAGTTTGTCGAAGGTATGTTTGATAACGTCTATGTGTTCCTTTACCTGTGTGCTGGAATTCCCCTTCACCAGCCAATCGTCCAGATATGGGAACACATGCACTCTCCTCTTCCTGAGGAAGGCCGCCACCACCGCCAAACATTTTGTGAAAACTCTGGGTGCCATGGACAGGCCGAAGGGGAGTGCTGTAAATTGGAAGTGTTCGTTTCCTACCACAAATCTCAGGAATTTCCTGTGCCTCGGGATGATTGAAATGTGGAAGTACGCATCCCTGAGGTCGAGGGTGGCGTACCAGTCCCCTGGATCCAGTGACGAGGTGATTGAGGTTAGGGAGATCATGCGAAATTTGATCTTTTTTATAAATCTGTTCAGGCCCCTGAGGTCCAGGATCGGTCTGAGGCCTCCTTTTGCTTTCTGGATCAGAAAGTACTTTGATTAAAGCCCTTCCCCTTCAGCGCTGTTGGGACCTCTTCGACCGCTCCTAGATCTAGGAGCTGCTGGGCCTCCTTGCGGAGAAGATGTTCGTGAGAGGGGTCCCTGAAGAGGGACGGGAATTTGGGGGGGCGGGAGTAGGGGGTAGAGTGGAATTGGATAGAATATCCCACCCCTACCGTGCGCAGGACCCATTTGTCCGTTGTAATACAGGCCCAAGCTTGGTAGAAATGGGACAAGCGGTTTCTGAATAGCGGGGGTGGATCCATGAGTTCTGGTACTCCATCCTCGGGCGGCCCTTCAAAAGCCCTGTTTTGGGCCCTGGGATTTGCCCGGGGGGCCATCGTGCTTTCCCGACGGCGGGTAAGACCTCTTTCTGTTATGGCCCCCAGTGTTGTTTCTGCCCCTCCTACGGCTCGAGTCCTGCCTTTGTTGTTGTTGGTTGGGGCATGGTGGAGGCTGGGGCTTAAAATGGCGCCTTTGCGTAGAGGGTGTATGCATCCCCAAGGATTTCAACGTCGCCCTCAAATCCTTGAGGCTATGGAGTTTGGAGTCTGTTTGCTCGGAAAAGAGCGATTGGCCCTCGAAGGGGAGGTCCTGGACAGTCTGCTGGACCTCGTATGGGAGCCCCGAGGCTTGCAGCCACGAGCTACGGCGCATTGAGATCCCCGAAGCCATCACTCGGGCAGCTGCATCTGCTGCATCCAGGGCCGACTGGAGGGAGGCTTTAGCCACCTCCTTACCCTCATTTGTTAGCGCCGTAAATTCTTTTTTAGAGTCCGGCGGTAGTGTGTTGGCGTACTTTTCAACCGAGGACCAACAGTTAAAAGTGTACCTACTCAGGATGGCCTGCTGGTTTGCCACCCGGAGTTGTAAACCTCCCGTAGAGTACACTTTTCTGCCATAAATGTCCAGCCTCTTAGCATCCTTGGCCTTGGGCGTTGGTGCCTGTGCCCCCTGCCTTTCCTTGTCGTTGGCAGCCACCACGACTAGTGACCCAGGAGTAGGGTGGGTGTATAGGTACTCGTAACCCCTGGGTGGTACAAAGTATTTCCTTTCGACCCTCTTCGGGGTGGGTGATACAGAAGAGGGGGTCTGCCAGATGGACTTCATGGTTCTATCTATAGTCTTTATTAGTGGCAGAGCCACCCTCGAGGGAACTGAAGGAGGTCAAAATGTCTGTCATAGGGTCCTCCGTATCTTCAATGACCTCCTGGGCTTGGATGCCCAGGTTGAGGGCTACCCTCCTAAGGAGGTCTTGGTGCGCCCTACCGTCCTCCGACGGTGGGGCTGAAGCAGAGCCCGCTACCGCCTCGTCTGGCGATGAAGAAGAGGAACCCTTGATGAGAGAGGAGTCCTCCTCCTCAAGGATATCATGCGGCGACGAGGCTTCGGCTGCGGTGCCGGTATCCTCGGGAGGAGGTACGGTGCCGGCCCCTCGTGGTGCCGTGCTGTGTGAAGGGTGCCAATCCCCCTCCGGTACCGAGTCCGGGCGGGAGACTGTTTCAGACCGACTATGAGGTCTGGAGAAGGTCGGTGCCATAGAGAGAGAACGGGACGAGTGAGCCCCCCTAGACTGGTGATATGCCCATGGCGTCCAGAAGGGCCAATTGCTGGGGTTCTGCCATGCCGGACCCCACGGTGCCGGGAACGCCTCTCTGCGGTGCCGTGAAGAGGAGCGCGAGCGGCTTCGTTCGGAAGCGATCGATCCCACCTCTGACTCTGATGGCGACACGCTCCTCGGAGACCATGGCGGTGCCGTGGGCCTCGGCGTCGGGGAGCGGTGCCGGGGAGAGTGAGGGGCCAGCACCGGCGTGGGTTTGCCCTTTGACTGACGGGGTTTACCCGACGCCGGAATGACGGTCGCGGAGTCAGGATCGTCTCGACGCGGTATCGTGCTCTCTATGAGCTCCCTGGCAGCCTCGAATGTCTCAGGCGTGGAAGGAGACCTTGTAATCTCCACATCCTCCACTAACTCCCGACTAGGGGAGATCACCGGTGCCGGACTCGATCGCCCCATGTCCCGGGGTGGAGGCGACGGTCTGGGCGTCCTCGGGGTGGCAACTACGTGGCCCAACACGGGTCGCACGGTGTCCTTACCCCTCGCACCGTCCTTAGGAGGCGGTGACCGGCCTCTGTCCGCACGGTGCTTCTTCCGCGGTACCAGTGAAGATGTCCGGTGCCGGGAGCCCGGTTTCGGCAGCGACGATACACGGTGCCTATCTCCCTTGTCCTTGCCCTGGCTTGAAGGTCCCGGTGCCGGGGAGCTTTTCGACAGCGTCGAGATCGTGGTCGGCGCCGGAGCGTTGGGGGAGGGTCTAAGTGCCGCCTCCATGAGGAGTACCTTTAGTCTCTGGGATCGGTCCTTTTGTGTTCTGGGCCGGAACGATCTACAGATCTTGCACTTCTCCCCCAAGTGCTTTTCTCCCAGACACTTCAGGCACGTGGAGTGCGGGTCGCTCTTGGGCATAGGTTTGTTGCACTCCACACACTGTTTGAAGCCTGGGGCTCGAGGCATGCCCGGGCCCCCGGGCTCAGCAACTACTACTAAGTAAACTATTAACGATGAAATGAAAATTAATTTGAAAATAAAAACTAGCTAACTTCAGAACGTAATCAGGATAGAGGAATGCTAGGGCGGATCTCTACCATGAGAGACCCAAGATCCGACTAGCCGTCACTGCGGTAAGAAGGAACTGGCAGGGGAAGGGTCGGCGAGCCCTTATAAGGCGCGCTATACAGGCGCGATTCTAGGGGGCTCTGTAGCCAACCCTCTGGGGATGCTAGGGAAATCCTTTCCGGCAGCCGTGCACGATGCGCGCGCACACCTAATTGGAGTCGACGTGAGCAATCACTCGAAGGAGAACTGTAAAATTAACTGCCTCATGAGACTGAACCCAACTGGAATGAGGAAAAAACCGACTCATTTCATCTATAATTATGCATAGTAAGGTTCAGGTAAGCCATGCTTCTTCAGTACTCAATCCAGTAATGGAATCTATTAGCGTGGACCACTGCCTCTAGGTGGAGTTCTAGTGAATGGGTTCTGAATGGACACAGGAGTCACACTGTAATCAAATTATTACAGGCGCTGCTCAGAAACCACAATTCCCACTCCATGGCAAATTCTGACATTTTGAAATTTACCAGGAAACAAAAATTCTAAAATATTCAACTCAGAATTATCAAAAAGTATTATAGTGTTTCAATATTATTGAAACACTGTAGTGTAATGCAATATGATAGAAAATAAAATCAAACAAAATTCATTCACAAGATAAAAGTGAAATATGTTACACCACCACCAAAATGAGAAAATCATGACATTTCATTTAGACTTTTTTTGTTGATGTTGAAAACATTGTTAAAATGGACATTTCCACAAAATGAGTATGTTAATGCTAGAAATTATACTGTGGCAGAGTGGGTCATTTCCCTCTCAATATAATACAAAGATGTGCATAACTCTTGGACTTTCTACACTGTTCTGAGTAGCAACTGTCCTCAAATCTCCAGCTATATGTTTACAAATTTGGTCATCATAATTTCTGGCCTCTACTCTCATCAGGTCACTGTCTAATTCCACATTAATTAACAGCAAAACTATTCAGACAAACTAATTAGTCAAATTAGGGATAGGAGGGAAGAGCTAAATTTTAATAAGCAAGAAGAAGCAGGGAAAATAGAGTAAGGAATAAGACTGGGTGGAGGTAACAAGCAGAGGCAGCCATACGTTAGGACAAATCTGAGGGCAATAGCCAATTGAACAGAGAGATGGGTTTACAACTGAGTCCAGGGAGCAGACAAGGAACATACTGAAGTACAATAATATGAGATTTCTTCCTGTTTACTTAGTTATATTCTTGGCCAATAAAGTCACAGAGCCTCACAATGTATGAGCCCAATACTATAATTAACTCTGAAATATTTAAGATACAGCTCTTATAAACCAGTAAATGCCCTTATATAAAATAGACATTTACTTTTCTTGCTATACAACTAATCTCATTAAATATAAATAGATTATTGTAAAGTTCATATAGTGAACTAAGTAAGTTCAATACAGTATCATATATTAAGCAAGCTTTTATCTATTAAATGTTTCACAAATGTAGGATGGATAAAAATTTGTATTTTTATTTAAAACAAATACTTTTTATTTTTAGAAATGAACTATTTAAAATTAAATTTGCAATTATGACAACATGTGTTAAGCCTAAATTAATATTAAGCTGTATATATGGCTGTCAATGTTTTAAAGAAAAAAATCAAGCTGCCAAACTGGTAGAAGTCACTGGCTAAGCACTGGAACCATAGAGTTTGCTGAAGGGCTAAGCCACCATTTGACAGCAGTAGTGTTTTTCCACAGAAGCAGAAAGAACATTTTCATCATTTCAATTTATTTCGCTAGTTCAGTTGAATGACCATTTAAAATTCTGGAAAGTTTGTTTACCTCCTCTAATACATGGATTAAAACTAGTTGTAAGAGTGAGATCTACTAGTTCTCAAGTCTTGAAGAACATGGTGACCAGAAACAATCACTTCAATTTACTAACTACAGATACTACTTCCTTTGTTTGATAAATCAGTTCATTTTTAATGCAAAATATGTTTTGATAAGAAAAAAGATTTATATACCTAGCATATTTAAAATAGTTTTATTTAACAAATAAAAAAGTGTATGCACTTTTACCGAATTCCAATGTACTTGCAAATGAATCTACATAAGAATGGCCACACGGGGTCAGACTAATGGTCTATCCTGTCTTCTGACAGTGGCCAATACCAGATGATTCAGAGCAAATGAACAGGCCAGGCAATCATCAAGTGATCCTGGTGTCCATTCCCAGATTCTGGCACAGAAAGGGTAGGGACACTTCAGAGCATGGTTTTACATCCTATCTCATCCTGGCTAATAGCCACTGAGGGACAAATCCTCCATGAATGTATCTAGCTCTTTTTTGAACCCCACTACAGTTTTGGATTTCACAACATTCCCTGGGAAAGAGATCACAAGTTGACTGTGAGTTGTGTGAAGATGTACCTCCTTTTGTTCATTTTAAACCTGATGCACTAATTTCATATACTCCCAGTTTTTGTGTTAGCAGAAGTAAACACCACTTATTTCCTTTCTCCACACCAGTCATGATTTTATAGACCTCTATTACATCCTCCCCTACAACCTCTTTTTCAAGCTGAAGAGTCCCAGTCTGATTAATCTTTCCTCATATGGAAGCTTTTCCATACCCCTAATCAGTTTTATTTTCCTTTTCTGTACCTTATCAATTCCAATGTCCCTTTTTTGATATCTGCAGCCAATATTCAAGATGTCAGCATACCATAGAAGTATAATGAGGTAATATGATAGTTTCTGTCTTCATATCTATCCCTTTCCTAATGGTTTCCAACATCCTGCTTTTTTGCTTGCTGCTGCACACTGAGTGGATGTTTTCAGAGAACTATCCAAATTGACTCCAAGATCTCCTTCTTGAATGATAACAGCTAATTTAGATTCAATCCCAACTATACAAATAAAATGATGTTTTCCAATGTGTTTTAGTTGGCATTTAGCAACATTGAATTTCATCTGTCATTTGGTTGGCCAATCACCCAGTTTTGCGAGAACCCTTCATAAGTCTTCACAATCTGCTATTTTGGGTAGTTTGGTATTGTCCAGCAAATTTTGTCACTTCCCTGTTTCTCTCTTTTTCCAGATCACTTATGAATATGTTGAACAGTACTGGTCCAGCACACATCTGTGGAGGACACCACTATTTACCTCTCACCATTCTGAAAACTGACCATTTATTCCTACCCTTCGTGTCTCATCTTTTAGCCAATCACTGATCCACAAGAGGACCTTCCCTCTTATTCATTGATGGCTTACTTTGCTTAAGAGCTTTTCATGACAGCTGTCAACGGCTGTCTGAAAATCTAAGCACACTACAGCCACTCGATCACCCTTGTCCATATTCTTGTTGGAAATTCTCCAAGAATTCTAACAGACTGGTGAGGCATGATCTCCTTTTACAAAAACCATGTTGATAACAAATCATGTTCATCTATGTGGCTGATAATTCTGTTCTTTACTATAGTTTCAGTCAATTTGCCTAGTACTAAAGTTTGGCTTACTGGCCTGTAATTGCTGGGATCGCCTCTGGAGCTTTTTAAAAAATTGTGATGACAATAGGTATCTTCTAGTCATCTTCTTCAGAAGCTGATTTGAATGATAGGTTACATACCACAGTTAGTAGCTCTGCAATTTCATATTGGAATTCCTTCAGAATTCTTGGGCATATTGCCACTAGCCCTGGTGGCTTATTACTGTTTAATTTATCAAATATATTTCAAAATCGTCTTTACTAATACTTCAATCTGGGACAGTCCCTCAGATTTGTCACCTAAAAAGAATGGCTCAGGTTTGGGACTCTCCCTCATAGCCCCTTCTTTGAAGACCGATGCAAAGAACTGATTTAATTTCTCTGTAAGGGTGCATCTACACTTACAAATTAAGTCAACTTAAGCTTACTTAATTTAGGGACCAGTACGACCATCTAGTCTGACCTCCTGCAAAATGCAGGCCTCAAGACCTCACCCACCCAGTCCTGCACTAGGCCACTATCCTATGACTGAGTTATTTACCTCCTTAAATCATGATTTAAGGACTTTAGGAGACAGAGAATTCACTGGTGGGTGAACCATGCCCTGTGCTACAGAGTAAAGTGAAAAACCCCCAGACCGCAGGCCAATCAGCCCTGGGGGAAAATTCCTTCCCGACCCCAAATATGGCGATCAGTTAAACCCTGAGCATGTGGGCAAGTCTCAACAGCCAGTTACCCAAGAAACTGATGTACCTAAGTTTTTTACTGTTACTAGTAAATAAGAAGTGCACCATTCACCATTTTCTATTACAATAAAAAGTAATAATTGAGAATCTGAATAAATGTATACTAATATAAATATAAAAATAAGTGTATATACAATGTATCCTCCTCGTTAGCAAAAAGAAACACTTCATAGAATGTATAGACTAAATTTATTTGCATATCAATATGTTTTGATACGCAGATAACTCATGAGGATCAACCTCATTAGGAAAATAACTAAAAAATGAAACTGCAGAACAAGATTAAAATTAAAATTAATAATTTAAATTGCTTAGCTTTAAATCCATTCACCCTGCAAGAAGATCTCATCTATTATTTTAATCTACTCCATCCCAAGATGCATTCTCCCTCCTTACACCCAGCTCTCCACAGAAGAGCAGTCCAGCTCCATTTGGACCGGTCCTTCCCAAAGCCAGCTGTCCTCAACAAACTCCATATTAATGGGTCAGTGTTTACAGTGACACCAATCTCTCACATGGATATCCAATGCTTTGCCGCTGCACAGCTGGATATCTTAATTTATGGGAAAAGAAATTCCCACTTAACCATAGTTCATTGGATGCATGCTGTATAAAAAAAATTTAATTCCTCATTTGCCAGGCAGGGGAGCTTAGCATGATATGCCTGATAATCAAGCCCCAACCAGGCTCTGTCTGAATTTTCATACAGTGAACAGAATTAAATCTGACCCAGAAAAATTTGCTTCCATTCAGCTCACATGAGCCACAAAAAAGGACTGCATCTACCCTAATAGAATTCCTACCAATTCCAGCAACAACTATTCTATCACTTTACTGCAATGCATTGAAGCCATCTCCTCCTACATGTAACCATGATGCTGTCAGAAGACTCTGATTAAATAAAGTAGGATGACAGGTCAGGTAGCAGTAGGAGTCTGTAAACTGAAAAATACTTTATTTTAGAATTGGTTTTAAAAAAATAAACTGTTCAAAGTAATATTTAGAAATCTATTTTAAAACAAAAATAGGACAGGAAGTGACTGCACCAACTGGAATTCAAGATCCTGTGGTTTCCCTCCAACAGCTGCCATAATTACTATCTCCAGCAGCATAAAGAATATAGAAAGTGCAACTCCCAGCATGATCTTGGGAGCTAGTGATGTGGACAACGATTGCAGGAAGCTACTGACAGCTGAAGCTACTGATATTTGGTTTACATTTGAAACAAGACACTGAGGGCAGGAAACAACAGTCAGCAGCCCCAAGATTATGGCACCTTACATGCCCCAGAGCTCTGAAAGTAGGACATAAGACCTAATTTCTTAACAAATGTTGGAGACCTTCCATTAAACAGCCATATATTGAGGAAGTCACTTATTTTTAAAAGTAATTAGTGAATACGGTCATTAGATTAAACCAAATAGCAAAGTTACTAAAAAAAAAAAGCCTGTCTCAAGCAATTGTAGTAAAAAGTGAAACCTTGAGTGATGATTAGCACATTTAAAAAGGTCAGATTTTCAGAAGCTGGCACTCATTTCATCACCTCAAGTTTGAAGGTGAAAATAGATGCTAGTGCAACTCCCCTAACTAAACCCACAAATCAAATTCTTCAATGTCCTAGTGACCTTAATTGCTGCTGCAAATAATTGTAAGTACAAAAATAGAAACCTCTTAATACTAAGCTGAAAATCTGGTTCCACTTATACAAGAAACAGAGACACGTTCATAGTCGTAACAGAGAAAAGAGATTTAGAAAGGTTGTAGTGGTCAAAAGAACAAATGATATAGGCCAAGTATTTCTTTTTTCATATTCCATGGGAAAGAGAATATTTTCTTACATGAAATGACTTATTTGTTTCTCCGAATAGCTTTCTTATTAGTGAAGAATGCTATCCTTAGGTTTTAATAATGTTTGCTCACACTGCCCTATTACTATTAGGTTACTGTGGGTAATTATATACATGCCAACTTACCTTTGACACTGAAACCTCAGGCTCTGGCAGGCTTCTTATTTTTGCAGAAGATGCAGTAGGATCAGGAGTATAATACTCTGATTTAAAACCAGAGGACATTGCATCCTGGTATTGGGATGTAGCAGAGGTTATCATTGTGGGAGACTCGGTTTTTCTGATCCTTTCTTTTTCCTCCTCACCATCAGGCAGTGCATCTCCAGAGAGAAGTGATCCTACCTCCAGTGTTGAAAATGAATTGCTGGTGAGCAAAGTTTGAGCACTCTTGGCTCTATCTACTTCTCCATTATAATTCTGGGGATCATCCACCTAAAATACAAAGTGTATCATTTATATCAGCATATGATACTTTATTTTTTTTGTTAAAGCATAAAATACATGAGTTTGGCTCTCAGCAAACTAAGCAAAACTATTCAGAAAGATCAGCCACAGACATTTTCTTATGGATGGAGAGATCTTTTCAATGCAATTTGCACTCACCACACCCACCACCCAGTTATTAAAAGAGCAGGATGATTCCCCTATCCCAGATACATGTGAGCAGGATAAGTAATTCAGGTTTGGATTTAAAAGAAATGCATTAAAGTAACATGTTTTTAGAGATATATCAATTTGAAAATTAGGGCAGCTAAGGCATTATGGAAAGATCATAATTTCTGGAGAAATTCTGATAGCTCATATTAGCTTTTATTAACCACATGTTAAGAGCAGATGCTCGGTATAAAATGGTCCTCATTCCATTGACTTTGATAGCATGACAATTTCCATCATCTAAAAGTGTAACAATGTTCAGTTTCAGGAAAATGTACAGATACAGTTAAGTTTTCTGGCAGGAAAACCTAAAATCTTACCAAAAATTACTGTACCAATATATTTATCAGACATGTACTCATAGCAAACAGATGATCATTTTAAGTACATAAATATCAGCAATCAGTTAAACACTGACAGAATTATCTGCTCCATTGTGAATATATCCTTTGTTAAAACAGCAGTAGGTAATTTAAAACTAATGCATAAAAAAGTCAACATAGCTACTGGGTTAATTATTCAAGACAGTAACGTTCACAAACAGTAAGAAACAGAAGGAGTTTTACCGTAAGTGATCTGGGAAGTGATGAGATTCCTCTTGAGTGGACACCGAAGGGTCTTGGTGTAACCACAGATGTTAACCTAGAGGTATCAGTTTTCTGGTAACTTCTGGGGAGAGAAGCTGAAATCCGAGCTGACCCCATTTGTGCATTCACTGAATGGTGAGTAGACAAAGGGACCGAGCTCTGTTCTTCTGACATGCTTTTAGCTGGAATTTGAGTTTCAACTCTTGCATAGATCTCTGGCTTTTGAGAGTTCTCTTTGCTAGTTTGTAGAGCATACACCTTTTCATTCTTAAAGCTGAAAGTGGCATCTTTTTCGACAAAGTAATCTTTTGCTACTGATGGTCCAGAAGGTGGGTTTTCATCATTAAATACATCATCTGATGAATACATCCGCCTATGTTCACTTTTTTGCTGGATGTCGCTGTAGGATCCTTGATCTCTGTTCTCCCTAAGGAGACAAAACTCATTAACATACCAAAAGGAGTGATCTGGAGAATTTGTAGACTTTAAGAAATCTTTCGGCTATGAAATGCTCAAAGCAAATATTTAAACTACAGAACACCTCCTGTTTAAATGAAAAGTTAATCTATTAATAAAAAAAAAAATCAAATAAATTATGTTTTCTCTTGCCACATACTACAATGACTAATGATACTTTCTGTTATGCCAAAAATGCCATTTTGCTGGTGACAGCAATAGAATCAATTCACTTTAAAATGCTTGGAAAGCTAGGTTTTCATTTTAAGGGGTTTTTAAATATTTTATTAATTTTTTGGATGTTAGATAAGAGATGGATGTCTAGCTAAACTTGGTAGGGTGGATGCACTCTGAAAAGTACAAGCTACACGCTATAGTTTTACTGAGCTAGCTACTGAACTAGAAAGCTATACCAATTTATAGAGAACACTTTTTAGGTGTTTGCTAGAGCTCAAGTTGAGGCTTGGTTCCTTGCCATGTACATTTCCTTGTAGTGTGAAATGAAACAAAATATTTAGAAAACTTTTTTAAAAGGTTTTGGTAATATTGCTATTCAATGTGAGCATCTATGTTTTGTTACTGAAAAAGATATCATCTCTAGTCCCTGGAAATAAAAACAATGGAAAATAAAAGTTACTCTAATGCAAAATATTATATTTATGTTTTAAAAGGATCCTTTAAATCTGGTTTGTAAATGTATGCAGCATGTATATATAAATACATGAACATATAGCCCATTGATTAAAAGTGGGAGACTCAAGGCATTTTTATAAAACCATCACTCATAGGGCAAATTGTTTTACTCAATTTACTTTCTACTTATTTAGAGAGAAAGTATTAAAAATATTTGTATTCCGCTCATTCTGTATATACCAGAAGGAGTCATATAGCAACAACACAGGGGAAAGTTCAAGTGAAATCTTAAGCCTGCTGTTTTGCAATACAAACAAAAGCCCTGGCTATGTTTACTCTCAATGATTAAAGAAAAATTTCAACTGCAATGTTAAAGCAAAGAAAAACATAAAACCAGAGTAAATCATACTAACAAGATTATTCATTCTAGACAAGTTGTAGTAATTGGTTTTTTTCACCTGTTTAAAAATATAATGTTAAAGTGAATTAAATTTGATTTCAAAGCAAAACTTATTCCTACTTTGTAAATCACAATTTACTAACTTGCTTTAATTTCCACTATAAAGAGTTTAGCAGTATCTGGCTTTCAGTTGTTTAGACTTCTGTATTAGATGGACCCATTAAAAGGTCAATAAAGACTAGCATAATCAAAACTATATTCTTCAAAAAGGTGTACTGATAGTTATTTCATATGAGCAGATTAAAATGTTATTTAAAGCTGTTTTAAGATTAGAGTGAACACATGCTTAAAAATAAGTAGTGCATACATCTCCATTAGGTACATTACCTGTCCTGCTGCATTTCTTTCAGTGACTTGCTATTTCTTTCAGATTTCTCAGAGGCTCTCCTTTCGATTTCTTCTCTCTCCTCCTTTTTCTTTTGCAAATCTGAAGTGAAACTTTTTCGACGATTTTTCCATTTTGCTAGATCCTAAAACAGAAAACACATGAATATATGCAGATCTGATTTTCTATAGACAATTACTGAGACTACTACATTACACTGCTCATTCTAGCTGGATACCAGTGTGTCCTAATTTTACTCTGTAAAGCCTGTTTGTCTGCGCCAAGGCTAGATTCTCATGTGTCTTCCAGTAAAATCTGACCCAAATGTTTCTGAGACAGACTGTGTTCGTATTTTTCAGGTAAGGTGGTCTGCCGCCTATCGTTAAGTAAAGGTAACAAATGCAATTTTACACCATAAAGAAAAAGTTCACTTTTCCTTTTCACTTCTTCCAATCATCTTTTCAATATTTATCTAAAACATAACAGCAACGCTTAACAAGGAGTCCTGTGGCACATTTAAGGCTAACAAATTTATTTATCTCATGAGCTTTCATGGGAGAAAATCCACTTCGTAAGACATTTGAAGATGGGGAACTTACAGAATGGGAGGAAAACAAATGCAGGGAAGTGTAAGTTATAAGATATGTTCCAACGGGGTAGCTGTGTTAGTCTATTGCAGAAAAACAACAGAGTCCTGTGGCACTTATAAAGACTAACAGATTTATACATCATATGAGCTTTTGTGGGAGAAAATTCCACTTCATCAGATGCTTTGAAGAACCAGAGGACTCTGCTGTTTTTATAATATCTGGTCAGACTAACAGCAAATCAATTGTTAGGATGCCAACAGTGGAGTACAGCAATTAGCAGGGAGGTTGGTGGAGAACAAGGTAAGCAAGATTACCTGTTCTAATGGGAAAAGAACCTATAATCTTTTTACTGTAACAGCAAATCAAAGCAGTTGTAGGAATCAAACAGTGCTTCAGTGGATGTTAACTTTAAATTCAATTGAAATGTGTGTGTATATGTATTATATAGATAACATAATACAGAAAAATAAAAGCAACATCTGAATGGATTCATGTATTAATGAGTATATACCCTAGCCGCCTTAAATGGAAACTGAAGTATCAACCTATTTTATATTTTGTTCGTGTTTGAAAATCACAATGCACGTTGGCAATCAGCTGTGTCTTCCACATGGGATATCACAACTAGTTTAAACAGAAATGCTGAATGTTAGAACCAAGCTGCATTAACTGAGTTATGTTGAAAGGCTGCTCAGTGTCCAGCGCTTATTAAAACCAATTCCTCACTTCTTTAATCATTACTTCTCAGGAACTGAAGGGAAAGTTTGAGGCTGGATGGATAGATAAGTCAAAATGCTTATCTCAAAGATAGGATATTAGTTTTCAAGGGAAATTTAAACCAGAACATTTTTCAGAAGAGACAAACTGAAAGACAGAAAACACATGGAGCATTTTTCCAAATGACTAAACATTCAAACAGAAAACCATCCAAATAGCTTTACAATTTCACTGCACATGACTATGTGCTAAATTACTGCACTTCTTAACAATACACATTCTGCCTGTCATTAGACTTCACAATATCACTAGATATCACCAGTAAGAGGCTCCCCCCACCCACTCACAACACGCATTTGATTTCATTCTGCCAATCTGCTATGCAGTCTTTTTGTACCTTTTCCTATGAAAGTGTGATATAAGATTCCTATACTGCAATACATTATTTGTTTATTGGGCCTGAAACTGGTTTTTATTTTTCTGTGCTCTTTAAATCTTACTGTGCAGAGTTGATCAAACAAGGTAATGTAGAAGCATTAAGTATTTACATTCCACACACATCAGATAATCTACTAATGCTTGAAATTGGTCATTCACGCCCCAATCCTGTGATATGCTGACACTCGACCATTGAATGGAACGTGACTCTGGATTGAAGAACTAGATCCTTACTAGGACACATTAGGGAGCAGAAAGAAACACTCACATCTTGCCACTTTTGATCTTGTTCTTGTAGCTTGGATTTTACTTTCTGTAACTCTTCATAACGAACTTCTCGCAGCATTTGGATCTCATCTGCAGTGACATCACTCAAAGACTTGCTCCTAGGACCAAAAACAACGTTTTGCTTAATTTAGTCTTTGCCAGTATTTATGCAAGCAAGACTTTAATAGTATAATGAGCTCTTCTACTGTGCATTTTTAACCAGGACCAGAAAAGAACCATACACGATACTGAAAATTAACTAGCATATGCAGTGATGCCAATACTTAACACCAGTGACAGCATCTTCAGACAAACATGTAAAGGAAAGGCAAGAATCTGCTTTCATGATCACTTAGAAACTTTATCCTGATAATTCAAACTGCACTTCTCTGCTCTTCAATTCTCTCTCTTCCCCTCTGTTCAGATTTTTTTTTTTTAAACTCTGCTCATGTGTTCAAGATCTCTTCATGGATCTCCACTGCCTCTTCCACCTAAATTTCTTTCCTTCCCACCTAATCCCACTCTCTCTTTGTGTTCAAAATTCCATTTCTCTGCCTGTTCCTCAGACTCACAACCTTGGTGTCTTTTTCAACTTTCTCTTCCCCTCCTTCCCCTGCATCCATATCTAGGTGCTCACCAAATTTTGCCAAACTCTCCCTGAAAACTGATTTCTAAAAGCTGGTTTGTGCTAAGGTTCTCCTGTGCCTGGGCCACTATCAAATTCCTCCTCTGTCTCCCTGACCTCTCTCTTCAATCTAACATCCAACAGCTAAAATAACCTTATTCTCACTCTGGTCTCACCATGGCACCCATCCCAGTACGTTCACCATCTCCCTTTTACTCCCCTCCTTCTTAATCCCTCAAAATGGACTTCTTCCACCCTGTTTTCTATGTTCGACTTTCACACCTCTGACTCATAGAATTATAGGAGATTAGGGTTGGAAGGGATCTCAGGAGGTCATCTAGGCCAATCCTTGTCAAAGCAGGACCAACCCCTCCTAAACCATCCCAGCTAAGGCTGAGATAGTCATACCTTAAAAACCTTTAAGGATGGAGGTGTGCTACTGTCTCATCTACTTCTGCCATTTCTTACTTCCTCCATTAAAAGATATCAAATTTCAATTCACTTGCAACAGAATAGGATTCAAGTTTGTTTGTTTTAGTTCTAGCCCTTTCTTTCCTTACCCCCACATTCACTGTCTATCTCACGATCTGTCTTAGCCTAAATTTGGGGTGGGGAGACAGGCAGTGTCTTTTCTTAATCTTTCTAAAACACTATGCAACATCATGGTGCTATATAATATATTTAAAAGGGTCAGGCTCATCTTAAAAAAGAAAAAAAAAAAAAAATCACATCTCCCATTCAAAAAAGAGTTCCACAGTTCTGCCATGTCTTTATATCCTCTTTAATACTACCTGGAGTCAGAAGGCTACTGTTAAATCCCCAAATACATCAAGTTTTCCTTGCAGCCTGATTTCAGGATTTGGCCATCTCATGCCCTGGCATGTTATAATTTTCTCCCTGCTCTTTCTTGAATCTTTTAAAGTCTTTCCTGGATTGGCCATGCATGTACTTCTGGAGTGACATGGCATCCTCCTCCCCTCATAGTGTTTCAAGCAGATTGCCTGAGCTGTCCTCCTACTCATCTAGCTGAAGGAGCACAGTGACTGAAGAAGGAACTAACAGTTTGATGACCTGAATGACAGTAAACAGCCACTAGATCACCAGGTCAATAGATTATATTAAATGCTCCTGGAAAGAAGGAAGTAACAGTATTCACTTAATCCATGAAAAGACATTGTACAACTTTCACCTATTCTTTGCTAAAATCAAAATAAAATAGAAGGTTGGAAGGGACCCCAGGAGGTCATCTAGTCCAACCTTCTCAGTAAGTCAGTATTGATCTGCTCTGAAAAATGAACCTATTTCATGCAGAGGCTAAACATAATTTCAGTGGCAACCTAAGACTCTGATCTTTAGAACATAAAAGCTAAAGCACTTAGTTCTTTTCCCTGCTTATTTTTTAAATGGGAAGCATGTCAATTCTAGCAAAAATACCACGGTTACCAGCTGAACCTCTATTTGTTTGCTTAATTTTCTGTCCTGTCCTTGTTTTTATCGTTCATTTTTACATCAGGCACAGAAACTGTTTTTGGACTACAATAAACCTGTATTGAAGCACAAAAATTGTTCAAGACTGGTTCAAGGAATGTAAACTATTTGTGAACTGTTTTTCCCTCTCTTGCTTTTCTGTATTTTCCTTGAACAAAACAGAAAAGTGTAAGCAATTGAAATGTATCTACTTGATTTAACCTACTTATAAAGAATGTGTTAATTTGTACATAATCTTTTTAACATAAAAAACCTATCTAGTGTATATATCCTCAGAGTCTCCCTCCTCTGAATATGCAATAGAGCTCTCCTTGGGACCAACTTTTCACATTTTGCTGATTTTGCCGACATTTAACCATTTATTATAAAAGTATTTCATACAATTTTATCTCAAGGTTTTAATTAATTTCTAAAAAGCATGGTTAAAATATAAAGGCTATATGCCACAGATTTCAAAGGGTAGGGGGGAATTAGGTATGTTCATAAAAACATGCAAAAAACAAAACATTCATGCATATACAAATGTATGAAGTGCATTCAGGCAAAAATCAGCGAGGCATCCCTCTTTTCCCACTCCTCTGCCCAACAAAGACGCATATTGCAAGACAAGTGAAAAGCACAAGAGAGTGCTTTAATGCATACTGATGTAGTGAAACATGGAGTAAGTTTACACTTAGTATTCAGTAACCTAGTGTTGGATAAATAGATTCAATAAATTATACAATATCCAGAAAGCCCAACCTCTCAAAAAACTACACCCTTAAATAACCCTGAAAGGAAAAGCTGCACTCAACTTGCCTCTCTATTTTTATTTTTAAAATCCCCTCATTATAAAAGTTGATTTTTGGTTGAATCTTTGATGAAAACTATTAACCTCAGATGCAGAAACATTAAATCAACACAATAGAAAATGCTACGCTAAATTAATTTAAGCTGTTCTTGATTTTCTTTTCTCTCTCATGCTAGGTGATTTATTCCATATGTTTGGATCTTGATCAACTGAGATGTCTTCCTATCCCTCCTCACCAGGGATAAACAGATATTTAAATTCATATCAGTTTCAGTATTTGTACCCGTGCCCTCCATTAAAGACGAAATCTACTATCTTTACTCTAGATTTGTTACACTTCTAAAAACCCAGTTTAAATATAGGGGGAAAACACATGCTATGTTTCAGCAAGAGAAATTTCACAGTTGATATAAAAAAGCCTGACAGAAGCCATTGCAATTTATTTTCTCTATATGCCACAATGAGCTTCTATCAGAAGCATAGTTATTGCATTTCCCATAAAACTTATGAAAAATGCCCAAGTACAGGACTACAAAGCAACATGCACAAGGTACTTTCAGCAAGAGTTTCTAAAGCTATTATGCATGCATAAATATTACTGGAAAAGTTTAATAAGATGCACAGAAAACAAGTGGTATGGTAAACCCCACACTTACCCATGCTCATCAGAAAGCTTTTGAAACAGTCTGAGAAATCAAAAAACCACAAAAATTCATTTCAGGGTCTTACTCTACATGTAAAAGAACATTAAGAAGTTAGACAGAGGCTTTCTGACTAAAGCGATGGGAGAACATCAAAAGATCGGGAGTTACAGGCTTGGATCAGCACCCCAATGTTCAGATGCAAATATGAAATTTACCAGATTTTGGAAAGCAAGTTTAAAAATTTCAACACAAAGATCCCTGTCACAATTCCTAGTATTTTCAGTTTTGGAAATAAGGCACGAATAGTCTAACAGTGCTTCCAGTGCTACCTAACATCAGGAAGTGCGGACCAAATATGACAATTATTTCAAACAATCCTAAGACAGTTTGGTTTGGAAAGGTTATATTTTTCTTCAAATTAATTTGGCCATTCATAATTTTAATGCATGAAATAAATGAAATGAATGAACAGAATGCCAAAAATACAATCAGCTTAACACATTAAGAGGCAGAACCAGATGTATCCAATATGATGCACTAAGGTAATTTTTTAAACTTTTAAAATGTTTAGTGAAGACATTGAGAATAAATATGATTTTATTGAATGAAAAAATCCTTAAATGTGTTTAAAATTTTTTTTTAATCAAATGCAAGCTTTGTTTAGCTGTGTTAAGCTTAAAAATTAAATGACACAATATTAGCTGGAGCATACAGACGTATAAGTCATGAAATAAGGATGCGGAATGAGAAAAATTGCAACTTGCAATTCCGTACTTTCAGTGATATGGAGGACTTAAAAAACGTACTCTCCCTGAATGAGTACAGAGTTTGAAAGTTAAACTTTAGGTGGTTAAAACAGACTGCAGAGAGGACAGAAAGATTCTCGCTGAGCAGGCAAGGAGGAGTTGAGCATTAACCGGTGACAAATTTGATTCGAAAGAAGGGAAGGATTGGTTAAAGAAATGAAGATTGGCTAATGGAAGTTTAATACACACACACACACCCTTTTGGAGATGTGCTTTTTAGGGGCATGATGGCATGGGCACTTTTCACCTAACATAGTAGGATTAGAGCTGTGGTAAGAGAGCCTTAGAAAATTTTTCAAACCTATCTCAGGCGCAGTAGTAACAGAGCCTCTATTTTTTAAATCCCTCCAATAGTTAAAGTATACAGCTACGTTAGGAAAGTTTATACACTGGTATTGAGAAATAGCTTTTCGGTTTTCATGAACTCTTGAGAAGGAATATGAGTATTTACTCAATCAAAGAAAGAAACATGCATCACTTGAGACTGAAGGAAACAACGTACATTACTAGTAGTGACAGAATAATCTAAAACATGAACATTCTTATATTTGTTGAAAATACGGTATTGCCCAGTCATAAGCTTTTCCACAACTATGCAAAATAAATACATTGCAGTTTCACGTTGCATGCATGGTTCAATTCAGTACAAGGTAATGCTTTCCTTAACGGGAACACTTCTAACAGTCACAAGCACGCTTCACACAGGGACATAACCTGACCTCTCAACCATCTGGCGTTTCTTGTGTCTAACTTTGCTGGCCTCTCTGATCGCCTCCCATTTTTTCCAGTCTTCTTCACTGCATGGACCTGGAGTAAAACTGACTGGCTGCACAACACTTCCTATGTTCCAAGACTCAATCTTGCGAGTCAGCATGTCATCTTTATTCTTTCGTGAAGAGGGTGACAAGAGTTGACCACCTTTTTTATCCTCATCTGTAGTGGTAGTCTTCTCAAGTAAACAAAGAAATTTGGATTGGATTTCTGGTGGGAGACTCCAAGGGTCAGGAAAGAGTACAGGATGGTATTTGTCGGGAGCACCTGATAAAGGCACCCCTTTTTTCTGTGTTTGTACTTTACGAACAATCATGTCATCTTTGTCTAAGTCTGGAATAACAGGTTGACCCTCTCTGGGTTGCAGAATTATTTCACCCTCTAGAAAAGGTTCTTGCTCAGAAGATTTTCTAAGATATTCAGAAGCTTGGAGAACAACTGGATTCATGTGGAAAGAACCAGTCTTCCGAACAAACAAATCATCATTTTCCAAGTCTGGATACAGGACTCCATTCACAGTTTCCCTCTGGTAACATCCTGGTGTAAAAAAAACATTCTTTCTGCATTTTATGACCCTAGGGCCAGAAGTTGGATCAATTTTGGTCTTCGTTTCAGAAGACAAGTAGTCATCAGAGTATTTTTGGAGGGTCTGAAGTAATGAAAACTGACTGAAGCATATAAAACAAAAAGGAGGAAGGTAGAATATCATTAAGTGGCAGAAGGCAGACTGCAGACAAAAATGTTCAGATGAGCATTTGTTTTAGAACTGGATTATTCTGATAAACACACATACTCTTCAATATTTGCTACCATTTCTATACTGCAGTATATATCCACCCCTTTAAACGGATAATACAGCTTATTAACCTTGGTATAAACGGCAAGATCACATGCTCAAACACAAAGCAAACAATCCTTTACAATTTGTTATGCCTTTTACACTTATGTATTCCGTAAACTAGCACCTTGTGACTAAGTACAGAGATAACAGCAACATCACGAGCTGCATTTTTAATTCACGCAACTCTTGCATAACTAATAGTTTTGTCTGATGCAGCAAGAGCATACAGTTCATGCAATTATATCAACCTGGGTTGATCAGAGGCGTATGTGATTCCCCCTTCTGCAATTTGGGACAATGATTTCCCCACACATTCAGCAGTCCTTTGGGCATGGTTTTGTTCATAGGCTGAATCTTCATTCTCAGAATCAGACCTCCTTCTACTGTGGAGTAGCATGATGAATGGAAAAGATGGAAAGTTAAAAAAATATTTAAAGTGATCATGGAGCAAGCTACACATAAATAGAGGTGCAGTTGCCTACCGTACAAAAGTTTATTTTCCTGCAAAAACCTCTGTTCGAACAACAAACAAGATGCAAACAAACCAGCTGTTAAACCTTCAACTTCCATCAAGAAACAGCCAGTGGAGTTGATAAAAACAAAGACAAACCCCTCCCCCCCAAAGTTTCTCAACATATTTAAAGCTATAGTACAGCTAAAAGTTGTGCGTGCATGAGATATAAGTTTGGAGCATGCACAGACACAAACCTGAATCCCTGAAGCTCTTTATACCATGGTTTGGAAGAGTAACCCTGTCTGGTTTTTTTCCAGTGCAG
The DNA here is from genome assembly GCA_007922175.1 of Pelusios castaneus. NCBI lineage: Eukaryota > Metazoa > Chordata > Testudines > Pelomedusidae > Pelusios > Pelusios castaneus. Next base: position 11,004,037 of record ML685903.1, read on the forward strand.
TTCTTCTTCGGGAGTCCAAAATTTAGGAAGAAACTTGTCAAAAGAAACCATTGGGTTTGAAACTGCAGAGTTTAGTTTGCGAACATAGAGATCATCTTTTTCAATGTTTGGGATGGCTACTGCCTTTTCTTCCTCCTCATCAGAATAGCCGTAGAATTTTGAAGAAATGTTAACCTTTGGCTTGGTTTCCACACTAGGGTCCAAATGCCTCTGCCTTCTTGGGTTACTGTTCAAAATATCCAATCAATTAAGTTACTTTAGAAGCAACTTCACAAAATATGTAAGAGACATGCTTTTTGACTCAAAAGTTCAAATCTGTGAATGAAGCAAATTAGTTTTCAATTCCATTACTGCTGCACTAGAACAAAGTTAAGTGGTTATAACAGCACCTTATTTCATCTGATAAAAAGAAAGGAATTTAACTACGCAGAATGTAGTAATTTATCAGTAGTGTTAAACGAATGCCCATTAGAAATGCTTGCTTTCTGATGCAGTTATTTATGCATTGCAATTTTGGTAGTACAATAATTTGGATCTAGGATTAGTATCTCTGACCTCTTCTGTTCAAGCACAGCTGCTAATGGACCAGCTGGATAACTTGGTGGCAAACAAGATTTAGGAGAGTCCTTGTGCAAGATGTAAAGATGTCCAGATGCAGCAGAACTCACAGGGCTCTTTTTTATTAAGAATCTACGTTTTGCTAAATCATCCATAACCACGTCAGGCTGTCTTCTTTCACCTTCTGAATCAGAGCCAGTGTCATACTCATAGATCATCTGCAGGGAAGCTGGATTTGTAAACGCACATTCTGCTCTGCTATTCTGACAGGAAGCTAAAGGATTCTTTCCTTGTCCACTGAGGTTGACCAAAACAGGAACAAAGTGAAGACAATGAAATCACCTAGGTCATGATGAAGCCCCCAAAATGCCCAATCACCTCAAGTGGGTACATTTACAAAATTGGAAAACTGGATAGCAGAGATTAGCAGTAACCAAATTTTTAACCAAAAAATAAAACGTATGTTTAGGACACTAATTCTGCATTTTAAGATCACATGAATTCCCACAGTTAAAGTTTCATCAATGTCAAAATGTTATTCAACAACCAGCTATGCTATAAAAACATTTTTTATTTTGTAAATTGCAAATATTTTAATAAAATACTTTGGCTTTAATGAAAAAGTCTGTTCTGTTTGCCATAAAGTTTGCTCTACTTAGATATCACACTAGTACCTTGAAAATGTTCCATCTGGCTCAGTGAAGACAGGACTTGCCCAACTTCTTCTGTTGTCCTCATTCTTCTCTGTCCTTTTTTTCCTGAGCGGTGCTGGGACATATGCTGCCTGTTTGGCTTTGGGGGGTAGGAAACGATTGAACTCGATAGTAGATTTTGGTTCAATCACAGCAATCCTGCGATACGACATGTCATCTTTACCGGAATCATGCATTTTGTAAGGCAGTTCAGAGTCTGTGTCACTTTCGCAACCTTTAAAAAAAAAAAAAGTACAAACAGTTTATTCTCTAGATTTTATCTTCTGGCCAAAACTTAAAATAAAATATAAAAAACCCAAAACTTCACTTGAATGATGTATTTTCAAAAGTTTCTCCTGAAAACATGCAAAGGTAACAGCAGCAGTATTTTTAAAAGTCTGTCATGAAGCTGTGATATAATACATTAGGTTGAAATCTGTTTACATATTAGTGTTGGAATGGAATGGATGTTTTACTGTCTACATCTGATGCAGAAAGCAAAAGTGCTAATCTCCAGCACTAAACTTTATTTTAAAGTTGTGCATTCACCATTCAAATTAGTCATGCAGACTTTGTTAGCATATTTCAGGTACTACTAAGAAATTTAATAAAATACTTTTGAGTCATAAATTACCATATACATCTCCAAAGATATTGGTTGAGTGTATATAGACTGAGGGCAGAAAGTCTATGAAACGAACAAATATCTTACACAATTTACACACACACTCGCACACGTGCGCACTTGCATGTGCACGCACTTAGACAACATCACTATTGAAATTTAAAGGCATTCAACTACAGGAGAGATACCAGTCAAAAAGAACTGAAAACATTTTATTTAACAAGCCTCACTCTTGGCAATTTTTTTTCATATAATCTAAAAAGCCAAAATGAAATTACATTTATTGTCAAACTGTAATGAAACATTTTAAAGTCTTTCACTTCAATGTTAGTGCATGAGGAAATGTGAAAAAAATTACAGGTCTCACTTTATATCTACAAAAAAACCCAGGGAGAATAGACTTGTAATTAAGTTGTTTGTCTAAAGATCTTTAAATAATCCTACATGAAGTGTTGAAATGTACAAGCAGAGCAGAACTAGTTGTGTTAAGTATGAAATTCAACTTCACTGCTCATTTTTCTGACTGCTTATGGCTTAAGTGACACATTTAGGGCACATCTACACTGGAGCTGGAGGTACAGTTTCCATCTGTAGAAGATGTACATGCACTGTCTTTGGCCAAGCTGTGAAAAATCAGCAGTGTAGCCACCTTGGTAAGGGTAGAGGCTTGAATACACTGCTGTTTTCGGCATGCTAGTCAATCAAAAGCTAGCAAATGTACATCGATCTGAGCTGGAAAAATACATCTAGCTGTAGATTATGAGCTTGAATGCCTTCAGATGAGTATTTGTAAACTGAAAATTAGGTTTTTCATCTGCTGTTCTTAGAGTACTTTACTAAGAGACTTTACAAAGCATTTCTATCCACATTTTCTAAATGAAGCTGCAAGCCCAGAAATGTGACTCGTCAAGAGTAAACAACAAATCAGTGGTTGTGTCCAGCACTTTCTCCACTGAATACATATAATAGCCTCAGCTGAATATGCAGAATACTACATATATTTTATATCTTTAGCTGTTTGGGATGTTTCAATAAATTATAGGCATTCAGTTCCTCACAGACAGGAATCCAATGTAGCATCTCCTTTGAAATTGGACAGATGTGTGCAGATTCTAAAATCTGAAAACTATCATTTGTGCTGGTTGAAAAATGATAGCTATGTTTTGATTTTTAAAAAGTCTTTGTTATTTTAGTTTTTCAGTTTTGGTTATGACTGTTTAAAGTTTTAGGAAAAACTTCCACAAAGGTTTATTACTGAGCAAAATTTTCAAATGAAAAATGCTAGCAAGCACTATTAGTCATGCAGCTTGACAGCAAGATCAAAGGAAAACAGTATGGATAACAAAGAAACCTGAAGATTGGCAGCTGACAACTAGTCTAACTCCTAAAATTCCTCCCCAATTTAAAAAAAAAAGAAGCAAGTGTGAGGATAGTAAGGCTCAGTTCCCAAACAATCCAAAGAGAGACACATTCATGTTACTGGATTATCTTTTTTCAGTCAGCTGCTAGCTAGTCAATAATTGGTCGTGTAAAACCATCCTGATATGGCACCCAGTGCTACTAAAGAAGCCTCTGACTTGGAGCTGCCTTTGAAATCAGTGGGAATTGAACACATTGAGCAGATGCAATATTAGGTCCATACATTTCTCCAATCTTCCTCTGACAATCCATAAATTAACAGAGAACCTTAAGTAAAAATACCTTCACTGCCACCCTTCAAGGTTATATCTGATGAAAAGCTTGTGGAGGATCTTGAACCAAAGGAGTCCAGGCTATCAAAAGAATCGTCTCTTTTATGGCTTGTTGAAGGTGAAAATGTTTCTCCACGTTCAATGTACCAAATATCACCGTACCCACTATCCCGGCCACTGCTTTTCAGACTGCTGGATTCTTCGAGGACCTAAAGAAAAGTTTTTTTGTTTTGAGAGGTTATTTTTTCAGCCATTTAAGAAGCAGATAGTATTTTATATTGTACATACTACACAAATAACTTTAAATCCACCCTGCAGTTCAGACAAACACATTTTAAAAATAAATATACAGAAGCTGGGAAAGGGAAGCCCAATTCCATGCTTTCATTTTTCTCTAGGTGAAAAGGAAGGAAAAAATTCTTCTAGATCTTTCAGATAAATGTGGCAGAATGTAGTCTACAAACCCTGATAAAACTGGTAGTGGAACAGCCCAAATATGCTTGAAATATCTTAAGCTCATCTGAAAAAAAAGTGTGAGGAGAAATAGCTGCCATTTTTCTGCAAGAAAAATATAATTAACCCCTAAGAGATTATTTGAAGTGGACATCAACACTTGCCATAAAGCAAATTCTACATCATTAATACTCAGCTTTATAAAATTACATAGCAATTACTATTCCATCTGGATTTCTTACCTTGGTCAAAGCTTGTCCTAGTAATTTCTCAAAGGCTTTAAGGTTAAGGTGTGGACCATTATAATAAGGGCTGCTCTGTGCTTTCCTCCCCAGCCAGTATAATGTAATCAAAACCTAAAACCAAAAAGATAAATTGAGAAGTTCATTAGTTAACTACTAAACCATATGTCAGTGCAAAAATGTTTGAACACGAACTTCTGTGGTTGTTTTCAGGTTTTCCATAATAAAGTGTAAAATCTTATTTTCTTGGCAAGTACTTGCCAGAATTTCTCCACCAAAAAGAAAAAAAAAAAAAAATCAGATGGAACCACTGTGTTCCATCCAGATGTGTCTCAGTGAGAGAATATTTTATTAATTTTAATAGGATTCTTTTTAATGAATATTTTTTAGGAAAGTAAACCAGGAAGATTAAATACTAATATACACAAGACTTTTTGAAGAAAGTAAACCAGTAAGGTAATACTAATACATACCAGATAGGTAAACAGTTGAAGACTAAATTAGAAATGACAACAGCACGACTAAGGAAGTTTTTAAAAGAAAAAATTGGAGGAAGTGTGAAATACTCATTTCAGAACGCATTAAGGAAAACAGGTCTTACATTTTTCACTCTTCTATTCGTTTCTTCTTGCCTGCAATGAGAGAAATAAAAAGAAATTTCAGTATTTCTGACTAGAACCCCTGATAACATTTTAATTTGAAACAATGTAGTCATTAAAAAACAGAGTTAGTTTCGTTAGCCCAGTTAAAAGTTGCTATGAAACATGAATGGAACTGATTCTTTTAAAAAAAAAAAAAAAAAAAAAAAAAAAAATTATAGGCATAATTTACTCTTTCAATAAATAAGAAGGAAGCTGAAGGCAGAAACAACTGTACCTGACATTTTAGACCACTATCTCAGTAAAAGAGAACATGTCCTTCATTATAATCCGTATTTCTGACTTTAGGGGGAAACCACACCAAAGCAAAACTCTGAATAGTTTTGTATTATAACATTTGATGGGAATGTGAAATCTTTAACTAAAATGGCAAACGGCTTAATGCTTCTGGGGATAAACTCCCTGTTAATCTGGAAGATCTATAGGTCTCTCTGGTTCCATCTGCAGATTGTAACAGATTGTAACGTTGAGGTATTTTGAGACTACATTTTCCAAAATATTTGCCTCTGAGCTGCAACTATGCATACCAAGCTTCTGATAAATATTTTTTCAGAAACTTGAGCAACTGAAACTGGAAACATCTGGAGAAGACCATATTTCAGAGAACACATTTGAATGAATATAAGAAATAATACTATCAAATCTGTTTTTAAATTGCTCGCTTGTAGTACTTTGGTGACATGGATCAAGGTGTACCTGAAGAGGTTCTGCTCCTCCAATACAATTTTTAGGAGGAAAATGAGAAGAAACTTCTTTTCCTCCTGGAAAGCACTCCAAGTCTACATATAAAGTGAGATTACTGGTTTATCAGGTCCCAAATCCCGTCTCTGAGTTTCATTAACAGGTAAGGATGCAAGAAATCCTATAGTGGACATCTACGAGGTAATCTGCACATAGGGGACATTTCTTGGCAGAGACTATGGAGATTTATATCCCTCATAAACATATTTTATACTATCTAATCTAATTGTTGAGCAGGGAGTAGAATTTTCCCCCTTTTCTTCTTTGCTCCAGGAAGGCTGCTGTTGTCATGCAGTTCAACCATAATGTCTCTAATGTCCTTTTCAGCATACATACATAACTTTGTGTTACTGACAACTTTAACAGATATCTTTGACCTGAGTGCGCCTTGACACGTCTGCTTTCTGTCAGGACTTGTTTATAGTCTCCCAAAACCTTAGTGATTTTCTACCAACAAATTGGTTCAAACTTCAGGTGGACCTTTGTCTCTTCTGTACAGAAATGCTCCTATCACCAAAACATTCCACATGCTTAATAAACTTAAAGCATCTCCTCGTTCACACATCCATTTCCCAATGTCCTCTGTCTTGATGGCCCTACAAGAAGAGCTAAACGAATTCAAACAAAAAGCTACCTTGGGAGCCCCAACTTAAACCTTTTCAACAGTAATCTAAATTTAGCATGCAGGAACACACTTACTCCTTCCTGTGTCGCTGGTACCAATATACACCATGACCACAAAGGCATTGTCTAAGATGTCGCAGTTTAGTTTGCATCTTCCGATGGAGATGTACTATATTTCTAGTATGTTTTATTGGGGTCTCAGTGGATCCTTCACTGCCTCATCTGAAGTGGGACCTTACATTACAATGCATGTTTTCCATTTATATTTGTATATTTCACTACAATTTTTGTGTCTGGATGCAACTTCATTATAGTATCTATGCTCTAGAAAACACCAGGGTAGAACATTTGGAAACAGAAAAGTGTCCTGATAAGCCTTCAGAAACCACTGATAAAGCAGATAATGTGAAAACCCACTTTCTGAATATGGTGAGCCACTACAAGCATGTGATTCCTGTGTACTCCACAAGCTATCAGTTCTGAGTCCAGCTCCAAAAGTGTTTACTTTACATAGGTCTAAGAACTATTTATCAAGACACCACCACCTGTTTTCCACTGCAACCCTTGAAGTCAATTGAGGGGTCCTGCCTGATCGAGACTGAAGTTTTGTCTGTCTTCTGGGATTGGCAGTAAGACTGAAGACCCTACTCCTTATTGCCTGCCTAATTCTGGGGCTCAGGTCAGTTTTTTTTTTTTTTTCCAGTCAGGTTTTAATTGAACATTATAGTGTTTAATTCTGTTTTTCATTTGTTTCACTGGATTGTTTCAGGCCAATTAATTTGAAATACAAAGACATTCAGCTACTTTGGGATGTTTTAATAACCATTATATAATACCTGCGTACCTTAATCATTAATCATGTTTTAATAATTATATAATACCCATATACCTAAATATTCTATAATGCTTAAATATTCTATAAATACTTAAATATGAATTCTGGGGGTTACTTTTACACTTAAAAAGCCGCTGAGTTTAGTATAGTCCAAAACAAAATGTAGGGGGAAAAAACCCCTGGAAAAGTTAGTTTAATGAGACAAAATTCCCTTATACTTTTGCTACCTTAACGAAATAGGAAAGCCAACGAGTTGCTCAGACCTATCAAGTAGGTTTTCTATCATGCTGTACTTTGGCACTCACATCACTGCTGTTTCCTCTAATTAGCATTACTAGCAACTGGTGCTTTTGAGCAGCCTATGACAATGGACACAGCTGAAAGGCAGAGAAAATACCTTCTCAATCCCTATGTAGTAGCCACCACTTACCTCCCCATTTAATTACCACCCAAAGATGCAAAGTGCAGAAAAAAACCTATGAGGAACTATTGGATTAAGACTTCTTTAAAAAAAAAAAAAATATCTAACTAAACTCTTTTTCCAGCATGTCTTTCTATGTTCTCTCTTCTAAACTTTAAATTCTCTAGTGTGGGTGGTACTTCATATTTGTGTTTTGCACAGTGCAGCAACATTATGGGCACCTAGCAAAAAACTTGACTTCTTTTTAAAATGGCTAACTAGCTTGCCACACCGTAAAAACATCTGAATCTGCCAAAGCAAGTATCAAAGTCCCGATGGAATTTTCCAGCAATATGGCGCATATGCTTACAAAGAGACATTGTTCAAAGTGCCGGTATCAGTGTTGGAATAACAATAATAATAAAAAAACAGGTACTCCAAAACAAAGCAGTCCTTGAATTGTAGTGAAGTGCAACCCATTTAAGTAGTCTAATCATATTGAAATCCTGTTAAAAGAGTGGATGGGACTGAATGGCTCTGCCTACTTTGCACTCACTTGTTCCCATCCGACATACAGCCCTAGATCTTTGAACTTAGCTCTCGATATCTCTAATGCAGCCAACGAAGGCCTTGTACACATTAGGAAGTTTTACTGACAAAAGTCAGCTTTTGTCAACAAAACCATCCTGGTGTATACACTACACTCACCTCTTTGCCAACTGAACAGCCCAGTTTTGCAAACAAAATAAAACCACCTAAACAAGAGTCATAGGACTTTTGCTGCAGAGCTAAGGCGGCACAATCTTGGTATAGACACTCTGTCCACCTAGGGCAGTGGAGAGCTGTCATAAGGAGTACTTGTCAATTGTCTAACGCAATGGTTCTCAACCACTGTGTTGGGACACATTACTGTGTCACCACACAGTGGTAAATGTGTCACAGAGAAACAGGGAGATGACTGGATTCAGCCTGGGCAGGGTGGGCTGGTGTGTCCTGTAGAGTCGCGATACATGTTGCGACCCGCAAAAGGTTAAGAACCACTAACAGAGCAGTGGAATTAACTAGTAAGGGGGAGAGAGAACATGTAGCACACTAGGGTCCCAGGCTGCACCCTCCTGCTGCCACCCGGGACCCAGGCAAGCCTTGGGCAGCTGCAGCTTGGGACCCCACCAAGCCTGGGGTGGGGGACAGCTGGGAGATTGCTCTCTCGTCCCCCACACTGCCATTTATGTTGCTGGAAGTTCTGGTGAAGACACTCCACCGACTCAAGGCAGTGTGGACCCCAGCCATCTAGTGGTGGCTGAGTGACGACATAAAATTTGTTGACACATTTGTGCACTATAAACATAGCCTAAGATTCACCACTGCTCTTCCATCCTGCTCCATAAGTGTTAGCCAGAATTTAGCTCTGAACATGTTTTCCTTAACTTTACATTCTTCCATACTGTGTTTGATGAAATTAGAAAAGGGATAGTACAATGATTTTTGACTACATAGCTTTTCAATCACTTAACATTCCTGCATAATTATACCCTCCTCTTGAAGGTGACTGATAAAGTACCCAAATACATAGGCAGCCCTGCTCTAACAAACACTTCTCTCCTGTAAGCAATCCAAGGAATTTAAGTGGTAAATTATGTGCTGCAGCAAACACAGTTCACAGTATCTTAAGCAATGCAAACGAATTCCATTACATTTAAATTTGTAACTAGGCTGTTCCTTTGCTCACTAAGAACAGAGCAGCACAATCTAAGGCTGCAGCTGTAAGATATTTCTATCAGTCATGCTGGGACAAGCATGTGATACCATGACTTGCTATAAGCAAGCCAAGTCACTAGCTACATCATTTGATAATGTAAATTATTGAGGTTTCAGTTTATAAGCCTGCCCAATGTCATTGTCAAACATTACTTCCCTCTAATGTTCCCAAGCATTAAGAGTCAGAAGCACTAACAAAGAATTAACTCTATTAAAGATGTTGGAGGTATGCAACAGCAGCTATTTATCAGTGTTTAAAATGTCTGAAGAGTCGGTGAAAACAAAAATAGTTCTGTTTTTTTCAACTATAGTGCCTCTTCAATACATATACAATCTCTTGTGGGTCTCCTTACACAGTTACTAATTTGAAGAAAGGATTAATATTTACAACTGCATTGAAATAGAGTTGTATCGAATGTATTTAATCCATAAGTACTTGCTAATGTTTAATTCTGTTCTGTTTCATTGTCAGCACTTTTACTCTCCTTTCCTGTTCCCCTAATAATATGTACACTGAACTCCAGGTATCCCCAATACGCAAATTTATGACACTTTAAAAATTATGCCATACACTCTCCAGCAACAAGTGACATGAAATTCAAAACAAAGAGCCCTCCAGTCAGGAAAGCTGTATTACAGCTGCTGATTTCATGGCATCCATGACAGGTCTTACAATGCTTTCTAATTTCCTCTGTTTTTTAGTTTCAGGTGTAGAAATCTTATCCATAGTTCTAAGAAAAATCATATGTGTTATATCTGAAAAAAGAAAAATCCATCTTTATTAAGGCTTTTTAAAACTTCAGTTTTAGCTCTTGAAATATAGATCACTGGTTTTCTTTTTGAGACCTGCTATGTAGATACATTCATACTTCTAGGCCCGGGCATTTTGCAATCACTCATGGCACCACATACAAAATCTGCTCCTTGCTCTGTCTGGCATTGAGAGCATCTCATGTTCCCTGACACAGCAATGGCTTGTACTCTATTACTGACACTGCAGAAGACTACAACCATCTGTCTGAATGTGCCTGGACCGCTCTGGGAAGGGCACCCTGCTCATCTTCAGGCTGAGCAAGTTCCAGTGCTAAACTAGGGTGTGTGCCTTTGTCTGAAAAAAGACTGGTACGGGTTGGCCCTTCACAACACACAGCAGAGGGGGCGTGGGGTGCTGATGGATCCCCTGGATCAGAACCATGTGGTTTCCCTAACTTTCCTTTCCTGCAGTTCGATGCTGCCTCCTCCTGGGTCCTAGTACTAGAAAAATTTCATTTCTATGTATGCTGGGCAGCCTACCTTGCATAGAAAGGGACCTTTCCAGCAGTAGGACCCAGGAAGTAGCACTCAATTGTCAACCTCTGGCTCCTTCTCTGTGTAGGAGAAACCCAGCCAGGTCAGTGCAGCGCAGCCCCCATCCCCCAGCACTTACCCACTCTGCTGGCTTTGATGAGGGGCAACCTTGGGTGGAGGGCACCAGGCTTGCCCTTCACAACAGGGGAGGGGTGCAGGAGGGCCTGTGCTGCTCAGAGTCTCCTGCGTCTCTCCTCCTGCACCCCCTTCCATATGGCACTGCTCCCCTGCTAGAAGCCATCAACTGAAATAATTCCCACTTTGAGCAGGCTTTAACACTGTAAAGATCTCCATGCTGACCAAGCAGGAAATGGAATGCAAGCCTTCCCGGGGCTGCAGGCAGGGAAGGAGAGGAACTATTTCCTGATGATGTGGCAAATGTGCAGCAAACCAGGAAAAAGGGAATTGAAAGATCAGGGAATTCTGGGGTAGATTCCGGAGTCCATTAACATCTCATTACACTGCTCTTGGTACACACTGCTGTTAAAGCACACTATTAAAATCGCACTGAATGCGACGCCTCCTGCATGGGTGGAGTTATAAAGCTGATTTGCAGTAGCACTTAATTCGCCTTTCCAGCCACGCGAGTGTGTAAGCAGGCAGCAGAAGGTTGAGGTAAGCAGCATTATGTCGACCTAAGCCTCAGTGTAGACTTGGGCTCAGTCCCCCATATTCTAAGGTATTGTCACTGTTCAGCTTCCCATAAAAAAAGAGAAAACATGTTTATTTACAGAAGTATATTATTTTCCCTTTCAGAGAGGTCTGCTGCATTGCAGAACGCATGGGCCTCCTCACTGTGCTGGAAGGAACCAACACTCATGAGCTGACAAACAGAACAGACTCAACTTATGTTTATGAGGGGGCTGTTAATGCATTTCAAGGATTCTCCATCCACTCAGGGTTATGCTGCACAAATGAGTTGTTCTGTCTCTCTACCCAAATGGCAGTACTCCCATGTTAAATTTTACCCTCTTTGGACACCTACTCAACTGCTAATAATATTCTGACTCTCAGATTTCACTCAACTCCCACATGTTGCTATGAATAGAAGAGCTTCAATGGAAGATGGCACAACTGCATGGTTACAGAAATATAAAGACTTCTGGCAGCTGAATTTTTCATAAATTGGATATTGAACTCTAGTAATCTCATTTCAGAGATGCTCAGCTAAGCATAAATAACAGTCGCACAACAAATACCCAACTTTAATTTGAGCTCTGTCACAACTTGCAGGTTTGATCATTCTTTTACATATTAAAAAACCGACACGTGTTTCAAAAAGAATAGTGTGCTGACTGGACTCCATGCTATCTATCACATTGCAGCATACCAAGCCAACTGTAAAGTAATGTTTATGGAGTCTCCCCTTCAAACACCCACTCCATTTATGACTATAGGCCCCAAACCTCTATGCCCTTGCAACCTCATTGGACTCTGGCAACCATTCCTCATCAACCTACTCATGAAGCTCTATTCCCTCAGATGACTGAGCAGCCACAGAACTGGGACGTTAGATAATGGATCAGAGAATTTCCAAAGTAAGGAAGTGCAGCCAGGGAATTCAAAGATTGATAGAAATTTACAGTCTGTGTGCATCATCCTACTGCCTACCTCACTACTATGACCTTTTGCTCTATCTCAAGACTGAAACACCCTTGAATACCTCATCCATTATGCCTGTACAGTTTCTTACATCCCCTATCAAAGTGAACATAGTTATTTCAAGATACATGCATTTAATCTGGGAAGGGACAGCCCAGTCATTTTATCCACTTCCTCATTCTTCTTTCCTACCCCACCCAGTGTAGTCATCTCCTCTAGTTTGTTCACATCTTAATTTAGATCATGAGTTCTTCAGAGAAGGAGATCCATCGTTAACTATATTGCAAAGTGCTAAGTGTATCTATGATGCTACATAGTACAATAGTGCCATAAAACTGGACTATGGACAGAGACTAGACATTCTCGCTGACAAATTAAGCAAGTCAGGATCTCTGCTAAAACAAGGCCTTAGAGGTCACAACCCTTAAGCCAGAACTACTAAGACTATTGATTGATAGTTTGTAATTTCATAATGAAGAAACATTTTAAGGTATGAAACATTTTAAGGTAAGAAACATTTTAAACTATGCTAGGATGTAGGTTATATTGGTAGCTAATGCAATACCATTGACTGGCTCTATCTGGCTCTAATCTATATATTTTTAATTATCGAGATCCTGAAGCCCCTCCAGAAAAATGTTTCTCAAATCAATGAACCAAACAAACATCTGCATAGGCAGTCAAGTTGTGCATTCCCTATGCTCTGCTCTGAAAATGTATGCAGACATCATGAGGGAGCAGACCTCCCCCCAAAACTCAAGGACAAGGAAAAGAGAGAACATGAAAAACACTTGAAGCAAATGATTCAATAATATTGTGAAAATGTTCAGCAATTTCATACAACTCTAACTGATGCCCCTCTATATCTTTGCTTTAATTTGGTCTCGTTGTTCTTTTCTGAACCACTTGAAGATCTTTGTGAACTTAACAGTAATATGCAAAATCCCATGCCTTTTTCTCTCTGCTCTGTGACCACAGCACTTATTAACATCAATTTCTGGGAACCCATGAGATATAGTATTTATACCTAGACAAGTAGAAATAGAAAAAAAGTTTTAAAAGGTAGCTAGCAGGTTCTTTGTTGCAGTCAGCCACATGCCAGACATTTTGGCTAACAGCACCAGCACTTTCAGAAGTGGTGCCTCATTCTAAACACAGCAAGTTTCAAGTTGACTCAGGTTTCCAGAGATCATGATGAGCTCTCCAAATCTTGGATGAGTAATTTAACTTTATGGGACATATCTGAACTTCACATTAGTCTATACTGCTCACTAATTGCCTACTCAGAGACAAAAAATAGAATTGGTCAAAATTTATATAAAACAGTAAATTTTAATTACATTTGATATTTTAATGTTAATAAAGATTTTACCTTTCATATCACTATTTACACATCCTATTATTTAAAAAATATTCAAAACATTGGTCCAAAGTATTTATAAAATATCAGAGGATTTTTTCCCCTCTGGCCTGCTTCGGCTTGTACACATTTCTCGGTGTTGAATTCTATAAACCCTGTCTTCCCAAGCACTTTAAGGTACCCTAAAATTTATTTCCCTTTATTTTTTGTTTTGACTGCCTTTAGGTTTGTCACTGCTTTTCAAATTAATATAATCAAACTCCATATTCCTTTCTCAAAGTCAATAAATATCCTTATGGTTTTCCACTAATCTCTACCCATGCTAACTTTGCTAGTATTTTGTTTCTAAGGTATATTTTCCAGCCAAATCCTACCGTTCACTACTAACAGCAAAAAAAAAAAAGTTCATAGATTTTAAGGTCAGAAGGGACAAATATGATCTAGTCTGACCTCCTGCACAACACAGGCCATAGAATTTCCCACCCTCTTTTGCAATAGACACCTAAACTATCATTCAATCGCTGAATTCCTTAAATCATGGTTTAAAGATTTCAAGGTACAGAGACACCACCAGTAAGTGACCCACACCCCACGCTTCAGCGAAAGGTGAAAAAACCCCAGGGCATCTGCCAATCTGCCCTCGGGGAAAATCCCCTCCTGACCACAAACAGTGATCAGCTAAACCATGAGCTTACAGACAAGACACACCAGGTAGACATCCAAAAAAGATTTTTCTGCACCAAATCAGAATCATCCATCACAAGCCATTGGCATATTCACCACTACTAGTCAAAGATCAGTTAACTGCCAAATTAAGTTGGCCATCTGCAGATTTTGAAAATATCATAGAATAATAAAAACTGGAAGGACCCATGAGAGGTCATCAAGTCCAGTCTCCTGCACTCATGGCAGGACAAAGTACCCTCTTAAGCCATCCCTGACAAGTGTAACTGCTCTTAAAGACTTGCAATGACGGAGATTCCACAACCTGCCTTCGCAACCTATTCCAGTGGTTAATCACCCTGAGAGTTAGGAATTTCTTCCTAATGTCCAAACTAAACCTCCCTTTCTGTCATTTAAGCCCATTACTTCTTGTCCTATCATCGGGGTTAAGGAGAATAATTTCTCTCATTCCTCCTTGTAACCATCTTTTTGGTATTTGAAAACTTATGTCCCCTCCCAGTCTCCTCTTTTCCAAACTAAAGAAACCCAGCTCTTTCAATCGTCCCTCATAAGTCAAGTGTTCCAGACCTCTAATCATTCTTCTTGCTCTTCTCTGGACTTTCTCCAATTTGTCCACATCTTTCCTGAAATGAGGCGCCTAGAACTAGATACAATATTCCAGTTGAGGCCTAATCAGCATGGAGTAGAGTGGAAGAATTACTTCTTGTGTCTTACATACAATATTCCTGTTAATACACCCCACAATGGTACTTGCTTTTTTTTTTTTTTTTTTTTTTTTTGCAAGTGTTACACTGTTGACTCATATTTAACTTTATGGTCCACTATGACACCCAGATCCCTTTCCACAGTACTCCTTCCTAGGCAGTCATTGCTCATTTTTTGTGTGTGCAATGGATTGTTCTTTCCTAAGTGGAGTATTTAGCATTTGTCTTTATTGAATTTCATTCTGTTTTCCTCAGACCATTTCACCAGTTTGTCTAAATCATTTTGAATCATGATCCTGTCCTCCAAAGCCCTTGCAACCCCTCCCAGCTTGGTATCATCGGCAAACTTTATACGTGTACTTCTTACGCCATCATCTAAATCACTGATGAAACTATTGAACAGAACCAGACCCAGAACTGGTCCAATCCCTGTGGTACCCCGCTCGTTATGCCCTTCCAGCATGACTGTGAACCGTTGATAACTACTCTCTAGGAGGGGTTATCCAACCAGTTTTGCACCCATCTTATAGTAGCTCCGTCCTGGTTGTATTTCCTTAGTTTGTTAATAAGGAGGTGATGCGAGACCATAATGAAAGCCTTACTAAAGTCTAGATCTACCACTTCCCCTCTGCCCACAAGTCTTGTTACCCCATCATAGAAAGCTATCAGGTTGGTCTGACATGATTTCTTCTTGACAAATCCACGTTGACTATCACGTAACACTTTATTCTCCTCTAGATGTTTGCTAATTGATTCCTTAATTATTTGCTCCATTATTTTTCCTGGTACAGAAGTTAAACTGACTGGTCTATCATTCTCTGGGTTGTACTTATTTCTATTTTTATAACTGGGCACTATTTTGCTCTTTTCCAATCCTCTGAGACCACACAAGGCAGTACAACTATCTCAGTTACAGGCCTTTGTTTTCCCCTAGTAAGCCTGTTTGTGGGTCCTCTTTCAAAACTATAAACAACAAATTAATGGTTGAATTTGGTACTGTGATTATTGAAAACTATATGCATACACCCATTAAGTGATAGTTATGGATCAGTGCAGAAATATGGCAGTTCAATACTGTATCAAAAATATCACAAAGATTAAAAAAAAACAGCATTTACTTTCAGTCTAAACTATAGTAACCATGGAAATTTGCAAGTGGAATTTATCAAAACAATCCCAATGTTCAATTTCTCTGCCACCTCGCATGTTTTGCTACAATTAAGTTTAACATTTCTCTGAATTGTGACAATAAGTGCTATTCTTCTACTTTCATTTCTACTCTTACATTTTGATTAAAACCTGCAGAGTTAAAAAGTATACATGGGTTGAATATTAAAGTTGGTAACTACATTTTCATTTCATCCACCTGAATTCTCTCATTACATCCACTAAGTTTCTCTAATACCGCTGCAACAAATATAAAATCAGAACCTAGATAGATTAGACTAAAAAAAAAGAATCTGTTGAGGCTCCTTGCTTGCTCTGTACCCAGAAATAGATTAATTGTTTCTTCTGTGGTAGGAAGGTAGGATGAAGGAATATATTTATTAAATTATTAATATTTTTGCGCACAACTACAACAGCTGTTTAAGATTTCAAACTTCAAATATTAAGGCCTCAAAGAAAAGTAGTTACTTAAGACAGGGCTTGACAAAACCCGGGAGCCAGGTCACCATGGTAACCAACATTTGTAGCTTGGCTCCTAGCTCTGCTGCGGAAATGCAGCAGAGGAGTGCCTCTGGCGACCAAAAATAAAATCGCTGGCGCCTAGCTAGGAGACAATTTTGTCGAGACTTGGCTTAAGATTTGAAAAAGTGTTCTAAAATAAGTTATAATCATTAGGTTACTTATTTGCATTGAAAATTTCCACTGTACTTTATTTCTGTAGGCATTTGTGCATAAAGAGTGGCAGTTGATGGTAACTTGCAGTAACTATTATTGCACATAAGACTATAGCAATACTGAGTCAGAACTGTTATTTGCTTCATTGCTGGATAGTTATGAATTTATGCAGAGAAAGTACAACAGTTTAAAGCACCGAGGAAATTTTTTTTTAAGGTAATTATGAATGTTTTATGGTATTGGAAAAAAATCAAGATCCCAATTCTCCAGGGAAAAATATATTTATCTCCAGCACTTGATGGCTCAAGAAGCATCTGACAAAGTGGTATTTTCTCCCACAAAAGCTCATGCAATAAATAAATGTGTTAGTCTTTAAAAGTGACACCAGACTTCTTGTTTGGATTGCATAGGCATCACTGATCAAGGACCACATCTAAGAGTCCCAGAAATAGGACAGTGTAATTTTCAGCTCCTGGTCTTATTGAATTCTAGGCTGTTGCCATATAAAGAAATACATTGTTGTGATATGTTCTTTTTACCAAAACGATGACAGTTCTGAAAAATACTTGACAGAACAAGAATCTTGGAAGTTGATCTGGATTATTTAAAGAAGGGACAGAGCAGGTGACAAAGTCAAAGATGGAAAATAAACAATTTAATCAATGAATGCGGTGACAATATGATATGGAGACATCAAAAGCAATTTCATAGTTAAGGATGTGTTCAGATTTATCCTTATATCAGGATATCCTTAAATACCTCTACTTCACACTTTAGTAGTTAGTTTCCCAATTTGGCATACTACTTCAGAAAAAGTTCAATTTCCTAGGTAATGTTTTAGCAAAATATTAACAATTTTACACTTTTTCCATTTTTAAAAAATTTTTCCTCATTTTTGAGTTACTCTAGCAACCACTATATAACATAATTTGTAAAAGGAAAGCGAGCAAGAGGGAGAGAGGTCAGAATAAGTATAAACTACAGATAGATTGTGTTTTGGCTCCATAAACTAAAAAAGAGACTGAAAAAATTTGATTTCAATAACATGTAGACAAAGGAGGCATAAGGTGATTGACCAAAAGGAAGTTATTCAAATTTCATATTGCCTTAGGTTTTTCTTGTTTGCTTCTATTTATGGGCAGAGACTTGAGCCAGAATCAGACATGCCACAATTCAAATTTTCATTGACTTGCCTTCTGTCCAAAAAGTAAATTAAACAAGAAGCTGCTTCCCTAAAGGGCTCATCTAGAAATCAATCTAAACAGCATAACTATTGAACAAACAGAAACTATAAACTATTATACCCTAAGAAAAGGCATAGAACAATTATCTTCTCCCATTGGCTTAGACAAGAAGAGGCTAAAATAAGCAAGTATTATATTCTACAAATTCTGTAAATCTTACATGCTGATCTTAGCCCTCACATTACATGTGTGGAATGTAGCAAGTTAAAGGAGTGAGCAACCTGAGCTGAGTTTTCTGGAGTTTAAATCAGTACTCTGTCATCTAAACCACTAAATGTAATTCATCATTGTCACTGAAAAAGTTATTCTTTGTCCACTGAAAATATTACAGTTCTCCGAAGAAGTTGACAATCTGAACTGTTTACCTTTGACTTAGGTCCAGCCAAGCCAGATAGTTGTAAACATTTGCTTCAAATGTTAACAGTGGAGGGCCAGGTTTTCTAGATAAGTTTTCAATGTCAGAAAAAAGAATACTCTTCTATTGAAGAGTGAGAGAATGGATAAAAGTCCAAGTATTTGCCTTGCCAAAATTGACAATTTAGTCTGGCCATGTGCCTTCAAAGTTAAAGAGCTATATGACACAAAAGTATATGTATTCTTAGTGCCCCAGACAACTGAAACCACATATTCTATTAGTCACATGAGAATATCTTTTGTCAACTGGAAGTGTAACAAAAATTGTTAAAGTAAATTATAGCATGGACAAACAGACCCAGCCAAATAAATATGGATGATCTCATGCCTTTACTTGCATTGGCACTTCTGAAACATGGAATTTGTACCAAGAAAGTGATGACTGAGTAAAAAAACCTAACATAATAATTAAGACCACCACCAAGAAGAGATTTAACAGGCAATTCCTACTAGGCCTGTCAAAGAATTGGAACACAAGGTCCTGCTCCTGCTTTAATTCCCATTAACTGCACTGGGAGCACAATTAGGGGCTACATGAGGAAGCTTTCATCCTATGGAAAGGAAGTACTGCAGACATTCACACTTCCAAAATAAGCAGAGGCCTTGCAAGCTCACAGAAGCAAAAACATGTGTGAGGAAACTGTATCCTCACCTTCCTGAAAACCAACCATAATTCAGAAGGTTCCTTTGAGCCCTCAACTTCCTTAGTGCCTTTGTCCTTGGCAGCCAGAGTCTGGATGACAAACAGTGTTTGACTACACTGGGAAAATGTGCCCAGTAGCTGGTGCACACCAGGTACTCTAAGGCCATGTCTACACTTGCTAAAATTAGTTTGAATTAGTTAGTTTGAACTAACTAATTTTAATTAATTAGTTAGTTCGAACTAGAAAAACTTAGTTAGAATTAGCGATCCCCATTCATTTCAATGGCCGGTTAGTTCAAACTAAGAAATTAGTTCGAATTAACATGGCCACATTGGCTAATTCAAACTAGTTAGTTTGAATTAAAGCCTTACTTCTGAAGCCCTATTCGAGCTTATTAGTTCGAATTAAGGAAGCCCTTAATTCGAACTAACTAAAGCCTAGTGTAGCCATGGCTTTAGTTAGTTCGAATTAAGCCTCCTTAATTCAAACTAACTAAAGCCTAGTGTAGACATAGCCTAAGAGTTCTTTTAGGCATATTAACTTAATGCACTTCAGAAGTTTATATGGGCTAAACCGCTGGAGATCACTCAGTGTGCATAAACTGTCTACACAGGGAGTTAATGTGGAGTAGCCAGTGGCTTTAAAAATCACACCCTAGTTTATCATACACTTGCTTCTCCATGTACACAAGTTCTTAGTCGATTGCAAGCAAAGATAGAAGAGAGGAGGTGGTACAAAGCTTTTTTCAAACAACAACATTCAAATAACATTCCTACATGCAAGGTGGAGTTTCTTTTGCTGTGGCTCTCATTTGGGACTTCAGGTCCAGAAAGATTCAGGGCTTCCTAAGTAAACTGTGAATTATGTCATTATTTATGGGAAATTACCAACAAAGAAAAGCAAACAGTAAAACCTGCCATTTATGAATTAAAAGAAAAGTGTCACAGAGCCACAGGATATTCAATGATTGGCATCACATGCAGTTAAAT
Organism: Pelusios castaneus; assembly: GCA_007922175.1. Classification (NCBI taxonomy): domain Eukaryota; kingdom Metazoa; phylum Chordata; order Testudines; family Pelomedusidae; genus Pelusios; species Pelusios castaneus. The sequence goes on from ML685903.1 coordinate 11,024,145, forward strand.
TCAGCCTTGTTTCCTATTCGAGTGTTTCAGGACATAGGTCCTCTGGCATCTTATCATTCACCAATTTAGCCCAGCAGTCATTAATGATTCCTCACTCATATGCTATTGGGCAAACACTCACTGATTTCATAATGGGAGTAACAGCCAAATTCTTATCACCCAAAGTTATTGAAAACTTCTAATCCGATATCAGATCATAAGCCTGAAAACACATCCATTCTGATAAAACCTATCTATTTTATTAGATTTAAAGCTCTAGTTCTAAGTATATAAAACAAATTACATTTCCAGAAGTAACACCAGGGGTCAGCTCAGATGCCTGGTTGCCCCAGTAGTACTCTGCATTGAGGTAGACGTGGGTTAAATTCCAGCCCAGTGGGAAGTGCTATAGAGAGAAAAGTCACTTGGTTAGAAGGAAAATAATTGTATGGGATCACTCAGTTTCAACCACTAAAGCTGATTAAGAAATAGTGTTGCTCGGCTACAGTTAGAGCACATATATTCCTTGACAAAAGGGATGAAATGCATAAAATGCATGAGGAAAGAATGGTATAGAAGTTCCTCAAACCATCACGTGGATGCAGAGGATTTGAGAAGAAAAACAAACATATAAGAACTGTCATCTTAGTAGATTAATGTTATCCTCCATTCACAAACACTAATCAGATACTCTGCAGATATTCATTAGGTACAGTTGCTATATTCTTAATACAGCTAATTTACAGTCGCAGCTTACAATCACAGCAAGTAAAGAGAAAATAGTTGCTAGAGATTCTCAGACAGTGGTCCATGTAACATTGTTGTTCTATAAAGTATTGTCTGCTCATAGCAAAACATTTCTTGATATAACAAACAATCTGTTTAGTGTGAAGTTATTGGAGACATCAATTCTGAAGTGAGCACCACACTAGCTGCAAGGAATATACAGTGCAACAGAGAACAAAGGAGATTTGTGTTACGTCCCTCATCACAAGTGAGGGGGAGTTATTCTTTTAGTAAGGTTTCAATGGAATGATATATTTGGCATGCAAACTATTCAACAAGATATGACAAAAGCTGCTTATTTTATCAGAGCCTCCTTCAACATAAATTTGAATATGAAACTACATGAAACTTCAAGTTTGAAATGCAAATTTTGGGAGCAACATTAAAGAGTTATATAAAATTTGATGGCATGAATATAAGACAAAGCTTCCATATGTATCGTATTTATGAACACAGCACATAAAAGCCCTTTGCTTGGGAAAAATATAGTAAACATATACTACAGCTAACTACCTCACATATTATTAAGCTGTTTTGCATTAGGATGAAGCCTTTCATCCTAAAAACTTCCAAATTGTTTTACAAACTATGGACAATGTAATCAAGTATTGAGAATTCCTATTGACTTCAAAGGACAGTATAGGTACAGACCATCTCTGGGGGGTAGGGGGGGGAAAAATCAGACCATTTAGTAGGTGCCTATCTTTAGAAACCCCGCATTTGAAAATTTGATCTGTACACAAACCACCACTAAACTTTTGTGTCATCTTAAAGACTAACAAACTTCTTCAGGCATAAGCTTTCATGGTCTGAAATCCAGGCAACCTGTTTTGACAAGAACCAGCACCAAGAGAGCAGAGCCAGTTGGATACAGTTGTTACCCTGGGTGAGGATGAAAGGAGAAAAAGTGGGCAAATACTTTGATCAAAATCTCCTAACCTTTTAAGTAGTGCTATACAGTCTTCAGCATCCACACAGAGCTGCCAGGACTGGATTTTCAGACCTCATTCTGAATCACTAGATAGCATGATTTAAGAGTATTTAAAGTATACAAATTTGAATACATCAGAGACCTAACTTAACTCTGTGCTCATTTAAATTCATACCCTACTCAGAATGAATGAATTTGAGATTAGCACAAATTAATTTTGAGATGTTCCTGGTAAAACTAATGAAAATGCATTTTATTTTTTTTTTTAAAAAAAAAGCTCTTCATTTTGCTCTCTAATTAAGCTCCATTCTCTCCAACAAGAAAATCTAAAACCAAAGCATCTCTACATGCATTTATAATTTAATCAAAACATTGGTTAGACATTATTACAGTGACAACAAAGGCTTTTAGCATGGCGGTTAGTAAAAGTCAAACCAAAACCAATTATTTTCCAGGGACCACCAGAACTCATTTCTTTAGTGGACAGTGAATATAATACTATACTACCCACACATTTATTTTTAGTGCCTTTTAAATTCACTGTAGTACAAAAGTTTACATGGTTAAATAATGGCAAGAGAGAGTAAGTGATCAAAGGATGTGCAGCTCACAGTAACAAAGGTGTTTCCTTTCCTGGCTCCCCATTCCCACTGACCCACCTGCAACATAAGATTCAACATCCTGTTTGCCATGTTCTCATAGCAGTCCATACTTCCCTCTTCTATACTATCCCTGACACTTGGAACACACTCACAAAGTCACTGTTCTTACTATTTTCAAATCCTGCCTACAGGCATACTCTTATCACCTTGCCTACAATGTGTTGTGAGGAAACAGATAATTTTTTTCTTTTTAAAAAGAGATCCTTAAGATGTTCATAAACTGGCCTAACAACCTACTGTGTAATCTTTTAACACTTGTCCTCTCTCCTGTAACATCCTTCAAAAACTCTTTTATTACACCCCACACTTGTTTCTTGTTGTCTCATGTTATACTAGGATTATGTACTCTTTGAAGCTGGGACCATCTTTTAATTGTTTTGTGAGCTGGTTATATGTGGTTAGGCTCTTGAAAAATATCCAACAACAACAACAGAAGAGATGCATCTTCCACAGAGATCTGAAGAGACATGAGGAGATGCAGGAAGGCTATTCCAGACAGCAAGGGGAATAGAGAAGGCTATTGGACCAACTGAAGTTAGATTGCATGTAAGGATGCAGGAGGCTGACATGAGCAGAAAAGAGAGGAATACAGGGCAGAACTGGAATGATAACACAAACCTTTCCCCCCCCCCCCCCCCCCCGCCCCTCCAAAATCTAAGCAGAGTAATACTAAGTGACTAGAGTTTACAGTTAAATGGAATTTACTAACAAATTAATTTAGGCACTCAAGGTATGAACAAGACCCTCACAGTCAAACACCTAGTAGATCAGCATGACAAACAAGGAGTCTGGTGGCATTTTTAAAAGACTAACACATTTATTTAATCACTTGAGCTTTCGTGGGAGAAAAATCTTACTTCATCAGACGCTTGAAGATGGGGAACTTACAATTAACAACAAATCAGGTACCAGTCTTGAAGTAACCAGAAATAACCGGTGCAAAAATTCCATGAGGTATAAAACTGGAAAATATTAATTTAACAAATTACTTTCCACCCTTCTCACTACACCTCATTCTAATTAGCAAGAAGCCCAGTCTCCTCTGACTAGATCTGGGCAAATAGTGGGTAAATTAGTGAAAATGATCACTAACTTCTACATGCCAAACATATACACAGTTAAATCTGATCAAAAAGGGATGGGTGTTCTCAAACATATTTGCTTTTCTGTGAAAATTGAGAGGAGCTTTTATTTATGTAAATACAGATCTTGCATGAATTAGCATATTCCCACCAGCTGTGCTGCCATGCCCTTACATCCAGTAACCAATAAATCTAGCTACTGTTTCCCTTGTTCAATCAGGAAGGAAACCAGTCATCTTAAGTAATGGAGATCCTATACACAGCCAATATAATCCTTTTCTTTGGAAGAAAGGGAAAAGATATTCAAAATGTTCCAAATTTTCCAGGCCTGCTATCTCTTGGCTTCTGTCATCTCACAATTAAGTGATTTCTCCCTGGTACATACAATCACTCTCCGAGAATCAAAGCCTCTGTAACGTATTCTAGGTTCTCTATATGTGAAGCTTATATCATCCAAAAGGAAACAAAAGTCACCACACATAAGTTTAAATCACACAGCCAGAGTATTGAAATCTGACTACTGAATACGCCACAAGATTTATTTGATGCCAACAGTTCTCAAAGAACTCAGTTATTGAAATAATAGCTTTGCATACTTAAGAGTCAATATGAACAATTATAAAGAGAACTGGCTGAGTAATAGAAAACATTTACTTGTAAATTTGTAACTGACAAATTGTGACAAATATTTCTCTATTACTCTGTGCTAGCTGAATAATAAATTATTCACCAACACATTTTCTATGATTAACAAAAGTTATTGAATATATTATACAGTCACCTTTATGAAAATAAACTGAGGAAGGTTCATGGTAATTTTGCAGAGAGAAAAATGGGCCAGATAAGACAAACATATAAGAACAGTTAAACCAGATATTCCTATGAAAATGCTGTCTAACATTTCCCCCATGAATAGGTGGAAAGAAGAGAATGAAATGGCAAATACTATTTATAAACCCTTGGAGCCCCATGACCTTTGTAAGATTTTCCACCAGTGACCAACACCCAACAAAGGCACTCAGCCCAGATTGCAGAGTAAAATACTTTGGATAGCAAAAGTGATCGTGGTTTGCAGAATGACAGCACTGAAGACATGTTTCATTAGTGATTCATCTCATTCTGTATTCATTCAGTCGGGGTAGGTGGGCCTTCTGCTTAGCCATCTGATGTGTGATCTGAAAATGTCTACCCAGTGCTTAAGTTATCAAAAGCTTTTTTTTAAAACTATCATCGCACTTTGTAAGAACAAACTTTATTATACATTATGATGTTGGACACAAAGTATGTCAAAATAGTTTTCTGCTTAATTGTAGAAAGTAATCTCAGCCACTTCTGCGAAGTTATTAGTATTTACTAGGTTTAACAAATAGAATGTCAAAATGGTTTTGTAAAAAAGTCTTTCTAAAAAGCTAAATTTCTGAGAATGTAAGACAAATATTCTTTTTCCTGTGAGAGACTGAGCTGGCTATCCCTACTAAAAATGTATACACTGGTCTAGATTAAGAGATTTCTATTCCTCTCCTATATTGATTTTATTGAAATCTCCAAGGACAGCCACCTCAGTAGTCTCAATACTTTGGAGCATTTAACTACAGATAGACATACACAGGCTAGCTCTGCTAAAAATAGCAGTGTAGTGACGATGGCACAGGCAGTAGCTTGGGCTAGCTGCCAGAGTATGTACCCAGGGGTTGAGTGGGATTGTATTCTGGCAACTAACCTGAGCTGCTGCCCACGACATGCTACTATTTTTTAGCACACTAGCTTGAGGAAAGTGCTCAAATGTGTATCTTGGTTGGAAAACCCTCCCCAGCTACTCTGTAGACCTACCCACAGATGTGAGTGCTGAAAAACATCTTAGATGACATTTTCAAAAGCTTGCAAGTGACTTAAAAGCAGAAGCCATAAGCTTTCAATGGGACTCATGCGCCTTACATGATTTTGACAATCCCACCCCTCACCTAGTGCAGGCCCTTCCTGTGCATTAGGTGCTTCCACTTCCATGAAGGCCCCCTCAGAGTTGCTCTCTCTTTCTGCCTAGTCTATTCCTCCATATATCTTGTACTGGCTCACTTAGGCTGGATGTGTCACTTAAACAATTGTTTTCTTTAAAACGTTTCAGTCACCCAATCAAAATCCAGAGAAGTACTAAGCAATTAAGTTGGCCAACTGGAAAACATGAATATTGACTAGCATATACCAAAAAAAACCCGAAAAACCAGTTAAAGAAAACCTCGTTGGTTGATGGTTTTTCAGTACACAGATATCAGAATTGATTTGCAAATAGCATAAAAGGCTACATTCACTGGATAATTTAACCATCTCTAATTCCTAGTCTAGGTATCAGTTCCTCTAAAGAACACCAAAACCATTTAAAAGGAGACAAGTTTAAAAAAGGGATGAAAGGAAAACAAGGAATCTTTGTAACCTTTACTCATGCAACTACCTCATGCTTCCTGTTCCATTGTAGGTCGTGACGTTACGCCTACCAACATAGCAACTATGTGGCTTAGTCACTGTAGTGATTAGCATTGCGAAATATTACAAGGGTAGAACACATACTATGCTCTCACCTACATAGTTTTCAGCTCAGTAAGGTAATATTGTTCAATAACAGCCCTCCAAGCATTTCATGAGGGAGTTAAAAATCTCACTGAAAATCAGTCAAAACAGCTCTGAATATAAAGTAACAAAATGTTTTTTAAAAAGTGCTCAACAGATACCATGCATGTCTGTTTAGGAATATTCCCTTTAAAATGTACTATTAGGAAATAAAAGCAAATGGGAGTTGAGGAGGCTCAGAATCATGGAGGAAACACTATCTCATGGAATCAGGGTAGCTAACGGGGGAAGGAGGCTAGAGATAGAGAATGGGAAGAGGGCAAGAAACAGGCTTTCATCACTCCACAAAGATAGGCCTGAACTCGGAGAGCCCATATAGCGGCAGCAAAACCTTTTAAAGTTTTTTAAAAAACAAAACACAAAAAATCCAACAAATAATGAAGGGCAGAGGAAAATATTTTATAAAATTTAAGCATCACAATTTTTGAAGCACACTATTTCAACAGTAAATTAACATTTTGTGAATTTAAAAGTTTAGCTCATCTGGTTCTTACTCCATAAATATCATATAGCTAAGCTTTTCTTCACTTAAAAAAAAAGTTATACACAAGCAAAAACCTGCTGAATTCTGAGCTACAAACTTCACAGTCCCCAGTAAGATGCCACTTTGTCAGTGTAAAAAAGTTAAATCTTGAAGATCAATTAAAAGTTTTTGTGACTATGTAGACAAAATGTCTATTGGGTTTTAAATTCCATTAACGTTGGTTGTACAGAGGAGTTGCACTCTTTGCCCCATCTACAAAATGGAAGGTTTTCAGAAATTTTTCACTGTTGCGAACACAAATTCAGTTCCACTAATAGTAGCAACAGTGACTACCAGCATAGAAGAGCTTCCAGCTACTAGGCTGTTATTCCTGCAAGATGCTAAGCACTGTCACAGTCTAATTGACAATGTTTAAAACTGTGACAGCAGCTAATTTATCATCTACACTAGGGCTTCTAATATCAGAAGAACTGGAGGAGCTGAAATGGTGTTAGCAACAGCATGAAGGTTTCTTCCATGGAGAGAGAAACCTAGAGAACCGTACCATTTACTGCACAAAACAATTATACAACTTTCATATTGCTACAGTTTGTTCTTCCTTTCCCCTTACCTTCTCCCTCATTTTTAAGAAAAAAATTATAAAAAAAGACTGTTAATGCAGTACCAGTAATGGAGCTGTACCAACACCTAATAGCCAGAAAATTAACCTACCTGCCAGGGGAAGAATCAAACATGAAAAATGCTCATTAAAACGCACCCCTCCAGCAATTATGAAGGAACAAGACAGTCACCATGTGCTTTTTGTTACACCTCTTTCCCTTCCTGGCTTCACTCCACTTTTTCTTTCCTATAATAATAATAGATCATATGGCATCTTTTCTTGCATTATGTTCAGCATCTGTTTTCTCATTCCTGTTCTCTCATTTCACCCTCTTGTATTTTCTACATTTCCATTCAAAATTCTCCACTGTATTTTGTCCTTTCTTCTCCTTCCAAAATCTCTTTTGATCCCTCTTTTTTCCTTCTAATTTAATTACCTCTTTTCTCTTCCTGTGCATCTTTTGCACGCATCTACTTTTAGACTTAAAGATTTAGTTTCAAATTTGTAGTTATAATTTGCGTACAATTTTGCATTTAGTCCATACACAGACACCATGGAAAAGATCAGTTCATCAAAACTGTCACATTATTACTGTAGCAGAGATGGCTCTGGATTTTAATTCTGATAATATTGTTGAAAACAAATCTTATTGTAATTAGCAGCCTGTATGAAACCGAAGGTTGAAATACACATGCTCCTCTTCCGCTATGTTCTTCTGTTATTACATCTGAAAGCTACCCCGTGAAAGCATGTTAAACAGAGCTATTGATGGACAGAGTCAACACTAACGATGTGGGTTAGTATTAGTTTACAGAAGTGTGTGATAATGGCTCTGCTACACAGATTTGTGGCGAAAACACATCACACCTTAAAATGTTGCTAGCCTCTGTGCACCTAAATCCTGCATTCCAAGTGCTCTCGCAATGTTTGATAACTGTTTTACCTAAGGACATTCATCAACCCTTAGGACAATTAAAATTTGGAAGCATCTTCTGCAATATCCTGGATTGGAACATTTGAAAACAGCCTTAGACATGGCTTAAAATGGATTCACTATTACCTTATGGGTTTGCCAAAATTAAAATAAATTTCTTTCAGCAGTTTTTTTTCTTGTGAATTGTTCACTGGGCCCAAGTAAATTTGGCTGTAATTTAATGATTCGTGTATCAGTGTAAATATTTCACTCAGTACTTTTATTTCAAGTTACATATAATCTTATGCACAGCTCAGGGATTAATAATGACACATATGCAGCTCTACAACATCAGGTTCACAGGTGTGAGTGTATATTTACAGGAGAGTTTTTCTGGGAGGGCAGGGAAATGAGAAAGGAAATACCACCCATGTTACTCACAGAAAGTTAGTTAACTAATTATCCTTGGCTGCTTCATTGCTTAGAATACAATTTGTAGCCAATATCAGAGACCTACCCATTTTTACAGGAATCAAATTGACACTACTACTGCATGTTACCTCTATATTCCATACCTGTTACAAATTCTCTAGTCTTATGCCTACAACAGGTCCCTGCCTTTTCTTCAACAGTGAAAAAGAAAGAGTGGGCCCCTTTGGGTTGTTTAATACATTTCTATCAATCTGGCAATCTTCTTATACACAATGCAGGGTTTTTTTTGGTCATTTATGGAACACTCATGATAAGACAGCAGCAATAAGGGAGGTGGGGACAGAAGTTTCAGTGACCTTTCATTTGTATTACAGAAAAATAATTAGCATGCCAATTATTTTTTGTATTCCTAGAAAAAGAAGTCATGCTAAATGTCAGTTTAATGACTATTAGTTATACGCTTCAAAAATTACATGCAATATCTGCTAGAATTTAATCTTTGAAAGCATTTTAAAACATTAAGTAAAATATAAATATGAACTGATGAAGTGGGTTGAAGCCCACAAAAGCTTATGCCAGAAAAAATTTGTTGGTCTTTAAGATCCTTGTTTTTGCTACATACAGACTAACATGGCTACCCCCCGGGAACTAACTCCCAGTAAGTGTTGACTGTTGGCACCGTACACCTCACCAAAAGTATTTGAATTACTCTTTCGTCCATGGCAAATCTATATTATGGCAGAATTTTTCAGACCTCTTCAGCCATTCAATATTTGTGGGTGTCAACTAAACTGCTGTGTTTTTCAGCTTTTATGTAGAACACTCTTGCATAAAAAAGAGTCAATGGGCACCAAACAGTACATACACTACGATAGCTTACAGAAAAGACACAAGATAAATATGATGCTACTAAGGTTCACTAACAACAAAATAACAAATTCAACAATCTTAAGAATTGTTTCTCAATCTTAATTAAGAGAGATTTCAGAAAAATAAGATTAAATATTTTAAAAGATTAACATTAGCTATACGATTTACTCTGAAGAGCCGGATTTAATTCCCGTCATGTACGTCCAAAGTTCAGAGCAGATTTTATTTCCTATAACTGTTTAATGAAATGACTCAAAACTTAAGAATGCTAACCATATGAACTTTGAATATATTATACCCAGTTTTATTCTGATTTATGGTACTATTAGACTACACAAAATGTAATGGACTTTCATTCTCATGAAGTGCTCAATTCTCATTGATATTAATGAAAATTACACAAATACTAACAAGTTACATCTTACAAGGGTAATGCAAAAACAAAGATTCAAATGCCATGGGTATTGATAGCAGAATTAGCAACTCTAAAGCATTAAATTAATTACAGTTTTATGTTTTTTAGCAGTGGTAAAGGACATCAATTCATGAAATCCTAGTTTTTCGTAACAGCCGTTGTGTCACCAGGAAACTTAATTACTACAACAACAATACATTTTAATCACAAGTGTAAGAAAGATTTTTCCCTCTCATCTGAATGCAAACTTAAAGCTGTTTCAACAATTGCACTTTACTCTCAGATTATATAAAATTCTGAAATATAATTGACCTGTCTATCCATAAATCAGTGAAATCTCGCCTTTTAATCTTCCTACAGCAGAATCAGATCTAATTCCCAGCCGAGCTTGTCATCAGTGCACCTTAAGCTGCCCTGATTGCCCTTTTCATCATTTACTGGAGAATCTGAGTATGTGCCTCCACAACATCTCTCAATGCTAACCCAGGGAGCAAGAAACGGTACTGCCCCAATAAATCTATGTTCTTTTATTTTATCATGGAGCAATTGATCGGTTTCTTTATTTATTAATGACTTTTTTTTTTTTAAAGATTGCCAACAGTACAAAGATTGTTAGATGGGTGAAGAAATAGCAAAAATAAAAATAAATGAATAGAAATCACATGCTTCTGCAATTTCTCAAATGCTTTTTCAGGTTTTATGTTTACAGTTAATCATTGTGCAGCTAAAAATGTCATTTGAAAGATATAGGCTGAATAAATATTTACTACTCATATCAAATGCTGAGTCCTTCCCTCCCCCCATTAAAATTCCTCAAGGTCTGGGACCATAAAGGTCCACACAGAGGATCACAGTCCTCCACAGCTACAGTGACTCATTCAGATCAAATTACAGAATTCTGTGTCATGGAGCTAAAAGTGCTCAGGGTTTTCTTTGTTTTATTTTAAAATCTAAAAAATTACAAACAATCCTCTCTACCCCAGCATGTTTAAAGAATGTTAAAGTTACAAAGTCAAGCCCTTAAGAGTTAGAAAACTAAATATAAGTTGCCCTTGCAACCCCCTTATATATGTACAAGCTAACCTTTAACAACAAAGTAAAGAATGGACCCTGAATTAGGCAGAGATTTGTCAAAAAAGCAGAAGAATTCTGTTAAGGTTAAGATACTAACTCAAGGCCAGAACCCCACCACCTGAGTAACCTCACCACCAATATAATTTAACGGAAGCCGAAGGTGCTGAACACCTTGCAAGAAGAAACTTGTATCTTGCAGGATCTGGCCATTAAGTAGCATGAAGCCTACTTAGCTACTCAGTTTGTTCACAGACATTTGACTCAACTTCTGCTTTAAATGGAAGCCTATAAAATTACTTATTTTAATTAAGTAAGTGAAATATTTAATTACATATTTAATTCAGGCCTTACATAAGACTGGAAGTAGAATATCAAAGGTTAACATTATCTCTTCAGCAAAAGTTTTGAAGCTTGAGATTGCATTAAAGAATCTAATAATTTAAGCTTCACAACACAATAAATTCTCTCTTAAATTCTTCAATTAGTGACGTTCTTCTACTGTTTTCATATATTAACCAGCATATATTTTACACTACCCATTCATCCATTTGGAATATAAAATCTTCACTTCTTTAAAGAGGTATACAGTACTGGATCTGCATTTTTATTCTGACAGAGCCATTTGTCCACTTGAGAAAGATAATTCCTTTTCTTTACCATACATATCAGTCGAATAACTGGGAAGGCCAAACATACAATTTTTAGTAGCAGCAATAAGAACATTTGCAATTTTATGTCTTACTGTTATTTTTGGCAATTTTAAAGCTATTGTACTATTTTTTCTAAGAACCTTTCTACAGCTGGGAACAATTGGGTGTGTCATTTTAAAAATAACATGGTAGGAAATCCTAAACTGTATTTAAATGGTATTAGTGTTACTAAATGAAAGTTACTAAGCTCATGTTACACTCAGACTGATCTAGTTAAAAAGAATCAAATGAACTAGAAAAGCAACCCCATTATATTACAAATTTTAAAAATTAAGAAGTTGCTTAGTTTACAAATAATACCATCTCATTTAGTTTTAAGTATATAAATTGTGACAAACTACACATACTGACGAGAATGGACAGTGATACATATACATTTAATTAAATAACCAACCATGAAATGAGAAATTGCACACAACTCCCTGGGATGCTGTGTGATGGACAGTGCCATCTGGTTAATTTATTTTAGACATGACATATTGCTATACTACACCAATAACCAATAATTCCCAGAAATTTCCAAAAAGACTAAGCCATAAATATCAGACATTAAGCCATGTTCCCATCTTCACTTGCAGAAAGTCATTCATGACAATGTCTTTTCCATGTCACTACTACTACTCTACTCAAAGAGAATAAAAAAAAAAAGGGGAGGGGGGAATTAAGAGTTCTATTTAGCTGTATAGCAGGTACAACAAGTATTTACAACACATTACATCTACCAATAATCTTAACCGAGAGATCAGGGGAGACTCCCACTTCATACAGAAGTTACAGAAAACTAACTTTTAAGCATGTTGCATTGAAAACATACCAAAATAGCAATTCTACACTGATCATTATAGCATATTCAAGCATGGATTTTGACATATAGCACGAAGAACACCATTTTTTCAGAATTGTGGGCCTTCTTGGTGTTTAACAGATATATTTATGGCACAGCTGCAACCTCATTACTGAAGAGCATCCATTTATTTATATCAAAGACTATTTATCTTGGTATGATTTCTATCACTTTAGCACTTTCTATATCCATTTTGTCCTGACTCCACCCTTTATAAAACTGCTTTCATCACAAAGTAAAAACTCAGGGACTCTTAAGGCAGACCTCCACAAAACCTGGGCGCCAGGTTACCATGGTGACTGGGATTTGAAGACTGCCTCCAACCTCTGCTGCAGAAATACACCTTTGGCGACCAAAAATAAAACTGCTGGCACCTAGTTGTGAGCCAGTTTTATCAAGCCTTGTCTTAAGGGGTTCATGATACCAGTTGTGTTGGAAATGAACTTCTCTTAAAAGCTCTCTTCCTTGAGAAATTGTGTTTTTCTGGCATAATGTAAATTAAGAATCGTTCTATAAATAATCATACATAATAATTATTTGCCATCCACCACCAATGTGCTAAGTACTACCCCTCACACAGAGGAAGAAAATTCCTTCTCTGTAGATCTTTCAGTTAAGAAACAATTGATCTAACCTGTTTTTAGTTGCAGTTAAGACACATGCACTAACAACCACCGAGTCTCCCCTCAAGTTCAGCAACTGAGCGACAGATGCTTAGTGGAGGTCCTGAGATGAGACCAAAGACCTATTCTGAACATGCTGCCTCATTTGCAAGTGGCACAGATGAAGGCAATTGCACCTGAACATGTGCTGCTTTTATCTTTATATATTGCATGCCTCTCCTTCATTTCAGCGATCAGTGAGCTCTTGAACTTGTTCTGTCAAAGGTGACAGAACTGCTGCCATCAGGTCTAGCCACCGGCTAAGAGCTCCCAGGTCAACATTGCAAGATCGGAAAGTGGCCTTGAAAGGTCTTTAACATTTTCTTGATCTGCCCATAAAATGAGTTCCAGTCTGCAATTTTCCATAAAAGATGGCCTTTGGTGTTCTCCTGTTAGATATGTGGATCACGTAACTATACCATTTCAGCTGCACTCATTATAAAAGCTTCAACGCCTATGATGTGGCAGCACTCAAGGACTTTGGTGTTTGGAACCAAATCTCTAACAATTCCGTAACAGAACACGGGTTTATTACTTGCTGTTTAAATGCACTGTGCTGTAGGCAAACACTAATACCATGCTATACACAATTACAGCTGATTAAAATTTGGCAATTAGCTGCAGGTGAAACCAGAAAGTATAAACATCTTGGAAATTTTAGGAAGCCTTGAACAGAAGCAGAGGAGATTAAAGTCCTTTATGAAGTTAGCATATAACAAAATCTGTGTTCCTTTATGACAACAAAAAAACTATTAACTACACTAGCATCAAAACGTCCAATTACATATTACACAACTTCCCTAAGCAATTTTTTCCAGTGCTTACCTACCCTGACAGTTATGAAGTTTTTCCTAAACTTCCTATGAAGCTTTAGGTCCTCCCTAAACCACCCTTGCTGCTATTAAGCCCATTGTTTCTTGTCAGATGTTAAGAACAATTTTTTACCATCCTACTTCTAACCACCTTTCATGTAATTGAAAATTATTATGTCTACCCCCTATTCTTCTCCAGACTAAACAAATTGATTTTTTTCCATCTTCCCTCATAAGTCATGTTTTATAGATTAACAACCATTTTTGTTGCTTTCCCCTGGACTTTCTCCAATTTGTTTACATCTTGCCAGAAATGTGGTGCCCAGAACTGGACACAACACTCCAGTTGAGGGTTTAGCATTGTGTTGTAGAGCAGAATTACTTCTTGTGTCTTTATTACAACACTCCCGCTAATTCATCTCTACGTGTTTGCCTTTTTTAAAAAACAAAACAAAAAAACAATAGTGTTCCACTATTGACTCATAAGCTTGGAACCCACTATGACCCGTAGCCCTTTTTGAAGTACTCTTTCTTAGGGAGTCATCTCTCATTCTTTATGTTCCTTTGTAAGTGGAGTACTTTGCATTGTCCTTATTGAACTTCATCCTATTTACTTCAGACCATTTTTCCAGTTTCTCCAGATCATTTTGAATTTTAATCCTAACCTCCAAAGCGCTGGCAACCTCTCCTGCCTTTGTATTGCCCACAAACTTTATAAGTGTACTCCCTATGCCATTATATAAATCATTTAAGAAGATACTGAACAGAACCATACCCAGGATCGATCCCTGCAGGACCCCATTCAATATGCCCTTGACTGTGAAACACTGATAACTCCAACCAGTTACCCACATTATAATAGTTCCATCCGTGGCATAGCAATGGGTAGAGCTGGGGCCACCCACCTTGCCATGAGGCTCGCCCTTTGTGTCCAGCAGCAGAGTGAATTTCTCTGCTGGGGCCACAGGGCTGCCCAGCAGCCAACGGCTGCTGCTGCAAACAGAGCCGGAGCACCAGCACCGAAACCTCAGCTCCTCTCATGGCTGCAGGACCTGGCCGCTGGCGTCACCTCCTCTGCTCCATTCATGGTTGCAGGGCCCAGTGGCCGCGGGTGCAATCATGGCAGAGGCGTGGAGCTGACACCTCTGCCTCACTTGCGGCCACCGGGCCCTGCAGCCACGGCTGTGATCAGAGTTGCGGCACAGGAGCTGGTGCCCCTTCACAGCTGCAGCCACTTGCTGCTGGCTGGTCCCACAGCTGCAGCAGCCATGTGATGCCTCTCCTCTTCCGTCGGAGGGGCAGCTTCCTGTTGTGTGACCGGAAGCTGTCCTTGGATGGGCTCACCCTCCACGGGCCAGGCCAGAAATCTGGGGCTGGCTACGCCCCTGGCTCCTTCTCTGTGGTACTTCCATAGTTTGTTTTTCAGAAGGTCATGTGAGAGAACACCAAAAGCCTTACTAAAGTCAAGATATACAACATCTACATCATCCTCCCACTTGCAAGGCTTGTTATTCTGTCAAAGAAAGCTATTAGGTTGTGGTTTGACATGATTTGTTCTTGATAAATCCATGCTGTTACTTATGATCACATTATTGTCTAGGTGTCTGCAAACTGATTGCTCGATTGTTTGTTCCATTATCGTTCTGAGTACTAAAGTTAAGACAACTATTCTATAACTCCATGGAGTGTCCTGATTCCCCTTTTTAAAGATTGGTAATGTATTTGCCCCCATCCAGTCCTCTGGAATCTTCCCCACCTCCCATGAGTTTTCACAGATAATGGCTCTGATATCTCCTCAGTCAGCCCCTTCAATACTCCAGAATGTATTTCATGAGATCCTGGCAATTTAAAGATATCTAACTTGTCTAAATAACATTTTAACATATTCTCTCTCTATTTTAGCCTCCGATTCTACCTCGTTTTCACTGGCATTCACTGTGTTAGAAGTCCAATCCCTAACAACCTTTTTGGTGAAACCTGAATACATTTCCTGTGAGACTTTGGATTACTTACTTAGCAACTCTGGATCCCTATTTTACATATGGGGAAAACAGTAATTCCCCATCACACAAAGGTTACTGAGGATAAAGACTGAGGTACTGACGTACTACAGATACCAATGAGTGTCACATTAGTACATAATAAAGATAAACAAGTCTTATTTTATTTCATGGCTGACCACCATCATCTAGGCACACCTGCAACTTTTTGTGATTTGTGGTTAGCACTCAGACAAGTTGGGCTACATGCTTTGCACAGCAGTTTGCTAACTTTAATTATCTGACCTCCCTCAGGTTTCAGGCTGTCAGAATTTACTTTGCTCAAGACTGACTCATTCTTAGGGATATTTTAAAGTCAAACTAGACTCAAATAAGGATTTGGAGACTTTTCCAAATAATTACAACAAGGAAGAGTTGTATCTTAGCTCCTTGCATTGCATAAAATCCATCAAGAAGAACTGCATCATATCAAATCCTAAGCATTTTATTCAGCAGCAGCTAAATCGTCAGGCCAAATATATATTTGGCTCCATCCTGTCCTCTAGAATCTTCCCCACCTACCATGAGTTTTCACAGATAATTGCTGATATCTCCTCAGTCAGCTCCTTCAATACTCTAGAAGGTATTTCATCAGACATTTTATAAATTTCTTGCTATGATAAGCATACGGGTTTAATTTTGAATTAAGTTTCATTTTACAATGCACATGAACTTTTTAACATATCAAGTGATCTATACAGGAACCTTCTGAACTGGAAAAGCTGGTCAAATTTTGTTTTGCAACATTTTCCCCTCATCACCTTCACAAAAATCTGTGTTCTCACCCATTCAAATAATTTTACAAAAATCGAAGGGAATTTGTATTGAGTAATTATTTGCGATGCATAAATCCTAGAATTTATTGTAGTGGATTTGTGTCCCAACCCATTATCTCTTTCCCCTAATGGCATTAAACGATGAATGAGCAGGTTTTTCAGCATGAGAACAGAAGTGCCAAGAAGTATGACAAAGCCAAACAGCCCAAGGAAATATTCGCTGCCTGCCATATTTAACCTATCAAGTTCTTGGCAGCTTATCGAGGACTCTATCCTGTTCTCGCTGAAGTTAACAACATTCAAATGGGAGCAGCATGAGACCCAAAATTATGGGAAGCAGTAAGTTACAGTGCAAGACGAAACAGGTCTCTGTTTCATGGGAAAATACTGACCTCTATAAACATAACAATTGCTCTGAGTGCAGTACCACATATAGTGGTCTGAATACGCAGTATTTAGTTCCTGGTTCTCTCCCCAATCTGAGGTGTGATGTTCAGTGACAAACCTTCAAATTATATTTTAAATGGAGAGAAGAGTGTGTGGTCTGTTAGAGATACAATACTCTCACCCCACAGCAACTCAACTGAGTGCCACAAATCACTAGTCTAAGTCTTTAATTTTTGAAATTGGTAGTTCAAAAAATGTCAACATAGAAATCTAAGATACGATCTTTAAAAATCTTTTTTACAGCCTTCTGATCATCAGGATTCACTTACCCAGTTTATTTATTCTAAAACTAAAGTGTAAGCAGAACAGTTTCTTCTTTGAATCTTAAAACTCTAAATAGGTAAATTAGCAAATAAGTATACTGGTAGGTATACAATACTAATAATACATTTTCAATTACAGAGTAAGGATCTTTATAGGAAATATTTTCCAAAATTATTTCACACAATCTAACTTTAATAAAGTTAAGACCCTTCTCAGCTACACTGCTTCAAAACTGCTCTATTGCTACCTTTTTTAAGCAAGACATTTTCTATAGTCAAACATTTCAAAAGATCTGACTGTAAAACACATTAGCTAACTTTAACAATATTAGATGGGAGGGGGAAAAAAAACAAAAACAAAACTTACTTGACAGTAACTCGACTGGATAAATCCTGAAGATCCCCAGGATGAAAAAGCTGAGCTTCTTTCAATCCGATATTTCCACAAGCTTTCAGAAAAACATTGATATTATCCTGTGAAGAGAAGTGGAAAGTGATTGCTTAGTTAAGCAGCACTGAGCAGGTTGATTAGTCTGAACTCACGTTTCAAAGTCCAGGTCATGGAAATTAAAAAAAAACAAAAAAAAACAAACAAAAAAAAAAAAGCAATAGTCCAGATCATAAATACTAGCAATATTTCATAAACGTGTGTGAGCCTGTTTGTGATCCTTGTGACTGACTGACATGTTAAAGATTACCTGGTGTAAAGCAAATGGGTAGCCAATAGGCAGTAATCTACACTTTGATGTCAGCTCTGCTCTGCAAACAAACGCCTTCTTTCTAGCTTTGCACGACAAGCCTCACCTCTCGCCTTTAAAAATAACTCCAGCTACTGACATTCACCCACCCAGAAACTGTTGGCAATGGAGGAATAAGAGGAGGAACATTCTGTTTCTATGATTACAGATTACCGAATGATTGTGGAATACTGCACCTGCAATCTGGGTTTGGTTGCTGAGCAGGCTCTCTCTCTCTCTCTCTCTCTCTCTCTCTCTCTCTCTCTCTCTCTCGAGAGAGAGAGAGAGAGAGAGAGAGAGAGAGAGAGAGAGAAACTGCAAGATCAAGGAAGCAGCAATAAGATTTTTCTGTTGTTGTTTTTATAGTCTGGACTATAAAATATAGGTGTGGTACAATACTCACTGCACCTGCTATAGGCCAACTGCTTAGTAAAGGCAGGGTAAGAAATGTATAACTGAAAAGATTGCACAATTCATGATACTACCCTTTTGGAACGTTATACTTGGTAATCAATAAGCAATTTATGAGGCATTCCTTTTCATTAATATGGAACGCAATTATAGCAACAGAAAACTTTCCCTTTGCACTTCACAACTCAACTCAGCAGAAAGTTACAGGAGCAGGCAGGCTAATGTTACTTGATTCATAAGCTAATATAGCCATGTCATTCAAAGCTTCTGTACATAAGGCACGAGATCAGACTTCCCATAGTTTGTAAAACAGCCATTTCACCAACTTAATGCCACCTTAAAACATCTGTTTTCTCTTTTTGCTCTCTTTGGATGGAGGCACTCAATCATTTATATTACAGAAGTTCCTCCTACTCCCCTTACAGGAAAAAACCCACAGAAAAATGTCAGTTGTTTCTAATAAAAAATACTGTTTAATAAGTGAACCTGCAGTTTTGTAGGTCCTTAAATTCTAGAATGTCTTAGAATATTTGCCGACAAAAAAAAAATAAAAATCAAGCTTTGTTTCAGGAAAATGTTTGCATAACATTTAACATATAGACTGAGTGCTGTATTACATCTTGTATCATAGACCCCAAGCCTCACTGGACATGGTGTTTTAAAGCCCATGAAGACATCGTGCTGATGGAAACCAGAAGCATATTGACTCCAGATGTAGACTGTTCCCCGTATACACAGGAGAGGGGTAGAAAGAGGAGGAGAGCAGCATGCCAAAGAAGAGGCGGGGCCATAATCACACACTTGCCTGTGCACATACACTTGAACTGAGTGTGCTGCTGACTTTACATGCAGTGAAATTATAGCTGCTTCTTGTGTATATATACTGTGGGGAAAGGTTCTCTTCTTCACCCAGTGCACCCACAGAGGAAGCAGCCTTAATCTGGTCCACACACACCCCCACACACCCTTAACCTGCCACATTCTCCATATATACACACGCACTCACAGAATTAATTCTGAAGATGCTGCAGCACTTGACGAAACATTCTCCCTTTATTAAAGGCAAAGAATACGCAGACTCTAAGGTCAGAAGGGACCAGCATGATCATCTAGTCCAGGGGTCTGCAACCCAAAAGATAAGAGCCATTTTTGAAAATTCCTTCAATAACAAAGTGTTTTGAGAGCCACAATGGGTGTAGCCTCCTGGTGGGAGGTGCAGGGAGGTGAGCCAGGATTTCTGCTGCAGGGTCCCCTTATGCAGGGGGGAGGGGGAAGCCTGGAGCTTGGCATGGGCTGCCCGTGGGGTCCCTGGTGGCTGGGGGAAGCCCAGAGCCAGGCATGGGCCTCCTGCAGGGTACCCCGGTGGTTGGGGGAGCCCAAAGCCACAAGGGGGCAGCCAAAGAGCCGCATGCGGCTCCAGAGCCACAGGTTGCAGACCCCTGATCTAGTCTGACCTCCTGCACAATGCAGGCCACAAAAACCACACCCACCCATTCCTGCAATAAGCCTCTAACCTATGACTGAATTATTAAAGTCCTCAAATCATGATTTAAAGACTAAGATACAGAGAATCCATCTGCAAGTGAGCCATTCCCCATGCTACAGAGGAAGGAGAAAAACCCCCAGAGCCCTAGCCAATCCGCCGTAGGGGAAAAATTCCTTCCCAACCCCAAATATGGCAATCAGTTAAACCCTGAGCATGTGGGCAAGTCTCATCAGCCAGTCACCCAAGAAATAATTCTCTGTAATAACTCAGAACCCACCCCTTCTACCGTCCCTTCTTAGGCTACTGGCATATCCACCACCAGTAGTTAAAGATCAGCCAATTACAAACTAGGCTGTCCCACCATACCATCCCCCTCATAAATTTATCAAGCTCAGTTTTGAAGGCACTTACATTTTTTGCTCCCACAGCTCCCCTTGGAAGGCTATTCCAGAACTTTACTCCTCTGATGGTTAGAAATCTGCATCTAATTTCAAACCTACATTTCCTAACAGACAGTTTGTAACCATTTGTTCTTGTGTCCACATTGGTGCTGTACTCAAATAATTCCTCTCCCTACATAAACTTGCAGCGAGCTAGGATGTCATCATGCTAGTACACCAAAATCTGGAAATGTATTTCCAAATAGATAGCAGCCATTTAAAATTCTTATACAAATAAAATATCACCTGCTTTTAACTGATTTTTATGCAAGTTCCTATGGGGTTATTAAAAATAAGTGAAAGTAACCCAAAACAACTTCAAGCTTGACAGTCTCTTTAAAATGTAGGAGAAGTAACAGCAATGAAGCTATAATAGAATTAGATCCACCTGATCAGGTCAAATGTGTAGCAACTAAGGCTATGTACACACTACCATTTTTAACGCGCAATAATCCTC
>ML685904.1:0-60240 GCA_007922175.1 Pelusios castaneus
CTGGCTTGCAGTATGTTATCTACCCACCAGATGCTGCTGTGTGCTGCACATATCTCCAAGTGGCGTGTGATTGCTGGCACACAAGAGGAGACAAAGCTGAACACATGCTGCATGGAGGCCTGTTTAGCTCTGTAGATATGTTGGTAAATAAATCCCTGTAAGGTGGACTTTGATGCCATAAAGAACCACAGTACGGGAGGGAGATGGCCAACTATACCTTCCAAGTTCACTGAAGTTAACATCTCCTCCCCAGATTTTCTATGGGTGGCTCTTTGTGTATTTATGCTAGTACCTGGAAGCCCTAAGTGAGATCATGGCTCTACAGTGTTAGGTGCTGCACGCACAAGCAGTGAGAGTCTCTGCCCCACAGAGCTTGCAGTCTAAACAAACCAGACAGACCATGGGGGAAGGGCTGAGACTCTAGCAGTAGACAATGCTTTGGGAATAAAGAAATCCAAGGGGTCTGTTCTCATCTTGATCAATGCAAGCATGGCCCGGCTATCCACAGGCATAAAGGAGAGGAGTGAGACCCTCAAAAATATCCTCACTTGGAATCTAAATGCTGCGATCCTAGCAAGCACTGTATGTTTTGCTCCCTCTCGACTGGCTCTGATGGATTCATTCTGGCAGAGAATCTGGGCTGAAGGGAGGGTTTCTGGTTTAGATCTGTTCTGGAACAGTTGTATAAACACATCACACATGCCCTCATGTGGGTGGCAGCTGGACCACGTCACAATGGCCACCATCAGAGCTGCAGGTCCATCCCATTGCACGCTTCACAAGAGGCCGGCGCAGAGAGAGACAGCCAGATGCTTCCAGCTCAGTTCCCGACTGCCCTCGTTGATACCGGCTCACTCACTCGCTAACCCTGCTAACTCCTCAGAGTAACAGCTGCCTAAGGACAGAGCTTGACACAGATTCCTTTTGAAAAAAAAATCCAGCGCGCAGATGGGGGAATGTCAGAGTGGCAGCCAGAGACTGAGGGTCAAGACTCTGGGGTTCTATTCCCCAGCTCCATCACGGGGTCACAAGCACAGAAAGAAGCTTTGTGTCTGGGCTACTCCCAGCTGCGCAGCCTTCAGCGAGGCATGTTCCCTTCCTGGGCCTCAGTTTCTCCACCTTGCACCGGCGCAGTGAGGCTTAACTGGCATTTGTGAAATGCTTCAAAACCCTTTGATGAGAGGAGCTGTTGTGTTTGGAAAGCAATGGAAAGTGCTGCTACGTGTTATTCCTCACTGCAGAGTATAAGAAGAACGTTTTAGGTGTACCAGTTCTTCCTCTGCTTCTGTGGCCACACAGAAATCAGGATTTCCTGCCTTCTGGGCTTTCTGCAAAATTTGAGATTCTACGCAAGGATACTGACTTTCCAATTGCTGAATTGTTTCCCTCCACACCCCCAAACACCCCAAGCACAGTCAGACAGAGTCTAGCGAAGCACAAAATCTGTTACACGCAGAACTGCTGCACTTTGCTTTGGGCAAATGCCAGTGGCCTGCTTACTACCTACGCCGTAAGCCGATGGCATCAAGGTTCCCTTCAATATTTGATGCTGTTTTCGCTGATTGCTATTCAGATTCTAGTGAGGTTGCTGGACCAAAACTAACCAAACAGCATCTGTCTCTAGTTTGGTAGGACCTATAAAAACAAAGATGTAATGCTTCCGTCCTTCTGCATTATCAGGTTGCTGATAAATCCTATTCCCCAAAACTGTGCTGAAAACATCTGCTGCGAGTGTCAACATCCAAGCAAAAGCTGGCTGGAAAGAGGAAGGATCTAGGCCAGTTATTTCAACAAGCAACATCAATTTCAGCTGTGTTCTAGACGGACACTCTGGGCTCAGCTCTCATAAACGTGGGGTCCAAATGTTGTCTCTGACTGGCACACAGTGCATGGACCAGACATCTACATCTTGGAACCCAAATCTGAGCACCCACACGCAGATGTCAAATTTGGGCATGAAAGGGACCTGGTTTCATACTCATTTCTGTCACCACCATCTCCATTTTACAGATGGGGAAACTGAGCGGACGGAAGGATTTGGGCCAGTCAGGAATAGAAGCCAAGCATCTCATATCTCTGCTCTAACCACTAGACTATGCTACACTGTTACGACAACTGACACTTGAGTACAGGCAGGGCACAGTTTTGCGAAGTCGCCGAGCTGAATCCCAAGTGCACACAGCGTCTACATTTCACAGGCAGGAGAAAAGACCGAGGGAGGAAGGAGGAGCAAACTCCCTGCTTATTAGATCATGGGTAAAAATATCAGGCGGTGATGACTACGGCTGATGGGCTGTGCCAAGCGCTGGCCTGCTGTGTGTCAGTGCCTCGGCTGTTCTAACTGCCCTCCTGCATTCTTCACCGATGCCCTGAGCAGTCAGACTGACTTGGCTCCCTGGACTGCACCCCTATGAATGCAAAAGCAGGAATCTGGACCTGTTCCCTCAGTGCAGACAAGCCAGGGTGACTCGGGGGCATGCCTACCGCCCCAGGGCATCAAGCCTGTACACAGGGACCTTCCTAGCCATGCAGGGAACGTGGATCATGGCTCCTAGCTCTGAGGCAGGCTGCAACACTGCCCTCTGGTGTAAGCAAATTCCCTCACTCTCTCAAGCCTTAGGACACAGACCTCTCCTTGCTTTCAGACAGCCCCCTAACCTTAAAAGGATACTTACCAGCAACTACAGATCATACAACAGAAACACTAAAGCAGGAACATATCCCTGCAACAGACCACGCTGCCAACTTTGCCCTCATATCTACACTGAAGACACCATCACAGGGCCTAATCAAGCCACCTGCTCCATCAAGGGCTCGTTCACCTGCTCATCCACCAATGTGATTTATGCCATCATGTGCCGGAAATGCCCCTCTGCCTTATATATTGGACAGACAGGACAGTCTCTGCGCCAAAGAATAAATGGACACAAATCTGACATCAGAAATTGCAACACTGCAAAACCTGTAGGGGAACACTTCAATCTCCCTGCTCACTCCCTTGACGACTTGTTAATAGCTGTGTTGAAACAAATGAATAACAAATCACAGCTTCAAAGAGAAACTGCAGAACTCGAACTTATATGCAAATTTGACTCAGTTGTCTTGGGGTTAAACTGGGACTATGGATTTTTCTCTCATTACAACAAGTGATTTGACCTTACCTTCCTCTATGTGCTGTTCCCCAGTGTTTTGAATCCTAACACCTATTTTGATTTGCTGTTACAGCCTGACCTGATCCTATGTCATACACTCCCCTGCATTTAATTTCCTCCCATTCTGTAAGTTTCCCATCTTCAAAGCGTCTGACGAAGTGGGATTTTCTCCCACGAAAGCTCATGCGATAAATAAATCTGTTAGTCTTTAAAAGTGCCACAGGACTCTGTTGTCTCTGGTGTAAGGAGTGTGTGGCCAACTACCCAGCACGTCCTTAGTACAGCCTGCCTGGCATTCATCACACAAGCAAAGCTCCCATTGAAATCCCAGCCAGGTGGTTCTGCACGAAGACAACAGGAGGAGGCCTTAAACAGGTATCACCCACCACCAGGACCTTCACTGCAAGCGAACATGGCATCTACCTACTTAACGAGATACAGGCCCCCGGCTGAACCACATGCAGGGCCACAGAGCGAATCAGACATTTTCCTATGCCAACCAGCTCCAGACTCCTCGATACACCAGCAGCCCTGTGAATGTGAGGGCTCACACTTGTCGTTTAACTGAAGCCGTCGTTTAGGGTTTTAAAAATGATAGGGAAGTCAGTCAAGAGCTACCCCATGAGGACCTGGGCTGTGGATTATTTGGTAGAAGTTACCTTGAACAGACGTCCCCTGTGGCTGGGGAACCTGCCCTTTCAGAAAGAAAAGGCGGGTGAAGGAATATCTGTTATTGGACCAACTCTGGCTCGTGGAAGGTATAAGCTTGCAAACACCATACAGCTCTTCTTCAGGTCTCCCGCAGACGGAGTGAGCAGACAGAGGAAGATGAGATATTACCTCCCCGACCTTGTCTCTCTTATTCCAGTAACAATATGGCTACAAACAACACAGCAAATGACCTCCAGCAAGAGGCAGGCCCGGACAGACACCTCAGCTCCAGGTACTCATTGGAAGAGCCAAACCGCCCCACTCTATCCAAAGGACACCCACCCACCCTAGAGAAGTTTCCCCAGCTGGCCCTAACCAGATCACTTCCAGCTGAACCTTATGCTCTGTCCGTGCCAGTGACTCAGAGAAAGAAAATGTTAAATAAAAGCATATTTAGAGCTTCTCTGGCTTATCACAAATGCCCTTAAATGCTGAATTATCCCCGTCTGGCAACAGCCTCTTCCTTACACCCAGTATGATGGGTTTGGATGCCACAGATACAGGGATCCAGGGCTTAATCCCCACAGCCTTTGATTACTGACTATCAGACAATTTCTCACTCTGGTTATTCCCTCCCTTACTTGTTTCCTTAACTCTTTCCTCCTCAAACCAGGGGACTTGCAACTCTGGGCCAGTGCTTGGCCCGCTTTTAGATAAGCGCATGAATAATACAGCCTCCCAAGTGATGCCGACATGCCGTGCCTGTACAGAGCAAGAAGCATTGTCTCTTTCTAGATTAAACCGATTTCAGGGCCATCTGCCACTTCTAACCTAACAGACTTCACTGGGTTGCAGCAGCAGAGGCTCATGAGTTCAACCCTCCAACCCATCCAGAGAGTTGCCGGACGTAGATCTCGACATGCTAGTTGAAGGTCAGCGCACACAGGCTGGGATTTCAGGACCCCACACCCCAAATTGGAAAATCCCACCTTTCTCACCCCAAGGGAAGTTGGTATACTTTCAGTAGTATTTGTAGACGGGGAAGGGACTTCCCCGAGGCAATGGAGTGAACCAGTGGCAGAGCCAGCCTTGGATTTTAATAGAGTTAGATCTCCCTATCCGTAAGCTCCCTCTTCTCTTTAACCGCTAGTCCACACTGTCTCCCAGAGGGCTGCAGGGGAGAGTGGGGGAGGATTCCTGCTGTCCAAGGCTCCAGGAACAGCAGGGGTCGTGGCCCACAGGCAGACAGCATGGATGGCTCTACAGACAGCACAGCCTTAGTGCCCAGAAATGGGCCGGAACCAAACCCTGGTTTGGATCTGCCTCACTGAGGGGCCAGGCTCAGTCCCTGATCCAACCCAGCCGTCTGCGGCGCACAGTCCCGGCTGTGGCATTGCAGCACGTGTAACGGGTCAGCCCTTGCGTGGAGCGCCCCCATGTGGCGGAAGGGGAACCCAGCTGCTGGGACACACCTGCATGGGGCTCCCTGGTAAGTTAAGTCGGAACCTGCCAGGCTGTGGGGAAGAGAGGGATGGAGAACAGGGAGGAACAAGACAGACATGAGTTATCTAGACGGTGCCTAGGTGCTGCCAACAACTTCACACAGACCGGCCCCAGCCCTGCACAGTATGTGCCGGGAACTCATTACGCCACCTCCACACCCCTTCAGCTCCCAAAGGGAATTAATGGTACGCAGCATCCCTCAGAATCGGGCCCTTTGTGAAATGCTGTACCCGGGTGCCTGGGGCTGGAGTCTCCTTCGCAGGAAGGCTCTCTTGGCGTAATGGCACCTCATTGGGACTGAGAATCCGTCCCCCAGCACCAAAGACCGATTCTATCCAAGGCTACCCACTGGCTCGGAGATGCGGGACGTGGCAGGCCCCAGCCACCATGTCTTTCCAATGCAGAAAGTAATTCTTACAGCTGGAGTCAAACAGCGTAACTGAGAATTGCCCAGGACAAAGGGCTGCAGACCCAGCATCCCCGGAGAGCTTTGTACCCATGCAAATGTTACCGAATCGGACTAGGCAGCGATCCACACCATTCCATGCTGGCATAGACAGCCTCATGAGGCGCAGGGCACTCTAGAGTCATGCCAGCTACTGTGAAAAATGAGAGCGGCAGGAAAAGCAGACCGTTTCAGTCTACGTCTGTACAGCTCCTAGCACCAAGGAGGCCTCATCCCAAGTCTGGGTTCTCACAAAGAAATATCACAAATAGACTCTGTTGTTCTGCAACACACAGCCCTCAGCTTTGATTAGTCTGGGAGCAAGGTGATGCCGGTGAAAGCCCCTATCCAACTAGGCTTCAGTGATATTACATTCCTGATAGCGTTGCAGCCTCTTGCTGCTCACTCCTTTCAGCCTCTGCCTTCTCCACCAACATCAGCTCTGATTAACAGCCAGGTAGGATAGCCATCTGGGTAAAACAGTGCAAAGAGAGAGAGGTTTGATACCCTACTCTGCCACAGGCTCTGGGTACACTAGTCTCTCTGGGTCTCAGTTCCTCCATCTGTAAAATGGGGACAATAATTCTTCCTTTGTCTTGTCTATTTAGACTGCATGCTCTTTGGGGCATGGACTCTGGCACTATATGTGCATACAGCACTTAGCGCAGTTGTGTTCTGGTCTCTGCTCGGGGCTCTAAGTGCTTCTGTAATGCCAGGAATAGCAGCTCAGCCTGCTCTGGGCATTGCCTGGCCAGACGCTTGGAAGCCAGCAGTGGCGCTTGAAACCCTAGTGAGCAGTAACGGAAGAGGGATCACCGATAAGCAAGACGTACTGTGCGGTTTCCTGCCTTCCTCTTCACTCTCTTTGCAGCATCCAAAGGCTGAGTCGTTTCCTTTCTGGGCAAAGGGTTTTCCACAGAACTCCTGCTCCTCTAATGGGGGAGTTACCAGAAGAAAAAGCCCATATGGCCAGCAGAGAGAGGACAACTGTCGTACTTCTAGATGCAGAAAGGCCATGGGAAGGGGGCTCAGTGCCCGGCCATTCACTTGTAGAAATCAGGGTCCAGATGAAACAGGCTCAGCTCAGACTGGACTGGCACGGTCAGTCCGACCCCTCAGGCCTGGGAAGGAGTGTAGTCTAGTGGTGAGAGCAAGGAGTGCTAAGATCTGGCTTTGCTACTGATCTGGGGGACTGTGTGCAACTCCTACACACTCTGCCTCAGTTTACCCCTCTGAAACAGGGTGAGTCTTTTTCCGCTTGGCTACTGGACTAACTTCCGACAGGGAAGAGGCAATGCAGAGGGTCATCATTCACCCCATGTTGCAGATGGGGAACCTTGGAAGCATAGAGTGGACCAGAGAGTTACCCAACATCACACAGGGCGCTGAGGCAGCGAGGAAAATTGAACTGAGCTTTTCCGAGTTCCGGTCCAGTGCTTCGTTTGAGAAACCAACCATTAGCTCATTTAGTCCACCTTGGAAGATTCAGCAGGATTTACGGGTCAGTCCCATGTGCCGGCACAGCAACTTTGCACATGAAATCAGCCAAGATTTCTGTTCCCATGAGGAACCACAAAGTGAGCAAATGAGTAGATGAGCCAGCAGACAGCTGGGGTGGAAAGGGAAGGATTTCTCTCCATGATGTATACTTTTCCACCAAGGAAAGAGAATTCACACCAACTTCCTTAAAAGCTGTGGTGATGAATTAGCTGTTTGTGATGCAAGGAGGAACTGGGAAGCCGACCCTATTTGCACCAAACCTTTGCGAGAGAGGCAGATGCCTGCTGAAGGGATCCGTTAATGCTGCTGGGAAAGCTACCGCACCATGCCCAGAGCATCTCTAAGGGCAGAGGTTAGCGGCTGAACAGACGTGTCCAGTTCTGACAGCAGACTGCAACACACCCCCAGCTGGATTTGGCAAGAGCAGCCCTTATACTCCTGATCTACAATACTCCACAAATCCCTGGTAGTGCAGCTACCTTCTAGGGCAGCTGGGGACCTGTGCAGTCCCTACAGTGGGTCAGAGCAGCCCAGAGGCTGCTCTCACTTACCTTCCCCTTCCCATGGCTGCTGGGAAGCAGAGGAGAACCCTAAGGCAGGTGCTATGGCCATCTATGGCCTTGCCTCTGAGGCCACTATGGGGAGGACAGGATGCTGGTCCGCCTGGGCAACATCTTCTCCCACAATTCATAATTCAGGAGGAAAACCCCCCAAGGATCTAGCCAGGAGCTTCCAGGCAACAGAAAGAGGAGTCAACAGATTGTATGTGGCCCCCAATTGTCTGAGAGCCTCACAATCTTTGGTGCATTCATTCTCACCACCCTGCTGCTGGAGAGACAGGGTTTTTGTCCCCATTGTCCAGATGGGAATTGAGGCACAGAGCGGCTAAGGGATTAACCCACAATGACGGGGGTAGTTTGTCCAAGAGCAGAGAATTAAACTCAGGACACCCTATCCACTAGGCCACCCTTTCACCCCAGAATTTAATTTAAAACGTATACACACACACACAAACCAAACAATATTTAAGGCTGTTCTGTGTTTTTCTGTTCAGAAGCAAATCGATATTAAAGCACTTAGCAATTCTCTGCCTGTTGAATGGATCCAATTTCTCCCTTAGTCTGTGCCTCCTCAACAAAGCAGTAACTGCAACACAAGCGGAAAGCCTCAGAAATACCAAGATTATAGCACGGTAGTTTCTCCTACGCAGCAGAATGACAGATTCTGGATTCACTCACTAGGTGCTGAGGAGTCCTTTGCCAAGGGGAAGGATGTGTATAATGCTGGGCTCTTTTATTAAATAGAAAACAAAAAGGCTGAGCGCGAGTCATTTTCCACCCACACCATCTAAAAACTGGCTGATCCTAACACTGCCATTCATCTCAAGGGAACTGGCACATCTCTGTCTCCTTGTATGTTCCACAAGAAGTGCTATGGTAAAGTGCTGCAGAGAGAAAAACCCCCCGTGACCTCGGCCAAGTCATTCAGCCTCTCTGTGCCTTAGTTTCCCCATCTGTAAAATGCAGCTGACAACACTGCCCTCCTTCACAGGCTGCCACAAAGATAGATCCATTACAGACTGAAGCACTTTACACTCTACTGTGGAAAAGCACAAAGCATTATATTCTCCTCTGACTTCTTCCGATGCGCGAGTTATGCAGCAATTGCCAGCCACACTGATTCTGTCATGAGTCTTGAGCTATGTGAGAATTTCAGCTTTCTAGTTCCTGGCTCTTGTAGTTGCAGAGAAAAGCTTGGAAAAAGTAAAACAATTAGACTAACACGGCTACCCCTTCGGTGCTTGAAAAAAGTGACTCCTTAAAAAGCTTCAAAAGCAAAAGCAGATAAAACCTCCCAGTTATTTATTAATTATTATTATTATTTTAAATCTCATGATTTCTAAGCCAATCCCAGGATTTTTGAAGCCTGGAGGCTAGGGAGGCTGAAGTAATTTAGGGTCTTTTTTAATCAGCAGGGTGATAAGGCTTTGCTCACAGCACTAACTCAACGCTTTATGAGAACTGGGAGCGAGGGGAGGCCGGAAAGAGGAGGCCAACAGCAAATACATGGGGGCTGAGAGTCACCACCTCTTGAGTTTAGCACACAGAGAACTGGCTGGAGGATACACTTTCCGAAAAGACATGTGGTGGAGGATGCATGGAAAAAATAGCCACGTTTCAATATGGTCGGAGCCGTTTTGGCTGGCTAGACATCACAGCTTCGGCAGTTCTGCCTGTATGAAAATCTCATACCTCAAGAACATCTAGTTATTGTTGATTTAAGGGAAACTAGTTAGGCCTAAGTTCTAAAGCAATAGCTGTGTTAGTCTAGTTCAGCAAAACAAACAAGGAGTCCTGTGGCACTTTTAAAGACTAACAAATGTATTTATCGCATGAGCTTTCGTGGGAGAAAATCCCACTTCGCCATTGACCAGCTGCCATGAAGGATCTGATTCTCCCTCGGCCTGAATCCTGCACTCTCACTTACACCGGTGCCACTCTCCATTCTGTGTTGGCATTTTATACCCACTTGTGTATCACTGGTGTAAGTGATGGTGCACTGTGTAGGGCAACGGAGAACCAGGAGCCAGCAATGGAGAATTCAGCCCAGAGTTCTCATCAGGTCCTACAAGTCAGAGAGGGAATACTTGGGAAGCAAGGTGTGTCATCAGGTTCCCTCTTCTCTTGCGTCACTGCTTCCAGCAATGGCTGCAGTCTCCCCCTCACCAGCTGAGCAGGTCCCATGAGCCCTAGCATCAGAAGACGCCTGTATTTGGCAGTTGATACAGTCCCTGCCCATCATGCTTGTGTTTGGCTGCTTTGGAGCAGGTGCTAGAACAGGTGCTAGGGGTTTTCCTGTGCAATGCAACCATCAAAGAGCTGTTCGGATCCAGTTTGCCCAGGCTGTGATCAAACAAGGCCAGTCCTAATTTGGACAGAGCTGCCATCTCCGTGCAAATGATTTAGGCATTGGAACAGGGAGTTTCCCTCTCCAGCATACGCCGGCACAGACAGGCAGAAGATGGGTTGCAGAAGTGTGTCTGCAAGAGTCTTGGATTAGCTTTTAGCCTTCGGCGAATCCCTTTGCCAGACCCTGGGTGGCGTGGATCCCTGGTGAAGACCAAAGATAAGTGCCAGGATGTTACAGCAGCTCTCTGGGCTGCTGACGAAGGCAAGCGTGAGCTGGTTAGTCGTCAAGGAAGAACGCAACGGCTGAGATTGGAGAGAGTTAGGGGCTCTTGTTAAAAGCTGATTGCTAAGATGGAAGAGGGTACTTGGTCCTGACATGAATGCCGGGGACTGGACTCAATGACCTCTCATGGTCTCTTCCACTTTCTATGGTTCTATACCAGAGTGACAGAAACTGTACATGCGCCTATGTGGTGCATCAGGCTTGGATCTGTCAAACTCCCCACAACCACTGAGCTGGCCTGTGTCACACGAGCGGCCACCTCAAAGACCAATCACATTAAATTCTCTTTAAAGGAAGCAGCCTACTGGCAAACTGACACGTTGGTCCTAACTTCTGACTTTGAATATGTTCGCTCAGCGCCCTCAAATTTCAGCATGTGCATCTGAAGTCTGAATGTGGCTCTGTGGCTATTTTATTTCCCCAGGGAATCCCAGCACGTGCTTTAGCAACTCTGTCTGGTAGATTGGCTCAGAAGCGCTATACTACTAAGGAAAAATGAAGAATCTTGCACCATTTATCCCTGTGTGTGTGGCCTTTTGGTCCCATTTATATCCCCTTTGTCCTGTAGCCTGTGCCAAGCTAAAAATAGCCGCTCAATTTGGCCGGAGCTGGGCTATACCAAACTCTAGTGGGGGAAAAAAAAGAAAAGAAATGTCTCCTAGTGGTCTTTATGAAGCAGAATACGAATGTCCAAGAGCTTTTTTCATTTCTTCCTACTAGATCTCCCCACCACCACCATCTTCAGAACTAAAGCGACCGCCACGGGGTTCATTTCCCTTTGTAAAATCAATTGAGTGAAGATAGTTAAATACTAACAGCAAGGGGAACTCACCATTGGAAAAGGGGCCCAAGTGGATTCTCCACCACATGGAGTTTCTGAAGCTGTCTGTCAGCAGCTTCCTAGGGTGGGGTTTTCAAAAGCACTTAACTGAACTGGGAGCCTCCTTCTCACTATGCTCCTAAATGACACTAGAGCTACTGCAAATCGGGACCCTATATGCTCTAGTTCAATTATATATGTTGGGGCTTAATGAAGGGATCATTGGGCGAGGTGGCTGGGCTCTCTGGCCCATGCTACGCAGGTCAGACTGTGTGATCACAATGGCCCCTCCTAGCTTTGAAACATTACAGGCATGAGCTCAACTCTAGGTCCAAACAGTTGTGCGCTAGATTCGGGATGGTGCTGCTGAACGACATCTCCAGAACGGTACAGGGCAGGCCTGGTGCGGCTTCGACTGGCTGTCTTTCAGATTAGGACTTAGGGAACTGTTGCAGCATCAGCTTTGGGAAAGGTTTTTGCAATGCTGCCGACTTTTGTGATAGCTGACATTTTTCTTAAAGCGCCAGCTCCTGGAGTCAGGGTAGAACCTGAGCTTTCCCTTTCAAGCAGGTATGTTTTGGGCCACATAGAAAACTTGAAAATGTCAAGGGGAATGCCACCTAACAATCAAAAACCAGAAGGCAATTAAAAAAAAACCCCAAAACACAAACCTCAGGATCCTGAGGGCCTGGCCCATGGCTTTTGAGAATTTTGGCAGACAATAGAGTTTGGATCTATCTGAGGTACATATCTGGTCCCCATTACATAGTATCTGATCACCTCAGTTTTTTCATGTACTGTATCCTCACAACCCCTCTGCAAACTAAGGCAGTGCCATTATGTCTGTTTTACAAGTGAGAAAACTGAGGCACAACAAGATTAAGTGACTTTCCCTTGTTCACACATGGAGTCTGTGCTGGAGCAGGAAATTGAAGTTAGACTCTTGCCCTAACCATTATGCAATCCTTCCTTTCAAATTATGATTCCAGTTCATATTTCATTACTGACTAGAGAGTAATTCTGCAAGGGGTTAAGTGCCATCTCCTGAGAGAGGCTGGTGCACAGCGCTCCAGAACTTGCTCAGTTTCCCAAGAGCAAGCTCCGCTTGCATCTAAATTTAGATTTTGTAAAAGGGCATTTATCAGGATCAGCAACAAAAATGCAATAGATGCATCAAATCCTCAGGAAGCAAAAGTCACAGGAGAAAATATGAAAGAGGGAAAAAAGGGCCTCCGGGCGGGGTGATTATTTTTAGCTTTGAAAAACAGAAAAAACATAACATGGTTGAGCTGGGAGAAAATCCAAACTTTACTGTTAGATCAGGTCCAAGTTTCCATTACTTTAGTACAGGGTGGTGCAGGGGGAAGCTTCCAGGCAGATACTGCTGCAAATAAAGCCAGCTGCTTCAGAAGCAGGAGGAAAAAGGTCTCATTTGATGATGGGAGAGAGAAATGAAGCACGGAACAGACACCACATAATGGGACATACAGAGGAACAGCCCTTTAGCAGGAGCCATTTGGGCCAGCAAGTCATTGCAGCACCTCAGAGAGATCTTGCCAAATACTTGGCCTAGATCACAGAGATCAAGGCCCCATTGTACTGGTGCTGCATAGACATAAGGAGAGACAGTGTCTGCCCCACGCAGCCTACAATCTGAACAGACAAGCCAGGCATCACTATTCCCCCTCTGATAGATGAGGCATGGAGAGAGGGGAAGCGATTCGTCATGGCTGCACTAAGTTCTCATGGATCAAGAGACACCAGATTAAAGGTGCGTCAGGAACTACCAACTGTTTATCCACAGGGTTGGTACAGTGTGGGGCAGGCATCCTACCCTGACCCGGCCCTGCCGTCGTCCTACAACCGTGACCATCAGACATGCCCTGTAGGAGTGGGGAGGGAGGCACCTGTCCAGGACCTGGTCAAATGTCTGGTCACTTCTGTAACTGACTCTGTTGTCTTTCTACAATAGACTAACACGGCTACCCCTTTGGAATTTCCCATCTTCAAAGCGTCTGACGAAGTGGGATTTTCTCCCACGAAAGCTCATGCAATAAATAAATCTGTTAGTCTTTAAAAGTGCCGCAGGACTCTGTTGTCTGGGTAGGTAGGCAGTCTGACTGCGGGTTAGAGGAGATCACAAACTGAACGTGAGTCAACGTTCTCAGGGATGGTCTCTGGGGTGATTTGGCCCTGGTCAGCACAAGAGGGCTGGACCTGATGATGTCTCGAGGCCCCTTTGAGTCCTGCACTGAGCAAGTCTACGATTCATGCAAACTTTGCCGGGGAACAATCTTGTGGAGGCAGCCGGCCTGGAGGGCAAAGACAGGGTGGCTGATCTCAGGAATGTTCACAGCAGGGCTTGGCTGAGAGGTGGCAGAGGGAATGCCGAATGCACTCAGGTGGAGATCTGGAACAGCAGGCTTTGGTTACAGCAGAAGAGAAAGCTCTGGAATGCCACTGGGCTCCTCAGAGCTACTGGCAGCGCACTGCCCACTCAGTTTGCTTCTTGAAGACATGCCAGCCCCGGGTTTCCCACTAGACTTGTTTCAGGAAGCAACGCCTCCCCAATACGCCTGTTATAAATAAATCACCTTCAGCCTTCACTTCCTCGTCACGAGGTTCTTTGATAGGAGACACCGGCTTCTATTGAGGAACTTGGAGCTGGGCAATTGGGGTTTGGGGGGGTTTCCTTCAGTTTGCAAAGTTGGCATTGAACCAGCAGGCCGGGATTCATCTGGAGAAATATGGGTGATGCCTCCCGGCGCTGGTTTCTAAATTAAAATCCACCCTGTGCCACGCAAAATGCCTGTTCAAGCAGAAGGAAGAACTGACTGACACTCGTGCCATGGTAGTTAGCCACCAAGCCTCCATTTGTGAGCCCTCTGGTTATCTACAGCAGTGGTTCCCAACCTTTCTCTGCCGCGGCACACCTTAATTGTTTTGAGGCACGCCACCATATAGTTTACAAATTAGCTCATGAATATTCATGAGCCAATGAGCCAATCCAGAACTCTTCTAGTAGTTTTTCAAAAAATTCCATGGCACACCTGCTCAGGCGTGATGGCACACCTGTGTGCCGTGGCACATTGGTTGGGAAACAATGATCTACAGACCCCCCCGCCAGTGAAGTTTGTCTCCAACCTCCCCAGGGACCCCCTGGGGCAAAAAGTCACTTCTTAGCAGAGCACCTATCCCCACACCACATCCTTACCACTCCAGTGGAGTGTCTATACCAGAAAACCTTGGGAGACTTTTATAGATTGGCCAACTGATGCACAAAGAAGCAACAATAAGTAATAAAACCCAAGACTCTGATTCCCAGTCCCTACCTGCACTCGACTCTAGATCAATGGTTTTCAAACCATGGGTCAGGACCCAGGACTGGGTCGCAGCCCCCCAGGGACAGGGTCGCGGTGCCCTCTGCTGCTGCCACTGAAAGACTGAAATGCATTGCTCAAAGATGTAATTGTTGGATCACAGGCATAAATGATTTTTTTTCAACTGGGTCCCAAGAAAAAAAGTTTGAAATCCACTGCTCTAGAGCATGCTTCCCCCTCCCACAGCTGGAAGAGAACCCAGGAGTCCTGCCTCCTTCCATCCAGCCCCAGTTCTCAGCTCACTGCCCCCAATTATTCTTTGATTTCAAGTCAAACTAACTGGAAGCAGGTTGGGATGACTGGAGGATTCCCTACGGTGCAAAGTCCCTATTGAAACGCTATTGTGCCTGGGAAAACAATGCTGAAAGCAAAAAAGGGCGGAATGGGAAGCATTGCAATGTGGCAATGGGAAACAGAGAGAAACTGCTTCTCTGGGCTTCTGACTCATCCTTCCCATTCAGCTCTAAGAGACATTGCCAACTGCCTGGGTAAACACACGCCGGTATCCAAGGAGAGTTGTGTCTGGCGAAACATCTGTACAGTCTGTACAGTGCAAGCAGGCGGGGCATCAAACCCAGAACCGATTTTGATCCAGCTATGCTAGCAGACCACACCTCCCAGAACCAGACACATTAGACCCAGAGAGCACACGAGATGTCACCCAAAGCTGACGGCAGTCTCCTTGCCCAGCATCTGCTGGCCATGCCCAGGCAGCTTCTATAGGCATGTGTCTTTCATAGTGGCGAGAGGGGGATTTGCTCAGGGCTGCCTGGCTCTTGACAGGATGGAAACGGCTCATTGGCAAAGCTGGTGGAAATGCTTTGAACAAAACATTTTTCCATGAAAAGAATGATTTCCTCCCCCCAAATGAGGTGTTCCGCATTTCCTGAAATCCTGAGCAAAGAAATAGGAAGATTTCAAATGAAACTGGGAGCCAAAACCATTTAGTTGGTTGTCCCGCTGCCCTCATTTCCCTTAACATGTTCCTGTCACTCCCCTTTTCAGTAGCAAAATTGGGGGGGGGGGGAGAAGAAAAAGGGGGCAGCTGGCAAGGGGGGAAGGGCGGAATCTTTGGTTAAAAAAATGTAACCAGTTTTGAATAGCTGAAGGGGCATCCGTTTCTAAAGTCACCAAATAAAATTTCCTGCTTTTCAAAACATTTTGTAAAAGATTTCTTTTTCTATTCTCCCACCCCCCACCCCGCCAGTCCCTCTCCATTTTTCAGCTGGCTCTGCTCATCAGTGGAATTCACCAGCAATCAAACTCAGCACGGAAGGAATCTTTGAGGTCCCATCCCATCTCTTTGCCATGTGTCTGTACAGCTCCTAGCACACTGGAGCTGGGATTACATCACCACAATACACTCCTGATGTAATTTTTATGATCCTGCTGTTTATGTGAAAAACAACAATCTCAGGTACTTAATCTGGCCATCATAGCGTCTCATCATTTTTTACAATATATTTATCCTCATAACTTCCTTGTGAGGTTGCTGCCCCTATTTCACAGAAGGGAAACTGAGGCACAGAGAGGCTAAATGACTTGCTCAAAGTCACAGAGGAAGTCCATGGCATAAAATGGAATTGAATTTGGGTTACCAAAATCCTAGATAAACAAGGAGTCCTGTGGCAATTTTAAAGACCAACAAATTTATTTATTGCATGAGTTTTCAGCCTTCCGTGGGAGAAAATCCCACTTCATCAGACGCTTTGAAAGCTTCCAAAGCGTCTGACAAAATTGGATTTTCTCTCAAGAAAGCTCATGCGATAAATAAATAAAGTGTCTCAGGACTCATAGTTTGTTTTCTTGATCTTGACTAACATGGCTACCCCTTTGGAACAAATCCTAGATGAATCCCCTGACCATTGCCCCACCCTTCCTCCCACCACTAGAGAAGACATCTACATACACCCCAACACACCTTCCTTCCCCACAGATCTCACCTAGCGACTAATTATTGGAGTCGGTCACCCCTGCAACAGACCAAAATCTATTAGCACAGCCCAGTTGTGGCTTTTTTATTTTTTTAGTTGCTTAAGAAAAGGAAACAGGATTTTAGCACATTACATTTCAAAAAATAACCCCACACAGCCCAGCAGCTGGAAGGGATCCCATATCTATCGCCCACCCTGGCCTGCCACACCCATAGTGATGAGTCAGCCTGGCCACACCGCATGAGTCCAGAAATGGAAACCCTGAGTCACCGGGATTTGCTGCTGTTTGGACTGACATGCCCCTAGCAACGGGATGGGGGGACTCTGTATGTGGTTAGGGATTGCTGAAGAGCAGAGGGGGATACTGAAGGAGAGGCGATCTTAGCTGGCTTTCACCAGGAATAGGAGTGGGCCACGAATGACTGAAATGTTACTGGTTAGCAGCACTTTAGCCATGAGCAATCAGACAGTTTTAGGAGAAAGAGAAAAGGAAACTGTGCATCCCACATGGCAGCTGAGAGGCTATAGGCCAGCTGGGACATCAACCACTCTCCTAGTGCGGGTGAGTCGTTCACACCAGGGCAGAGTGGGCCCAGATCACAACCCTGCCAGTCTAGGGGAATGACTGCACCAGCTGCTGGGGGGCAGAGGAGCAGGTCTGAGGTGCGTCCTAATCTCCAGAATACAGGCCTGGTTTACAGGTATCAAGTGACTCCTGGAGTAACAAAATTTCTGCTTCTCTTGCCCTAGGCGCTTTGCCTGGGGAATCCCTTTAGCAGCTCTATTTGGCTTAGCCAGGAAGTGGTGAGCCTCCGGAACCAGGTGTATGCAAAGACTTCTGTACCACAAGGACGTACACATGAAAGAAAGGCTAGTGCGCGTGCTGAGGCAGGCTTCAGCTGGATGCTATGATGATTTTGTGCCCAACTAGCACCTTGCTGCAGAGGATCTGGGAGCATATCACAACCAGATCAGCTTTCCTCTGTATCAGCTAAATAATTATATCCCCTTTCTACAGACGGGACAAGGATGGAGAGGAAGCGACTTGGCCGAAGTTTCACAGGAAATGTGTGGCCTAGATGGGAACAGAACCTTAATCATCTGATGCCCAGCCCCCACTCTCACCACCAGCCCTTCATTCAAATACTAAGGAACAAAATGTAGCTACTCCGGTCAAAGTGGAAGTATCTGAGCTTCTGGGCGGGGCGCCACACCCTGCCCAGACTCTGGGGCTTGGAGCATTCTGTGGCCTGACGCTGCAACCTACTGGACCTTCAGCAGCACAATCAGCCTGAGGAATGCACCACAGCTCAGGAACATGCATGTGAAGAAGCACATGTGTGACACTGAATGCATGTGATTATTTACATGTATGTATCCAACGCAAGCCGTGCAAAAGAGCACAGCCAGGGGACCAGCCTAACCTAGTGGTTATAGAAAGGCAAGCTTTGGGTTCTATTCACACCTCTAACACGAACTCTGCCTTGCTGTGCCTCAGTTTCTCCATGTGCGAGGACGGTAATGCTACCCCACAGATGGCTGTGAGGCTCAGGCAGCCTTTGCAAAGCACCCCATGAAAGTTTGCTGAAGGAACAAGGGAGGGGAAAGCTGGACACGCAGAGGTAGGTTCTGATCTCTGTTCTGCTGCTGGAAATCCAGAGTCACTCCACTGATTTATCCACCTCAGTGACACTGCAATGCCCAGTGAAATAGGGAGTTACTCCAGATTCGCAGGGATGCAACAGAGCTCAGCATTCAGTCCCTGGGACTGCCCCCATCAGACAAACAGAGCATTCACATGCCTCTTCCTTGGCGAACTAATCCAGGTCTTCCCAAGGTAATCTAGCAGCACCCCACCATCCCCCTACTGTGTGGGAAAGCAGTCCCAGACCCACCCCCGCGCTCCTGCCTTGTAAATGGGCTTCTCTATTCCATACTAGCGGTGCGAGCTAGAAAGAACATTTGTAAGTCACCAGACAGGAGCATCAAATTCCTCCCATGGCCCCCACCCCCACCCCCCAAACACCTTTTCTCCTGTTTCCACGAGTTACTGAAGACAAGATATTTGCTATTTACAGGAAAGCCCCCCTCAGCTCATGCGCCTCCATCACACACACCCCACTGGCTCCTTGGCTCAGCATCAGCCTTATTTATCACTTACAACACCCAAAGCAAACATGGCCAAGCCCCTCACAATCTCACTAAAATGCCCAGCCTTCTTTCCCACCCTGGCAAGATTAAGGGAGGGGAAGGCCAGACTAGTGATTAAGGAGTTGATTTAAGGGTTCTATTCCCACATCTACCGCGGGGCTGCTGGGGACACTGGATAAATCCA
This sequence comes from Pelusios castaneus, assembly GCA_007922175.1. NCBI lineage: Eukaryota > Metazoa > Chordata > Testudines > Pelomedusidae > Pelusios > Pelusios castaneus. The sequence continues at coordinate 18,913 of ML685904.1, forward strand.
GTCCCCCATCTGTGCCTCTGTTTTCCCATCTGTAAAATGGGGATAGGAGTACCGACCTCCTTGATAAAGTGCTTTGAGTTGTATGGATGATAAAAGCTAGGGATCATTATTGCAAATCCCTGTGTGGACACACAAACTAAATCAATATAAACATGTTTGAATCAGATTAAGTCAAATTGCTTTGTGGTTTCAGCTGGTACACCTTTGAAGACAGCCTGGTGTAACTAAACCCCAGTCTAAGGAGCAGTCTACATGTGGAATTTAAAATTACACCAGTGTGTTACCTCAAACCGATCAGTTAAACCATGCAGCCTTTTGGACCAAACACCTTTATTTCAGTTTAAAGTAGGTTTATTTCAGATTAGTTTAAGTCAATTAGGAACCAGTTTAAGATAAAGCAAAAGAAACTGCTCTTAAAGTGAATTAAAAGCCCACACAGGGGTCTGCACGGGTTTATCTAAATCAGTTTAGAAACTAGCTTTAAGATGTAGTCTACACATGGGAAATTGACCAGCATAACTATTCTGGATTATTATTATTAATTTAGCCATTCTGAACTAAATTCCCCATGTAGACACGATTCCAGAATTAAAGTGATTTCATTCCAGATAATTATTTTGTTTTGTGTATGCTGATCAATTTCCCCATACAGGCAAAGCCGAAGTTAAATTGATACAAATTCTGTGATTAACAAAAGTCCAAAAAGTAGAGGGATGTCCTAGCAATTCTGCCCCCGAAGGATATCTGCTAAGACAGCGAGGCTTCTGAGCCTGAACTGTCCTCCTACCTCTCTAAAAATCCATCAAAAGCCAGAGGTCAGACAAGCGATCACAGTGTTTACTTCTGGCCTGAAAATCTACATGGATGTAAAAAAACCTAACAAAGCTAACAGCAATATTTAGGCTGCCGGGAAGAGAAGAGGGATTGCTAACTCAGCATTGTGAATCTCAAGGACTCAAAAATCCTGAGTCACACCCCAAGATATCCCTAGATTGTCTTAAAACCAGGAGTGATAAAGTGGGGGTTCTTTTTATTTGCCTTTTGGTGTTTGAGCCTTTAGGAGTCATTTACCCATAACTAGGAAGGGCTGGAAATTTACCTTTTATAAAAAATAAATAAATGTCTAAAGAATGACAGTGACTTGATGAAGGATCAGTGCACAAGAGATGGATATCAAGCGGGACCAGAAAGGAGTTATATTAGTGACCTCCATGCTTGGGCAAAACCACAGTGAAAAGAGCTAAGGGGCGCCTGGACCCAGCTAGCTGGTGTCTCTGTTTTGTTTGGTTATCTTACACACAGAGCGGCTAGATCCGTGGGCTGTCCTGAGGTTAGGAAGCTGGCCTGAGACTCTGAAGAGCTGGGTTCAAGTCCCAGCATGGCACAAGATCTTTGGGTGCCATTGCCCAAGTCATGTTAACTTGCCATGCCTTCACTTTCTCAGCTCTAAAAGGGGGAGAACAATCCTGTTATGGCACCCTGGAATCCAGCTGGCCTGTTTAGACTGGGCTCTCTTTGGGACAAGGACTATCCCCCACTAGGGTCCTTTGAAGAGTCCAGCACAATGGGTCCTGATTTTGTTTACTACGTGTCTGTTCAGCACTCTGATTTCTTTTGGAGTCTGTGCTATAAACACCAAAGGGGTAGCTGTTTTAGTCTACTGCAGAGAAACAAACAGAGTCCTGTGGCACTTTTTAAAGCCTAACAGGTTTATTTATTGCATGAGCTTTCGTGGGAGAAAGAAATCATAGGATTTTCTCCCACGAAAGCTCATGTGATAAATAAAGCTGTTAGTCTTTAAAAGTGCACCAGGATTCTGTTTGTTTCTGTGCTACAAATAGACTCAGTGAAGCACCAACGGAGTGCAGGATATTTTCTGCAATCTAATCATGATGGGCTGGGAAGAACTGATGTAGCCAAAGATCTTTCGCCCACATAGCAATTCTTCTCGCAAGAGTACCCAGGATACTGGTTCTATAACCATAGCTCCTCGGGTCTCCAATTGTCCTGGATGTGGTCTACGAATGGGATAGAAAAGACCTGAAATTCCTGGGGAGTTCTGAATTGGGGACTCAAACAGGCATCAGAGGGTTGTGACAATGATATTGGGAAATGGGAGGGGGCTTCTGGCTAGTCATAGGATCCCCATTCAAACACTCTTGATGCAACATCAAGCTGCAGTAAAAACAAAACTCTCTCCCCCATCCACCTTTTGCATATATTTTTCTATGCAAACTTCCAGCGGGTAATATCCACTTGGGAAAAGAAAAAGGAGAGAGAGATTTTGTTTAAAGAAAAGCCGCAATCGGCTGTGCTGAAACAAAAGGGGCTTTATATTTTGGCTGACAGGGAAAGAGGCAGATACAGGCAGAAGAATTATTTACATTTATACAAGGCCGGAACATTTGTTTTGCACGAGACAGAAAAGCAGCGGCATCAGAAGACAGGCCCGACAGAAGCCAGCGCTGGCAATGGACAGACAGAGGAGCCTGCTTGTTGGCCCCATTTGGGATGCCTGGGGATGACTCATTCCCCTTTAAAAGCAGGCGCTCAGCTGCTGTTGTGTCTATAAACGTGGCATTGTGGGGCTGACAGTAATGGCTGCTACTGCTGCAGAAAACGGGCCTGTAAATCCAGACAGAGAAAGAGAAGAAAGGGAAAAAGAGAGGGCATGAGAAAGGGAGGAATGGGGAGGGGAGAGAAAGAATCTAATTTGTCTAGGAACCTACATGGTCCTCAGAAATCAGACGTAGGTACCTAGGCCCAATCATCTAGGGAGGCAGTGTGGCCTAATGGGCTGAGAACTGGGGCTCTGTACTCAGGAGGATTCTGATTCTGACCCTGCCATTGGTGTGCTGGCTGAGCTTTGGCAAGTCACTTCCTCACCCTGTGCCTCAGTTTCCCCATCTGTAAAACAGGCATGTTGATAATGAAGTGCTTTGAGCACTATGGCAGAAAAGAGCTAAGCGCAGTGGCTCCCAATCCACCCTCCTCTCGCTGGCTGCGTAAGGAGCCATTGCCTAAGGACCCAGGCGGAGTGCCTTGCCACGAGGCAGGCTTTTGCTGCAGCCAAGGGGACTGGAGAACAGTGCTCCCTTCCCCCTGACTGCAGCAAGGAGCAAAGCACTCCACCTAGGTCTCGGCTGCAGAAGAGAGCCACTGCCTAGGAACCCAGGTAGAGCGCATGGGGCTGCAGGACAGGTGCAGCTTCCTTGCTGCAGCCAGGGGGATGGGAGATCAGCGAGGACGGATGCAGCCTCCTTGCTCAGCTCCTTCTGTTTGGCTGCAGTGAAGGAGGGGGCTAGCAGTGGCCCTCCAGGATTGGTATCTGTGGCCCTCAAGCCAAGAAGGTTAGAACCACTAGCTAAGTGTTGTTATTATAAAGGGATTTTATCTTCCCAAACCCCACCCATGTGTCCATTCCACACAGGGAAACAGGGAAGATCTGGTCACACAGGAGGTCTTGCAGAGCCAGGTAATAAACCCACTGTCTGGAGTCCCAACCTGCAGTCCCACCCACACCCACGAGCTCATCCTTCCTTCCCCATACAGGCAATGAGCCGACTGTTCGGCAGTCAAACCGGCTCTGCTGCCGGCACCTAAAGAGAACGGCAGATGTTCGCAATGTGGCATTTATCACTAAGGCCCTTTTGTGGCAAATGCACAAACACGCACGCACTAGCTGCGAAGGGGAACAATACGGTTTGTTAATGCGGCGCACGGCTCTACTGTACGTGGATCGTGGATGCATGGAATAAAGAGCCCGGCTGCAGCCATTCAGGATGCAGATAACCCAGAGTCGTTTGGGGCTATAAACAGCACCTTGTTTCACAAACAGGGCAGAGATTAACAAGGAGAGAAATACCACCCAAAGGCGCACAGAAAGGCTGAACGACCACTACTGCCACAGTACGGGGTAATCAGCTTCTTCAACATGTCTGCCAGCAAGCAACGCAATTAGGCTGGTTTAACCTGGGAGGATACACAGCAGATCAGGGATTTCTCTTGCTGATCAAAACTCTTTTGCCACCATCCTCCCCATTTCAGCTGCAGCTCCCCTCCCTTTGCAGAGCCTTCGCAATGCTCGGAGTGCTGTGAGGCGGAAGCCAGCTCCTGAAGTGATTTCACCTTCACCTTATGCTAGGACTCGAATCTGGCTCCAGTTCAATTTCTTCCATGCTTTCAATTCTGTTCCCGATCAAGGCCAGCAGTTGTAAGCAGCCCTCCCCTCAACAAAAGGAGCGTCAGCATCCAGGAGCAGAAAGTTAGTTATTCTTTTGCCACCCCACAAATCTCAGAGCTCCATAAAGGTGGGGGGAGGGGCAGCATCACTCCCATTTTACAGACAGGGAAACTGAGGCACTACGTCTCATCTCCATTCACAACCCCATCTCCATTCACAGCCATTTCCCTCTGACTTTGGGGACACCTGGGGCCTGATTTTCAGAGGTGCTCAAGGTGGAGTTGAGGGTTCCCACATGCAAGAGAAAAATCAGTCTCCAGGCATTCCCAAGCTAGATGCACAAAATTAGATGGACACAAAGTTTAGGCCTAGCCTCCCTCAAGACCACAGAAAGCGACCAGCATTGCTGGGACCAGTATCCAAGCATGACTCCCAGGACCCTTGCTCTACCCACAATAGCAGAGGCCCCCTCAAAGAGCAACAAACAGAATCCAGGAGTCCAGAACTCCAGGCACCAGCTTTTGTTTCTTTCAAACAAAGTGAGAAGTGAAAATTTCTCATCATGTCCCATACCCACTTCTGGGGCCGAGAGGGGGAGGAAGAGGGGAAATTCTGATGCACTGGGCAATCATCTCATGCCCTGCAGCGTGGAATCCAATTGTCCCACTGCTGCCTATAACTACATGTCCAGCGTGGGAGGATTCCCCGGGGCAGGGTTAGGCTGGCAGTAATGCAGCCTCGGTCCGCGCTGGCTCAGGAATTCAGAGTGACCTCCTGCCAGAAAGGACAAAACAAAGCTGGGTTTCTTGCTGGGCTGCACTGGGGGAATGTGGGTGGGGGAGGCGCACACATGCTTGGCTGCTGTGTCATGAGACAGACGCATGGTTTTGCTGGTTAACCGAGGGCTCCTAACTCCCACGTGCAGCACAGCAGGTTGACTTACAGGCTCAGAACACAATGCTCTTCAGACCCACACAATCCTGCCCACTGTGCCAGACTAGGAGCACGCAGCTGGCTGTGACATTCTGGCTATATTGCCTGTCAGCCCCGTTCCAGGTTCTCCAAAGAACCAAGCCTCAGGCTTTCGTCTATGCTGGGGTTTCAACCACTGCGGCCCGTTTCCCCTGGAGCGGTACGAGTCACACCAGGGCCGATCCCTTCCGCGTTAGGGGCCTTTGCACTGGCACGATACACAAGTGACTGAAATCACAACAGAGCCAAGGCCTCTGATCCAAGAAGCCAGCAACAGAGGTATCGGTGAAGCCGTTCTGATTGTAGTGGAGAGACGCTCCCGGCTAGCTCACGTTTCCACCGACGCACACATGTCAGCTCATGCAATATTTAAGGAAGGAAACAGCAGTGAAGCGTGCTCCATGAAGAGTGTGTGTGTGTCTGTCACGGCGGCAGGGGCATGGGAGTAATCACCACCTTCCCATTCAGTTTTTATATCTCTCTCCAGAAGCAACCGCTCCCCAGATAGCTTCTGCTCACCAGCAGCTGAACAGGAGTCACTCCCTGCTGCTTTTACCAGCCAAAAGCAGAGCACTTCTGAGGTCCCTCTCATCTGTTCTCATTCCGGGGCTGCAGCAAAACAAGATGAAGAGACACTGGGCTCCCAGCCCTTTGCACAATCTGGCGGACACTGGCCCAGGCTGGGAGTCAAGTGCCAATTCCCTGATCAGTCCCAGAGTCATTGTGAATCTGTCTACACACAATAAACAAGGAGTCCTGGGGCACTTTTAAAGACTAACAAACTTATTTATCACATGAGCTTTCGTGGGAGAAAACAGGAGTCTGATGAAGTGAGATTTTCTCCCACGAAAGCTCAAGCAATAAACCAACTTGTTAGTCTTTCAAAGTGCCATCGGACTCCTCATTTGTTTTGCTGGCTAGACTAACACGGCTCCGCCTTTGGAACTTGTCTACACACTGACAGCTGTGCACGGACACGTCTACCGAGTCAGCCTAAGTCCTGCCGGCACAGGTAACAACAGGAGCGAAGACAGGATGGTGCCGGCCGGAGAGCAGACTTGTGAGTCGACTATGCACACAGGTCTGTTCGCTGTAATGTCTGTATTACTTGCACTGGATGGATTCAAGCTAGCGTGGATAGGCTAGTGAACAGCTACTGTTGGGCAGGACCATGGGCAAGTCACTCGCCCCAGCTCAGTGCCTCGGTTTCCTCTACCTACCAGCCTTTGTCTTATCTAGGTTGTAAGCTTTTACAGTGGAGTCCCAGACTCAACTGAAGCCTCCAAGGACTGCCGTAATGTACATAATACAAGAGGTGGATGGGGGGGCAGGGAATTGCTATGGTCTTTGTACCTTCAACACCATAAGCTGGCCAAAAAAGGCTGATTCCATCTTCTCTGGGGCTTTGCAGCAACTGACAGCCGACACGTTCAAAGCAGCCACCCAGCATGACTGTGGGACAGCTGGGCTCAGTCCTACATCCCTGTACGAGTGAAGGGCTCCATGATGCTCATCTGCTGCTGCCATCACGGAGACTGGCTTCAGCCACAAAGCTCTCCATTCCCAGGAATTCCTTCCCCTCTAGGAAGCCATGGAACAAAGTGTGGTGGGATCTGGCAGGCAGACTTTGAATCAGGTTTGTTGCTTTCTAATGATGATCCTAAGGTACTGACGGCAAATGCAGGAACTTTACCATGAAGATGTGGGGAGGATATTACAATGCCAGGTTCCAATTCTGCCACCCCAAGTGATCAAAAATACCCGTCAGGCAGGCCCCCAAAATGACAAGATTGGCCTAAAAATCACAAGGCATTTCTGTTTTCAGTGTGTGTATTTGGGTTCTTACCTTCTTCCAGCTTTTCAGCATCTACTTTACAGCTTGGTCACATTTTCAAGCTTTTCTCTACAACCACAAGAGCTAGAAACTGACTTCAAGGAAGCAAATGTCACTTATTTCAACAAAAGCTGGGGTCACATGACTCCGGTAGCTGGGGGGCTTTAAGAAGAACCAGTAAATATCACAAGACCCGTGGTAAAAAATAAATAAAGAAATAAATAAATAAATCACAGACTCCGTGACGCCGAGGTTCAATCCCAAAACAACCGGTTTGGAGTAACTTAATCAGCCCGCCAGAGAGCATTGAGGTCTAGAACCCGCCCTGCCGGGAAGCTCACGGGCATGCTTGAGGAGCAATTGCAGGAGCTGCTGCCTGAAGTGGCCTATGAAAACTGATGGGTCCTGCAAGGGCAGCATTGAGAAGCAAGGCTGGGTTCTTAAGAAAGGTTCAAGATGGAGGCACCAGAGAGCCCTGTTTGCACAAGATCTCTGTATCATGTGTTTAGCACTTGCCACAAAATGGCCCTAGAGCCACAGGATCCAGAGCTGTGTTTCACGGGCATTGCCAGCAACCCCCATGGGCTTCAGACCTGCCATAAGAGCTGGATGAAAGTGACTGGAAGGAAATTGATTGCACAGGCAGGTTTCTCCACAGAGGAAGGGAATTCTGCAGGTTATGAAATGGTTAAAGCAGCAAGGGATTTCTGCAATTCACAAGGGACAGGTTGTCCGCAATGCAGGGAGCTAAACCAACTACCCACAACCTGGCCACCAGAAATCTGTCCTTTTGATAGCCCTAAGGGCCTAACAGTGTGGATCTGGATTTAACTCCCAGTGACTGCTAGGTAGCGGGTGCCAAGTAGGACCTATGGGGCAGGCATGGTCTCTGGTCAGGTTCTCAAAATGCACCCATCACCAGGGCATCTGAGATCCTCTTGTTTTGTGTCGTTACAGCACGAGAGAGCCCCTGATTTGAACTGAGACCTGCCTCAGGGCTGTTAAAAGAGAGAGAATGAAGAAGAAAAGCCTTGGATCCGATTTTTATATCCACGGGATGTATTTATGTCCATTCATTAAGGCTAGTCTAGTAGTCTGACCTCCTGCATAAAACAGGCCAGAGAACCCATCCTCCCCTCTCCCCCTTCCCTCCCTCCCCCCCGGTGGCTCCTGCATCAAGTCCCCCACTTCTGGCTGAAGTAGTGTGCGACTTTTAAAAAAATCATCCAACCTCATTGTAAAGAAAGTGCCCCACATCTCTAGGTGAACAGATCCAGTGGCTTATTACCCCTCAGCGTTAAGACATTTGTGCCTTAACTTCTAATCCGATTTCATTTTACTTCTACTTCCAGCCACGGGAACTCATTCTGCCTTTGTCTGCTAGAGCAAAAAGCCCTCAGCTCTCAGAAACCTTCTCTCCCTGGTGGTGCTTCCAGACTATTCAATCTCAATCCCAAAATCCAAAAGCTTCAAAGAGGACAAGCTCAAATAGCTCTCTGCAGTAGCTTCCCGCCATTTTCCCTTTGTGTACGGTTTCGGTACAGATCAGCCCTGGCACCTCCTTCAGGCTGTTAGTGGACTTTGTATTACTTCAAAAACAGCAGTAACGCTACAATCCGGTAATACAGTGGGGGTAAAGTTCAACATGTCCAATCTGACACCTGCCCTTGCTGAATCTCCAGGTGGGTGCACTGTACCTCCGGTGCGCCTGATTCTGCACAGAGGACTTTGCCCCAGTCAATACGTGGGTGTGTTTATGGCACTTCCGATTTACGATTAAACCAAGATAACCGCCCTCTTCACCGTAGATACCAAGGATCTGTTTCCACTATCGCGGGAATGGTGTTAGCAACAACACTGTCCCAACCTAAGTCCTGTTTTTATTATAGCAATGTCTACAGTTGCCAACAGAAAACGAGACCCCATTATCCGAGGTGCTGTACATATACACGGTAAGAGCCATTCCCTGCCTTTAGCAGTCTAACTAGATAAGACAGTAATAGTTCCTAGCTCTGGTATAGTGCTTTTCATCAGTGGATCTCAAAGTACTTCACAAAGGTCAGACTCATCCAGCATTTTCCAGATGGGGAAACTGAGGCATGGAGAGATTAAGTGACTTGACTAAGGTCATTGCAGGGAGTCTGTGACAGAGCAGGAAACTGCACACCATTCTCCCAAATCCCACATCAGTGTTCAGTCATAAGGCTGTCCTTCCTACAAGGATGGTGACTGACGAGCACTCTCCAATGGTTGACTGGCCATTTCCACGGTCAATTTAGTGAGAAGTTGCTTTATAACCTAAGATTCCATAACACTGTGGAATACACCACATTAGAGGGCGCTGGCAACAATATGGGTGTTCAGGCCAACATGGTTAGAAGAGCATTAAATAGGGAGAGACGTGTGTTTTAGTCACAGACAAGTCCAAGGTCATGGTGCTTTTTGGGAATGTGGTAACGTATTTCATCTGAACCATGCTTCAAGGAGGGGTGCACAGTAAGGTGTTTTCCTACAGTAGAGCCAAGATCTGTCCCTGCGTTAATGGTGCATGCAAACTGTGCCAGCCTGTAGTTGCTGCAGAGCATCAGGAGGGCCTGAGGGACAACACTGCAGGGCGTGATTCGCCGCTGCCCTGCTGCGTGTGCACTCCGCTGCCCTAGCGCAAAGCGGCACCAGATCAGAATGGAAATGTTTTGCCCCCGCTCCGCACTGGTGCGAACGAGTGCACGAGTAACAGGGCAGCGAAGATCCAAGCACGGGTCTTAATCTCCTCCTCCCCTGCTCATCCAATGCCATGGTGAACTGAACCACCAGGCCTTGCTAGGAGACAGACTGCTGCATTCTGCCACAACTGTGGATGTGAAACTGACACTCATCAGCCACTTTGTCACTGGATCCTCTTTAAACTAACCTCCTTTCAGTCTCCCCACAGTTGTCTGCCTGGCCAGTTGTTTAACCTCACACTGAAGCTATTGAACGCCTGCTGGGGAGGAAGAGAACACAAGAACAGGTGGGCGATCGGTCTCCCCTCCCTGATTAGTGACGAGGCCATGCTCTGAGTGACAGCGGCTATGTATAGAGCTGGGTCTTACAAAGCGGCTGTCATACTGGTGGGTGTCTCAGGGACATGGAGATCCCCAGCCCTGCCTGAGCAGGAAGATCCAGCGACTTGTCCACACTCAGCAGATGTGATATGAGTAACTCTGCCGAGTGAGCCCACTGCTGAGAAAGCTGTGCTACTTCCTCACCTCCTGATCCTGCAGCACAGCTGGAACGGGAAGGAGCCCCAGTGGGCACCCCTTCAAATCAGCGAGCACGCAGGGCCATGGAGGGGGAGACTTCAGTTTCATCACCAGCTATGCCAATGGCCTGCTATGCAAACGTGGCATTTCTCTCTGTGCCTCAGTATCCCCTTTGTTTTGTCTCACTGTGAGCTCTTCTAGGCCATTCTCTCTGATTGTGGATGTACAGCCCCTAGCACAAGGGGGCCCTGATCTCCCCTAGGGACTCTAGCTCTTACTATAATATAAGTACATAATAATTTGAGGTCCCCTCCATCTAGGAGGCATCGCCTATCCTCCTCCAGTCCAGGAGCCACATCTCTGTCATGCCCAGTTTAGAATCATGCCAGGGTAGCTTTGAATCCTGGCTGCTGCGTCCACTCACAGTGGAAATTTGAACCTTGCTCTCGGAGGATGTGCAATGAATAAAATAAGATGGATGCACAAGACTCCCAGCCCTTCCCACCATCTTCTCATTCATTCCCTTGTTTTCCTGAGGGCCAGTGTAGTCAGAACATCACCTAAGTAACTTGGGAGCCCAAGTTCCACTAGACATCTATGTGATTTAGACACCTAAGTGACATGTGCTTTTGAAAATATTAGCCCATTAGTGGCAGCACGCAGGAGCCTGTCACAGACCAGGACTCCGTGGTATCTGTGCTGGCCAAACAAAACCAAGGAAGCCAGCTAAACTTGCCTGGGTCTGAATAGCGCCAGATCCAGTTCTCATTTACACTAAGACGTCTTTACGCTCACATTAACAGAGGGGTTTAAAACAGCCCTCGTGGAAAGACAAGTAAGGTCTGGAGTGAAAAGCTGGATTTGGCTTCATACATAAAACATGCAAGGCAATTAACCTGCGGGTTATTCCATCACCACAGATGTTTTTCCTCTGACGCAACGGGCCCTGGCCAGTCAGAGACAGAGCTCTGGACTAGACGGACCTTAAGTTTAACCCAGCCTGGCCATTCCCATGTGTGGAGCCAGGCTGGCGTTCCAATGACTGAATGATTGGGGAAAATAATTTGGGATTTATAAACGGAACACACGAGACTCAATTTGTATTCACACCCTCTCTAAGGCTCCTTTTTGCTGCCAGAAGGGTGAAAGAAGCCGGAATGTGAATGAGAACTAGACCCAATGGATATGAAATTACCAAGGCTGTAAATGTGGGATATTCCCCAACCCAACATAATTTCCTTTTAGCAGGTCTCGCTTGTGATTCCTGTCCAGCTGCCCTTTGAAGTGCTGCCTAACCATACAAGCTGCTCTTTGTTCATTCCAAAAGGGCAGATCTTCCCCTAAGTAAAACGTTTTTTCATCTGGAGGCCTTTTATAAAGTGGGTCTGAGGCAGACAGAGGAATGTTCCATAAAGACTGAATTTTCTCCCCACGCATAACGTTCCGGCAAAACCACATCAACATGGCGACGTATTTCAGAAAGCAGTCAGGCCAGCTTCACGCGGGATGAATGGAAGAGGGGCAGATTGCTTCCAGCGTGGGGATTTTTAGCAAGCCCATCTGCGTACATTCACAACTGGGAACTTTAATCTTCATATCCCCATATGAGATTTTGCAGATGAGGAAACTGAGGCAGAGAGCAGAAAAGTGACAAGTGACCTGCATACCTGCAGAAGCAAATTGGGAACAGAACCCAGGAGTCCCGACTCCCAAGTTCCTCTGCTCTAACCATTGGATCCCACTCCCATCCCAGAGCTGGGACTACCAGACCAGTTCCTTGTTTTGATCACACTCCCCTTCTAAACCCAGGAAGGGAGTCTAGGATTAATGCTGAGACTAGCTGTTTAGATGAAGCAGGAAACTCCTGAGCTTAAAAAACAACAAATCCCATCCACTTAGTTCTCTTTATACAAAAAGAAGTGGAAGTTCTAGGCAGGCAGGCACAGGGGATCGGCAATGTGCTGCACAGCCTCGCATCTCTGCTTTGCTTCCTAAAGTCCAACTGAGTTTAGAAGGGATGAAATATAATTTCCATCTGATGGATGTTTGGGGAACCTCTGCATGGAATGAGTTTGGTGGGGTCTCAGCAGAGTTCCCAGTTGGCAAGGCTGGTAACCATAGCACACAAGAACATTCACCAGCACAAAGTTAGTGGAGAAGTCAAGGCACTGGACAGGCCAGAGAAATTGAATTACTTTTTCCCCCATGATAACAGGCCTGGGTACCCTTGGAAAACAGGATCAAGGCACGCAAGCAATGGGGTAGCTTGCCTCATCTTCTACGGACAATTAGCAAACAACCCTTCTACAGGCATGCGCAATCCAGCACAGTGAAAATATTCCACAACCCCACCTTCCATTGGCATCTCCTCTGAGCAGGCAACTAACAAACTACTGCGGTTCAGGTTAGGGAGGGAATGGGGAAGTCAAGAGCTGCATGAGAAGGAAGGATCCTCTCTGCCTGCAGCCGGGCGTGGCAGCTCAATTAATCCACAACCACACAATTTTCCAAGGCCGAGAGATATTTCTTCATTAAAACAGGAGATGGATTTGGCTGGAGAAGGAGAGAAAAGTCAATATTGAGCTACTGGTTTAATCAAGTTAGGGACTCCAATTCAGGAAGCAATCGCTCACCAGACAACCTTAAATGAGCAGGGTCTGGTTCCTGTTTCACAGAAGGAATGGGGAAAAAAAAAAAGCCAAGCCCTAATCTTCCGTCCTCTCAGATCACTCAGGCCCGTAGCAAAACCATAGTGCCGCAAATGGAAGTAGCTAACTATTCGGCCAAACACAAAGCAGGAGCCGGGATGAACAGTTCAGGGGCAATGTGGCTCTCCATATCCTGCAGCAGGTGGGAGGTCCAGGAAGAATCCGGTTCCCCTCTGCTGTGGGGCAAAGCCCTTGATTTCTCCAGTAGTGGAATATGGGGTCCACAAAGGATCGCTCACGCCCATCCCCTTGAATGCAAAACAAGCAGAGGGATCACTCATGGCTCTGGCAACGTATCCTCATTCACCAGAAGAAGGAGCCTTTCAGAGCCAGATCCGTTCCCATGGGGGTCCCAGAGACAGACAGCCCACTGCTTCCCAACCCAAAGCAACTAAGGGTGCACGGCACAAGTGGCTACTCCCCACGGAGGCTCCGGGCCACCCAGCTGGGGTCTGCCGCTTGCAGAATGGTGGTGCCAAAAGGGTCGTGGCAAACGTGGTCCTAGACCCAGGAGGAAGCGGGTCTGATTAAGGCAGGACAGCAGCAGCTATACCAGAAACCGACCACTGAGCATCCCATGTGACTTGTGGGGCGGGGCTAGAACAAGATTGGCAGGAGCTGGTTTGATAGCTGCCTCTCCAATGTGAACCCAAGGTAGGGCAGCGTCCTACTTCATCTCCATCCCAGTCCCTCTTGCTCCTGCAGGGCTCCGCACACCAAGCAAGGGTTCCTGCAGTCGTTGGATACCCCCATCTGGCAGATCTAAAGGGAGAGACGAAGGAGCAGGCAGGCTGGGTTGAGAGGCCCTCAGCCCAAGCTGAAAACCAAAGAAAGGAAAGGATCCACCAGACCAGGACTGGGCTCATCTGTTCTCCCAGTAACCTCCCAAGCGGCTGTCGATCTGTCGCCTCCTGGAGGAGCTCGGCTGGAATCCCAGAGCAAAGGAACCCCCCACACCCTCCCCACCTGCGGGCGACAGCCTGCTCCCGCCTCAAGCTACTCTGCATGGGAGCGTACCCCACAGCTCATTGCTCCATCTGAAAAACCAGACACCCACAATCCCCTGCTCCAGTTGTTCAGGCAGGCGGGGAAAGCGACCCACATTTTTCCAGGATGCACCCGTGCAGACATACCTGTCCTAAGTAGGCACAGACAAGCCAGCAAAGCGGTGCAGGGGAAAAATTGCCACTGTGGGAGCCGGGACCACAGCGCAGCAAAACTGCTGTGATTCCTTAGTGTGAAGGGAGCCAGGATCTGATGGGCACCAGGTGGGTGTGTCCAAGGGTTTAATTTGGGCTGCAATCTTGACTGTGCGCAAGAGGGGAGGCCCGGCTCCCCTCCACGCAAGGCCCACCAAGCTGCATGAAGTGGCAGAGGAGAAGGGCGTTGGCTGCAGCCTGCTGCTCTGAGTCAGACACCAGTACTGCCACGCCCTCATGCCCAATGTGATCTCACCCTTTAAATCCAAAGGACCCCATGGATTACCACTCCGCCACGCACCACCCAATCTCAGGCTGCCAGGGAATGCCGTGCAGTGCGATTGGCCCGTTGCAAAGCTGCTGGGGCAGGCAGGCCAGCTTGGTTGTTAGGGACACATGCGGCTCACCTTGCCCCAAAGCCAGCACCCTGGAAACAACCGCCCAGCTGGAGACCAGCACAGGACAGCACTGAACTGGTGCAGGCCAAGCATGTGCCCGTCTACTTGTGCCAGGGCATGCTCTATAGGCTGTTATTAATGGCGTTCTCAATTTCCCACCCCACCACGTGGCATGCTAGCCCTCGCTTGCCCTGGCATCTTTCCCACGTCACCCAAAGCCGAGCGAGGCGGGAACAAGATGGCCCTGCCTAGTGCAGACAAGGGCCACCATGGGCAGAGCCACCTGGGCACTGCCAGGTCAATGGGAAGGGTTCGGCAATGGCGAAGCCTCAGAACTGTCCTCCAGGGCCGAGCTCTGCACCAGGCTAGTTAATCAGAACCCAGACAGCGCTGCACTGTAGTCGATCGCTTCCCCACCGCTCACCCCCATGCTGCCGGCCCCGCCCTGCTCATTAAAGCACTCACACAATAGGCACCTTCTTGTGTAACAGCAGCAACAGGCGCTCCACTGCTCTGACTCCTGCCCACAAACCGGGATCGGATCTCAGAGCCGGCCCTGTATGGAAGCAGTCTCCGGCCATCTCCCACCATCAATGGTGCTGGGAGAGGCCTGACCCTGCAAAGGCATCTTCCTTTCCACGCGCCACTCCCTGTCCAGGGGGGTGGGTGTGAAATTAGGGCCAGGTGTGACTGGAAGCCCAGCAATAAGCCAGGGCCTCTACGGCTGGGCACAGGGATTGGCCTAGGAATCCGCTGACACTGGAACACATCCCCAGGCAAAACGGGCCAAGGAGACGCCACTACCTCGTGTCTGTACAGGCGGGACTGAGGCACTTAAACGGCTACAGCCACAATGCTTCCGTGTAGACACTTACTCCAGCAAAGGGAGGGGGTCTCCTGTAGTTAATTCACCTTCCCGAGACGGGGAAGCTAGAATTCTTCCATTGACCTAGTTCACTGTCCACATCGGGAATAAGATCGACTTATCTTCGTCGATCAGGGTATGGCTTTTTTATACCCCTCCTCCCATTGATGTAACTGACCAGGTCTGATATTGTCACTATCTGCACTGGGCTCATTCCACCAACAAGAGGGTGGAAAGCTTTAAGGAGAGAGTGTCGCCTAATGGTTAGTGCAGAGGACTTGGGATTCCTGTGTCCAGTTCCCCATCTCTGGGAGGGGCGTGAGAGCTAATAATCAGAGCAAGGGTCAGACGGACCAATGGGGGAGTGAGAACTTATGGGCCCTGTTCCAGTTAACTGAGCCTCTTTCTGCCTCAGTTTCCCCACTGCTAAAATGGGTTCTAGAATGTATCTCCTACTGCACAAAATTGTTGGGAGGTTCAACTAACAGTCGCCCAGACACAGCCAAGATCCCGGAGGAAAGGAGCTAGAAAGCAACACTAATTTAGCGTTCAGCTGCTGGCATGGCTCTATGTGGCACCTTACTCCAGCGTTAATTTCACCAGCAAGAACATGGGACACCAGCAGTGACAGGAAGCTGGGCTGTACCTACAGCAGCAGCAGAATATCTCCGCTGAGCAAGTCAACACCCCAGCCCCAGATTGGCACCAGGCCTACGTTTACTGATACAATTGCTTCCTTTCTCCTCACACGCCCTGCTGGGTGTGGATCCAGCCACTCAAGCAGCTGGGCCGGCACAGAGAATGAGACACTGGTATCAGAGGAAGCCCCCAAAGCAGAGCCCAGCAGTGAGAGACACCAGGCGCTAACCCCCACCCGCCGTTAGACACTTGATTTGCTCCCTCCTGTCATCTCTGCCAGGCTGTAGACACCATCACAACTGCGAACACTAGCCCCCTGAACAGAACAGCGGCTGCTCAGCCCAGATAACGCTCTCGCAGGAGGTCTGGAGCCTGCTGGGGGAAGATACCAAGCAAACACTTCTGCCTAGGATCTAGGCATTTAATAGACTGTGGGCCCCATTCTCCGTCCCCAACCCCTTGCACAGCCACTTACCCCGGCTCAAAGCAAGCTCAGAGCCTATTCTGAGCTGGCAATGTGCTGCACCCGCACCCCTTTAGCAATGGGATAAGGGATTGCATGAGAGGCCTGACACCATTACCCTGCCCAACATGTCCCGCCTCCTAGCCCCTTCGGGAGCTGGGCAAGTGTTATTGTCACACACACACCCCCACACACACCCTTTTTATAAAGGGGGAAACTAAGCAACAAAGAGGAGATGGGATCATCTGATCCCTGACCGCCCATTCCAGAGCTTTAGCCACAAAAGACTGTCCTACGGAATTCCCCTCCCAGCTCGTACCAGGGATTCGGTCAACTCTTTGGAGTAGTCATACTGCACAGCTAACCTCCAATGGCAGAGCAACGAATGTACATTCAGCGAGGCCTCTCTGAACACTGGACCTGGAACCAAACATCTTTATCCTGGAAATAGGAGTGAGAGACTGCTCAGACCTGAGCCGGAACACCTCGCTTTTAGCCTGGAACAGAGCTGAGCAATTTCCAACCAAGAAAAGGAAACACTGTACGTTATCTGTGGTTACAGAAGGGTGATGAGATACCAGGACTCATGGGTTCCCCATGAAGACCCTCAAGCCAGTCACATCAGCATCGTGCCCCAGTTTCCACCCCTGTGGAATGTGAGTTTAGTAGCTATTTACTGTGCCAGGGGGGAGAGAGAGGAATAACAAAATTGCTTTGAGAACATCAAAGGAGGCAGGCTATCCAGGCACCAAATGCTACTTCTACTGGAACACCCCCAAAGCAGAGTAATGTTTTGATTAATTTAACTTGTGCTGGACTCTAAATAACTGCACAGTCCCAAGCAAACAATCAGAGCAGAATGCAATAAATACAGCTCATTACGAGAGCAGCGGGGGCTTGCGGGTGGGTGGGAGGGGGAGATTCTCTATCATGCACATTTTAGATCAGCAAAGTTTCCCAAAACCCAACAAGCCCCAGACAGACACTCCTCCACTCATTTTCATGATCTTCCCCAAATTCGTATTCGCAGGGACCGGTAGAGTAACTATTAAGAAGTGAATGAATAATTCAATATCATCAGCCAGGGAAATAAACTCAGTTCTTCACTCTCAATGCTGAGTCACGGGTCTCTGTTTGAGACATCAAAACACTTGGGTCTCTCTTAGTAACTAGTGTCACTGCCTGTTCTCCGGGCACAGGGCAAGGCAGGAGCAGAGCTTTCAAGATAAATTGCCTGAGTCACCCAGAGTCACTTTTAATAACTAGGCTCGGAACAGGAGAGTGCTCATTTGGGTATCTCTTTGGGGAAGGGAGCTTTTTCCAAGAGGATTTGTGTTAGAGAACAGAGACAGCAACATACAGTTTACAAGAACCCACATTCCATTCCAGTATTCAACAGATCACACGTTATATACAGGGACCCCTGCAATGCAGCTACCTCTGGAGTGGAGCAGGGCTGGTGCATAACAGCCACACAGCAACAGGAGCTGGCGGCAGGCTTAAGAAAAAAATCAAGGAAATTGTTTTAAAATTTGTTTAAGGCTGCAAAACCCTTTAGACAATATGGCTCCAGTTGTAGGAGTGAAATCTCTTCTCCATACCCTCCGAAATCCTCCCCCAGCACAGCACGCCCTCGGCTAGGGGAAAACAGACCAGGACATTCAACACAGGGAAAGCTGCTTTCAAAATCCATCTCCAAATAGTAACAAGTCCCTGGGATCTAAATGCAGAATGAGCAACAGTTCTAATACAGAGATGACCACGGAGACAGAATCATGGATGGGGAGAGACACAGGGAGCTAAATATAAAATCCTGGGCAGCTTTTAAAGGCATCTGGAAAAGGTTCCCCTCTTTTTCTAGGTGGGTGGATTATTTACGGCAGACTGTCCCTTATAGAACACAATCTCCTTTATAGCAATGCCAGGAAGGTAACATGCTGCAGATCTAATGCCAGAAAGAGAGACGGGCTTTGTTCGCTGCCACGTAAACCTGGGTTCGAATCTTACTCGTACACCTTGGAACCAATTGTAGACGGGAACAGCAGATTGAGCTCTATAGGCGTGTCCTTGCTGAGTAGCAGAGAACCGCCTCTTGCAGAGGACCACAATAAGGCCAGAGCTGCGGTCCCTAATGGGGCTGTGTCCTAATCCGAACTCCACTGAAGTCAGTTGGAGTCCCCCATTCTTGTAGCTGGACCCCTGAGTGAAGCTGCAGGGCTCTGAATGGTGTAGGAGCCACTCCGATGATCTCACTGGGGAAATGGAGCCTCCACCATATGGGCTGAGAAGCCACAGAACCTGAGAAAACCCAAGTCCCCAGGGGGACTCTTGCTGGTTGGGTGTCACAGTCCAAAGCATGGGCAGAATGCCACCATGTGCAACCTCGCTCCACGATGCGAACACGAGCACCGCAGTGAGATGCATGAGGGAGAAAAAAAAGTGGGATAGGCAAATCTGGCTGCAGCAGGGGAAAATAAAATACAATACCAGGAGGGGAAATACAGCATTTGAAGCCACAAGACAGACACAATCCAGGAGCCCCGACTCCCATCACACCCCCGAGCGTGGCAATGGGAAGGGGACTTTGCTCCACCGAGGAACAGCCCCAAATCCAAGTCTTGGAATTGCATTTGGCTGCGCACGTTTTTTAAAGACACAGAAGAGCCACGGATCTGCGCACCAGCCCATTCCCCACAATCAGCCTACCTGGCCTCTCACACCGAAACGCACAGGAAACCTCTTGGCCGTGAACAACAGGGACACCACTCCCACAAAACCAGTTTTAAATGTTGGGCAAAGGTGGAGGCAAGGGAGCATGCCAGGCAAGCAAAATCTGCAGGCAGGACAGCCTGAGGCCAGCCAAACTGGGCTACACCTGGCTTATTTGGCAGACTCAGAAAGAGAATCTAAATTAGAGATGGGTCCCAAGATGCAAACTCAGGAGTGTCTGGATCTGGGGCATCAGATCCAGCCGATCAGAGAAATGGAGGCCACAGGCAGAGTTTAGATTCAAAATTAGGATACTAAACCTGCTTCACTCCTCTGAAGCCTGGGCATTGGGATCAGATCCCCTGCTACTTCTGTGCCATGTTATGAAAGGCACTTTCACCAGGATCTCTGTGCATCAGCTGCCAGCTGCCGAGACAATTCCCCTCCAGGGACAGCACCAGCTCATGAACACCCAGCACCAAATTTATGCACTGACCATGCCACAAATTATTGGGGCGGGGAGGAGTCAAGAATTGTCCCCCCTCCCCCCGCCCCAAACATGCTGCCTTAGTTACCTCCCAGGCAGGGAAGAGATTTTTCCCATCGTCCTACTCTGGAATGTTTTTTTTTTTTCCCCTTCCACTTCCCTCACTATTTGCCAGACACATTACACATTGCTATTCGTTTGGCCCGCAGCCTCGGGATATTTGTGGCTTCTTTCCCAAGGCTGCCAGCCCTGTCTGCTCCCACTCTAGCTTTGAGGGACTGACCCATCCTTGAAAGGACTGGGGGGGATTCTTCCACCACCAGCTGCCCCAGTGCTTAGCATGGGTGCAGCAAATTGTGGCCTTTCCCTGGTGCCTACCGTGCCTTCAGCTCCTTGAACTCCTCCCGCACTTTGCTCAGCTCCAGCTGGAGCCGTGCCCTCTCCTTGGCCACAGAATCCAAGGTCTTGCGGGCATCTGCCAGCTCCAATTCGTAGGCCGACTTGATGCCCGACACCTCACGGCTCACCACCTCCTCCGACTCGGTGATGCGCAGCCGGAGACCAGCATTCTCCGATTCCAGCGAGCGCACCCGGTCAATGTAGACGGCCAGTCGGTCGTTGAGCTCCTGCAGGTCCTCCTTCTCCTGCAGGCGGGTGATACGGGTCGGAGAGAGCGGGGTGGTCCCCGCTGCACTCCGGGTGGTCTTCTTCTGAGCTGGGGTGTCCATTGTAGTTCACAGCCTGAGACACACACACAAGCACAGGTTAGTGACTCGGGTCTCCGGAGCTGCCTTCCCCACCTCTGCGGCCGCCTCGTTAGAACTGACAGTCTGAGTCACTGGCACAGACGGATCTCAGCTCAAATATCCTTGGCAAGCAGAAGATGGAGCATGGGAGGGACTATGCAAAAGAGGGCTAGCCCAGCTACTTTGATTATTTAAAGGAGCCAACCCCTCCTGCGGTTGCCAACCGTCAGCAAATTTACTGATAGTCAGTAAAAGAAAACAAAGAATTTTAGCACTATCAGTAAATCCATAAATAGATTGAAATGTCAGTAAAATTGGATGGAAATAAAATGTATTGCATTGTGACATGAATTGTCATTCAGACAAGTTCCAAAGGGGGAGCCGTGTTAGTATAGTTCAGCAAAACAAACAAGGAGACCCGTGGCACTAAGTTCAAAGCGTCTGACGAAGTGGGATTTTCTCCCACGAAAGCTCGTGTGATAAATAAATTTGCTAGTCTTTAAAAGTGTCAGGGGACTCCTTGTTTGTTTTGTCATCATTCAGAATCACTTCTTAGATCATAAAACTCCACTCATCATGACTTTATCATTTCTATTATAGCTCACACCCAAAGAACCCGACTGATCAATTAACTGCAGCTAAAACAATGGCCTAATTCCAAATTCCTGGGAACAGAATAGCTCAAGCGAGCACACACTTTTGTGACAATATTGTATTGTTCATGGTATTTTTAGTGATCTCCGTAAAGAGTTTTCTGTGTCAGTGAAAAAAAAACCAGTTTCAGATCTTCATGTCAATAAACACTAAAATGCAAGGTTGGAACCCGTGTCTACATAGGAAAGTTACATGCAGGTGAGCTCAGGTGTGAACTTAAACAACTACAGCAGCAGTGTATAGTCCCCACGTGGGTATTCTGGCATCCGAGACCTTTTGCAGTTTCGCTCGTATTGCTTTGGAAGGGCTTTTAACTGAACCACGAAGTGCCACTCTTGTTCCTGAATAACAAGCTAACTCTCTGGAGCACTCTTCATCAGCAGATCTCAAAGCACTTTACAAAGGAAGTCAGGATCACTACCCCAATATGACAAGAAGGGAAACTGAGGCAGAGGACAGGGAAATGACTTGCTCAGGGTCACCCAGTCTCCTGAGTCCCAGTGCAGTGCTCCATCCAGAAGGCCACACTGCCTCCAGCATACGTGTGCTCACACAGGGTGTTAGGGCTTACCTATGTTAGGTAGCTGACCAGAATTGCTCCCCAAGTGAACATTCTCATTCCAGAATAAGGCCTCGTCTACCGGGGGAGGCTCAGGAAAGTTTATCCAAAAGGTGTGAATTAAACCTGCGTGGGTGCACTCATTCAGAATAAGCAGTAGCTCAGAAAACGACACCTATGTGCTGGAAAATGACTGTCCCCCTGGAGAGCCATTCCAGAACAGCTACTGCGCCTTAAATTCACACCCTGGCTTATTCTGCAGTAACTTCCCATGTGTAGACTAAACTCTCAGAGACACCTCCTATCCCGAGCCAGATCTAGGCACTGAGGAAGTTTGTGGGTGCCGCGGGGGAAACATTCACTCGGCACACATGGTAGCCATGGTTCAAGACTCCTGGGTTCTCCTGCCCAGCCGTGACAGGGGTGCCCACTGGGACTTCCTTCAGGGAGTTGGCACCCTGCATTCCTTTCCAAGCCGTGGGAAGGAGCATGGCCTACTCGGCCAGTGTCTAAGCTAGGGAATTAGATCAATATAACCACACCACTCAGGGATGGGAAAAATCTACACCCCGAAGCAAAGCAGTTTAAACCAAACTAACCCTGGACCAGACAGCGCTAGGTCAAAGAAGAATTCCCCCCGCTTCTCTGGGAAATGGATAATCATACCGACAGGAGAAGCCCTCCCATTGGTATAGGTAGTCTTAAGCGCCAACACAGAGTTTAAAGAATAGCTATCCCCCTATTTCAAAAAGGGGGCTAGGACTATGCTCGGCTCCACAGGAGGAGTGTGCTCTAGTGGTAAGAAGAGGAAGGACTCAGGAGCAGGGGAAGAAAAGTGCTAGTAGAATGCCCCAGGGAACAGAGAGCCAGTTTTACAAGAGGATACTACAAGAGCTGGGCTTGTTTAGCCTAGCAAAGTGCAAATTGAGAGGATTTGACTGCTGCCTCTGAATACGTGGGAGGGACGAGGACATCGGGGAGGGAGAAGGGTTACCGAAGTTTGAGGAGAAATTTGGCACCAGAACAGGTGGAGAGAAACTGGCCAGGAGTAAATTTCGACTGGGAATTAGAAGCGAGTCCAGCAGAGGAGGGAGGTCTTGGATCAGCCACGCAGTAGGAGCAGAGGGGTGGGGGCTACACAGACGTGGGGGCCTCCCAGGCCTTTCTAGTCCAGGAATCAGGGTCACAATTTATTCTTCACTGAGTCTCCTCTCCACAGTCAGCTGCACAGTTTACAAGACATCTTCACTCATCAGAACGAGAGAGTAACAATTCTAAGTCCTTCTACAGCAGTTTTCAAACCCTAGGTCTGGCAAGATACCCAGACAAGGTCCTTCTCTTTCTGGGCTGTCTGGACAGCACCCTAGCACCATGGGGGCCAAGCTCACATTACAAGTAATAAATAATACCTGGCCCCCATCACTGTCAGTGCCTCGTCATCATCTGTGTATTTATCCTCACCCGATCTGTGCAGGTGCTAATGTTCCCATTGTAGAACTGGAAACATGGAGCTGCTAAATGACTGACCCAAAGTCTCAAAGAGTTTCTGGAGCAGAGCCGGGAACTAAACTGCAGTTTCCTGAATCGCAGGAAAGTCCCCAACCTCTGGCCCATCATTCCTCTCTCCTACGGTAGCTCTCACAGCATCTTGCAAAGGTTATCTGACAGAGGAAACTAAAGAACAGGAGGTTCAGTGACTTGCTTTAGGCCATGCAATGAATCAGTGGCAGAGCTGGGAACAGCACCCAGTCCCTGGCTAACTGCTAAATCATTCCTCCTTCTGGAGTCAACATTAGAACCCAGCACCTCTTGACACCCAGCCTCCTGCTCTAACCAGTAGGGAAGGCACCCACATGAGAAATGGGCAGTTCACTCAAGCCCTCCTGTGCTGCCCATGCTCAAGACAGGAAAGCACTACCCCAGCAAACACCAATGCCTAGAATGACTCTTCCAGAGCTGCCACTTGGGGGCAGGGAGTTATTCCTAAACCAGTTCTAAACCAATGTCCAGGTTTTTTCCAATGCCCCTCCTTCCAGCCATGCATTAAGCAATGGGACTAAAACCCATCATTCTCCCCCCTCTGCTCTCCAGGAGAAGGGGGTATACCACAATGGGAACAGGCATCTCACCTGTCCCTGGCACCCCAAGACATCCCCTTAAAAAGTCAGGGAGCATCCTCCCCTGTATCTCCCCTGCCCTTAAACAAAGCCCTCTCTGATTCAGACATCTGGAAAGTCTGGAGGGTCCTGACTGACCACCACTGTGTGGGGGCACTCAGTAATGCCTGAGGAGATCCAGAGCAGGAAAAATCTCTTTGCTCTGTACAGCACCTAGCACTGTGGGGTTCCAGCCCATGACAGGGGTTCCTAGGCGCTACAGCGCCACAGATGGTGATGATGCAGGGCAGCTGCTGGGGGGTGGCAGAGCGTAGGGCTCAGGAGCAGTGAAGGTCGAAAGCTGGGCGTCGGGGGGGGGGGGGGAGAAGGGACTCTGCCCAGGAGGTGAGCCGGGGGGCTCTGAGAGGGCAGGATTCGTTCGCCTGGTGCCCCTAAAGATCACACTCCCAGCAGACAGCAAGGGGAAAAGAGCTGCCCTGACCCACTCCCCAGGTGGGGACTTGCAGTAGGTGAGGGTCACTCTGCAGAAGTGGCTGGATCGCAGCTTCTTTTTCTGCACCCCAACTCCCTGCAGAGGCAGCTAAGAGGGTTCCCACACCCCCAGCATTACTTACCCCCCCCAGCGCTCCCTTAGGGGGCAGCCCCGACGACCTACCTCCTTAAACCAGAGCGCCAGCCAACCACACACTCCTCCCCCCACCCCCTGATCTGCAGCAGCTGATGCTCCTAATGCAACCGGCCCCCGATCGCCCTCGAAAGGGTTAAACTGCTCCCACCCCGCGGCCGCACCCAGACCCTGTCCGCCGCGCACAAGGCGTGTGCAGCTGACGGGGCAATTGAGCCTTTCTCGTGTCTCATTGGTCGGCTGGGCTGTCACTCCGCCTCAGTTCGGCCCCTAGCGCCACCCCACTATTTTTTTTTTTTTGGGTGGTCGTAGCTCTGCCGGGCGGCTTGGGTTGCTGCAGTAGGTTAGATTCAGCATTTCTCGCAGATCAGTTGTTAGTTGCAATCCCAGCTGTCCTGGCGGGGTGCATGGTGCCTGCAGGCTCTCCAAAACCAGATGTCCATAAAAAGACCCCACTCCCCCCACCCACATATATATCTGATCAGTATAAGAGATTGACTTGGAGTGGGCATCCATCCTGGTTGTCCAGCCAGACCCATGATTTTGGGGGGCCTGTCACCCAGGGGTTAAAGTAAGGGGGAATGCAGTGGAACGCAGTTCTGGGGCCCAGAAATTTGAGGGACCAGAGTTCCAGGGCCCCCCAAAAATAGAAAAATCAAGCGGCATGTTCTGCCCTGCCTGGCTGCTGGCAGGTCCTACAGCCCACCATTGTTAATCACAATACTTACTGTGTTATGCAGTGTTTGCTAGTTTGTGACAATAATTGCTATAGACATAAACACCATATAAAATTATAAATATTGTTATGGAGCGATAACTGATGCATGTGGTACTGAGAAGTGGTTGCAAATGCCTACAAATGCCTAGCTACACATGCATGAAGGGGGCCCAGACAATATGGGAAGGGGGCCCGGAGATTAGGAGGGTTCCGGGGCCCATCAAATTATACTTTAACTACTGCTCTCACCTGCTGGGGTTGGCTTTTCTGTGACTCTCTGCTCTAGCCCTCTCCTCACACGGACCCTTTGCAAGCTGGAGGTGGCTGATTAAAGATCCCTGGCTGCACAGAAAATCCCTATCAGAGGGTGATGCTGTGGAGCACACAGGGCAGATTATAAAAGCTGCCCTCTGGGATTTCCACATTAAGGGGTGGTGGGTTAAGGGGATATGGCAGCAGCAGGGCTAAGTAGAGGAGACAGTGGTTCTTTGGCAGGGGGCTCGGACCAGATACCTGAGCTTGAAGCCAAGGGCTACGGTGGGCTTGCCTGAGACATGGGTGGTGCCACAGTATCCATGCGCAGTTATGTTTAGTGTGATGCTCACTCCAGGAAGCTTGCTTCAAGCTGCAATACTGCAGACAAAACCTAGAGGGGAGTGGGGCAGGCCTGGTCCCAAATCCACAAGTGAGATGAGTTTGGGGATCCTCTGCATGACCTCTACGGCCTCCCCACTACCCCTTAGCTACCCATGGCCTCTTGGATGCAAGTTAGTCTCTGCTTGGGAGACAGTCTCCCCTCCAGCTCCCTGTGGCAGAGACGCTGTCTATCTTATGTGGAAACTTGACATGCACTCTGTAATGGGACCGTGACTGGGCACTGTGGCTGGCCGCGTCCCTCCCGCCAGGCAGAGACACCACCTATGGATCAGAGCTAAATAAGGTGGGCCTGAACTTTCAAGGAGCAGCTAGCTGCCTCTCCCTATCCAGGAGGCCAATGCCTAGCTCTATGTTTACACTCCAAATGAGGAAGTGATTGCAGCCCATGTAGATATATCTGAGACAGCCTTCATCTAGCTAGCTGCACTATCTCTGGCTCCAGGCTGGGCTACCCACTCTAAGTGCCCCAGGGTTCCAGGTAGGCTTGGCCAGCCCAGGCAGCTATCAGTGAATAACTGAGCTAGCTAGATCAAAGGTAACTCGGGTAGGTCTCCTGCAGGTGCAACCTACACTCACTGTGGTGAGCCCTGTTTGCAGTAACCCCTGACATGTGAGGTTAACTTCCTAGGCCAGGAATCTGCCTGCTTCACCCCCTGGGCTTCAAGAGTGCCAGAGTGGGAGAGCTTAACTGCAGTGGGCATGGATCCCAGTCCTCTGCTGACCCCAGGACACATGCCCCTTATATAACTTGTTCCCTGCTGCAAGTTCCTTGGAGCTGCTGGGGGTGCATCTTTGGAGGCAACCAGCCATGATGGCGAACCCAGCAGAAGATGCTTTTTGGGGCCACGGGTTGGGATGGCTACAAACAGCCAACTTGTATGCTCAGCCATTCCCCTGTGGGTGCCAAGCCCAAGATGTGAAGCTGGAAGATGAGTGTGTTATTCCTGGTGGCAGATGCTTACAGTTGGCCCATACCTGCATGTCTGAATGCGTGCTGCATGGGGTGGTTCTTGCAAGCCAAGTGGCCATGGACCTATAAATGCTAGCTCATATTTAACTGCACCCTAGGAGGCAGTACAGCCTAGCGCTGGGACTCAGGAGACTAGGTCCTGTCCCCAGCGCTGCCACCAGCCTGCTGGGTGACCTTCGGCCAATCACAGTGCTGCCTCTGTGCCTCAGTTTCCCCAGCTGTAAGATAAGGATAATAAGTGACTCTCATGGTAAAGTGCTTTGAGATATATGGATCAGAGCCAGGGATTATTATGTTTACAAAACAATACACCAATCACCATTGCCAATTCTGGTCATTTTATCACCAGTCTCGTGAGAGCTGTCATTTTTCTTAAAGCCCCACATCCTGGAGGCCTGTGACTGGGTGAGACTCTTGATTTTTTTTTTTTAAGTAAGTTGTTAGCCCTCATAGATGTGAAAAAAAGCCAGCAAACATTGGTATTATTAATTACTGGCACAGTGCTAGTGTCTAGGAGCTCCAGACACAGACCAGGACCCCGTGGTGCTATATGCTGCCCAAACACAGAAAAGACGGCATCTGCCCGCATGTGTTTGTGACCCCTAAAGGCTCTTACCCCAGAAGGTAAATAAAAAGACACCCCATGCACACACACTTATCATGTTCTTAAAATCTCATGTTTTTTTAGCCAGTCTCATGATTTTGGAAGCCTGATCCTGTTTCAGAATGCTTGCAGCCCTGCTGATTCTCTAGCAGGCCAAGATGCCTGAAGTACTAGAGAAGGGAGAGGCACAGATCCACAGCTGGTCAAATGGGGAAACAGTTCCCTGGTGCTGACTAGAGCTGCTCCCATTTACACCAGCTGAGGATCCGGCACGAAGGGAGAGGTTGTGGCCCAGGTGGCAGACTGCGGTGCACACTCCTCACCTCTGTGGTGCACACCCTCCATCCTGCACCAGTGAAAAATCAGATTTGGTGGTTTCACCACCACACAACTTCAGAATGGTAGTGGGCGGCTCAGGGCTGACATAGCCGGTGGGGGGGCTGCAAATTGGGATTGAGGGGCATTGGCGGGTGCTGCACATGGTCATTTACCCAGCACTCACACACGAGCTTGATTCAATCCAGTGCTATCAAACCCTCTCGAAATTAGACAAAATTCCCTCCCAAACTAATTAGAAAGAAGCAAAACCCACTGGTTTCCCTGGCAGCCGGCAGTGACTCACTCCGCAGCCACGGCAACGAACACACAGTCCAGTTTTTATGAATAAGTAATCTGATTTCTCTCCCGTCACGGGAACAATGAGTCACCGATTGTCAACATAGAGAAGTGCGGGGGGGTGGGGGCAGGTTCTCCTCCCGTTGGGGCCGAGAAACTGTCCCAATCCCAGCAAAGATCAAAGGTCCCGCTTTCAAAAAATAACAGTTCCATTCCGAGAAGCCACATGGTCTCGTCGCCACAGCCACGGGGCTGGCGTGGTTCCAAGGGGGTGTGGTGAACCAGGCAGCAGCTGCCTAGATTAGAAACAGACACGACCCCAGCCAGTACGTCAACCTGGCCAGTGCAGGACTCTATTGTCCAGTACTAATTTCCAACATCCATCACTTCCCTTGAGAGCCTGTACTGCAGCCTGGTAGATCCTGCAGCAAGAGGACTGGATTCTCTACTAGGGGGGAGGGAGGGTAGTCCTTGCCATGGTTTATTGGGAGGAGAGGAAGGCTGCAAAGCTGTCCTTTGCATGCCATCCCCTGATCCTTAGGCTGCTCGGTGCCAGGCTGGTGCCTGCCCACCTCTCAACAGCAGAGCAGCGCGCTCCAGCTACCAACTGGGGCAGGGAGGCATCTGGGCTGGAATGCACGGCCAACGGCTTCCATTCATGCAGTGTAAATCTGGAGTGACTCCATCCAAGCTGCTGGATTTACACCGGTAACTAAGAGCAGAATGGGAGCTGAAGGCAGCCCTTCCCTTAAGCAGGGGAATCCCTGCAGCCTTGCTCAGCAGCGCTAGGGAGTTCCCCATACAACCAGAAACTCCCACAGCCTCCCACAAGATGGAGAGTGCCAGTGGGACAGAGTTCTGCCAGCCAGCCGGGATGGGCAAGTGGGAGGGAACGCACACACTGCATCTGCTGGGGCTTCTCTTCCCCCCACCATTGACTTAACAGCTCCCAAGCTTCTCCCACATTCATATGTGAAAAACCCACCTGCTCCAGCACATGGCTGCACAGCCTGTAATTAAATGGGCACCCCAACAGGGAAGCTTCTGGCGTTTACTGAACTCTGGGCTGGATGCAGGAATTGCAGGATGGAGCTCTCTGGCTTGTGCTAGCCAGGGGGATCAAACTGAATGATCAGAACGAAATCTCAGCTATGTGCAGGATCCGGCATGGGTACTTTAAAAGAGAAATGCTGAATAACATTTCCCTCTCCCTGAAAAGGCAACTCAGGTAGAGCCTGGATCCACATGGGGCTTGCAGTCAGGATCCCCTATAACGTGATACCCTCTAGCTCAACATATTGGTGCCTAGTTTTGGAATCTCCCTTTTTCTTCAGGAGATCTCACAGCACTTTACCAAATTGGGCAGTGTCATTATCCCCATTTTACAGGTGGAGAAACTGAGGCACAGCACAGGCAAGTGACTTGCCCAAGATCACCTAGGAGGCCAGTGGCAGGCAATAGAACCCAGGGTTCCTAAGTGTTCTTTCTAGTAGGCTACACTGCCTCACAGAAGGGCATCCTCAGGCACAGCCATATGTCTCACCACCGACCTGAGCCCCAGCTGCCCTACATGGCAAAGTGGCTGTAAAACGCTCTCATCCTGGTTTTACAGCCTTTCATACCTGCTAGTATGGAGAATGGAGTTCTGACTAGTGGGTCAAATCCTCATTTACCCTAACTCCCCTTTATACCACCCTGGCAGCAGAAGTGGGCCTTACAGTGGGTATAAATGTCATGTCCTCCCACTTTCTGGGAGCTATATGCTGCCAGTTCAGTGTCAAAGGGCCTGACTATAATGGGAGTCTGCCCCATTTTCTGTGTGCTGGTGTGAATGACCTTGGGGGGTGCAGGGGCACCACGGAGCTGGGCCAGAGCTCCTCCAACACACTGGGGCTGTGTCTATCTCAGTGGCTTTAGGCCAAACTCATTCTGTCGGCTCCACAGCAGAAAGGGAGAGCGGAAGCACAATACAGGGGTGCTAGCTGGCCAGCTGAATAGTTAAGCAGACTTCCCAGACCCCAGCATGCCCTCCCTCCTGAACACAGTCACCGCTCCCACACACTTTGTTTCCTGTCTTTCTCATATTCTTCTTTTCCTTCTTCAGTCACTCTCTTCCTTGCCTTCAGTTTGGGCTTTCCTTTTCTGTTTCCAGCATTTTTTTTCTCCTCCTTCTTCCCTTCTGTCTCTCTCACTCATAACATTACACACCTTTGGGGGTGGGAGGCACAGGAACAGCTGGCAGGGGCCCATCTGAGATGCTACATCCTGGCCCCACATCCCAAGCTTCATTCGTAGCTGCTTGAGGCAGGGACCAGAAAGGGGTCATTTTTGGCAGGCCCTGTCTGCGGTGGGGCAGATCCCTGCCTGGCGCCGTGTCAGTTAGAGCAATCTTGAGGCTGCTCTAATTTATACAATGCTCCCCATGGTCTCTGGGAAGCAGAGACTCCTCAGAGGGCAGTGCCCTTTGGCCATGCCCTGTCTGTTCCTTACACTAGTGCTGGGAAGGGAAGCAGCCGAGCAGGGCATCAGAATGGTGAGAGTCCCTTAGGCTATCAAGGAGACATTGAATGTCTCCCTCGACACTCTGTGTGGAGTGCCAAGCAGCTGCCCCATCCATGGAGATCCAGGCTCTCAGCCCCTTGCAGGATCAGATCTCACTTCACACCAACACACCCCTCCCACCAGCTGTTGGATCAGCCTAGACAGCTCTTTCTTTCCCTCCCTCAGCCAGTTTCCCCACTCACTGGGCTGGGATCCCATCAGCCCTGGCCCCATTCTTACCAATGATCCGGCAGCATCTTTAACTAGCAGGCGCAGAGCTCTGCCAGCCCAGGAGTGGTTTACTTTGGATCTGATTCCCCCTCAGCTCAAGGAAATCCTCCCCCAGCTGAGAGAGGGCCCCGCACGCTGGGGGAGGCGAGGCTCAAGGCGGCACAGTCAGGCATTCAGGAACATGCCAAAGCTGGGAAGTATTATGGGATGTTGTATTATGGGATGTTAGAAGTTTGTTTTTCATCCCCGGACTTGCTTTTTTTATCCCAGGCCCCTTCCCCCCCCCCCCCCCCCCCGCCAAAAAAAACAGAGAGGGAATTGAGCGAGAAAATTCCACTCTTGCTTGTAAAGCACTGTTCAGCCAAAGATTTTACAGCCCTCTGGTGATGTGAATTCATATAGGTTCAGAACACCCTGTATTATTATCCCCAGGTTGTGAGTGGAGAAACTGAGGCACAGAGCACCACTAATGCTGATGTTCTAGAAGGCTGTGCTCAGCTACCAGGAGAGGACTTTTCATTCAAATAATACGCTAGCCCTTTCCATTACAAGATCTTGAAGCACATTGCAAAGGAGTCCACTATCATTATCCCTATTGCACAGATGGGGAAACTGAGGCGCAGAAAGGGAGAGTAACTTACCCAAGGGTACCCGGCAGGCCAGGTCTCCTGAGTCTACATCCAGTGCTGCATCCACTGGACAATGCTGCTTAAGGAGAGAGTCTAGCACCCAACCCGGGGGGGGGGGGGGGGCTAAAAATGGCCTTTGGAGGCTTTCAAAGTGGCCTGCCTGCAGCTCCCCTCACACTGGCTGCAGAAAGGAGCTGCTGTCTAAGGACCCAGGGCATTGCTAAATGGCTAAGACTGTTGGAGACTCCTTTCTGTAGCTAAGGGGTTAGGAGAGCAGCATTCCCCTCCCTCTGGCTGTACCAGGGAGCATGGCAAAGTGCTCTGCTTCAGTCTGTAGGCACTGGGGTCTTCGCTGGAGTCAGAGGGAGGGGAGCCCTGATCTTCCATCCCCCCTGGCTTCAGAAGGAAGCCACTGCCTTGGGACTGAAGTGAAATGCAAGGGGGCTACAAGACTTGTGCAGTTTCCCTGCTGCAGCCAGGGAGATGGGGACTCTAAGGCATTGGTTTTCAAACTTAGGGTCAGGACCCAATATTGGGTCGCAGCCCCTCAGGCACTGGGTTGCGGCACCCCCTGCTGCTGCCATCGAAAGACTGGAATCATAGAATCATAGAAGAGTAGGGCTGGAAGGGACCTCATGAGGTCATCTAGTCCAACCCCCTGCTAAAAAGCAGGACCACTCCCACTAAATCACCCCAGCCAGGGTTTTGTCTAACCGGGCCTTAAAAATCTCCAGAGATGGAGATTCTACCGCCTCCCTAGATAGCCCATTCCAATGCTTCACCACCCTCCTAGTGAGAAAGTTTTTCCTAATATGCAACCTCGACCTCCCCAGCTGTAATTTGAAACCATTGCTCCTTGTTCTGCCCTCTGTTACCATCGAGAACAGCCTAGCTCCCTCCTCTTTGGAGCACCCCTTCAAGTAGTTGAAGGTTGCTATCAAATCTCCCCCTCAGTCTTCTCTTCTGCAGACTAAATAAGCCTAGTTCCTTCAGTCTCTCCTCATAAGTCATGTGCCCCAGCCCCCTAATCATTTTTGTTGCCCTCTGCTGGACTCTTTCTAATTTGTCCACATCCTTTCTGTAGTGGGGAGCCCAAAACTGGACACAGTATTCCAGATGTGGCCTGACCAGTGTTGAATAGAGGGGAATTATCCCATCCCTCAGTCTGCTGGCAATACTCCTACTGATGCAGCCTAATATGCCATTGGCCTTTTTGGCAACAAGGGCACACTGTTGGCTCATCTTCATCTTCCCGTCCACCATAACCCCCAGGTCCTTTTCTACAGCGCTGCTACTTAGCCGATTAGTCCCCAGCCTGTAGCAGTGCATGGGATTCTTTTGTCCTAAGTGCAGGACTTTGCACTTGTCTTTGTTGAACCGCATGAGGTTTCTTTCGGCCCAGTGTTCCAATTTGTCCAAGTCTCCCTGGATCCTGTCCCTGCCCTCCAGAGTATCTACCATTCCCCCCAACTTGGTGTCATCCGCGAACTTACTAAGCATGCAGTCTATTCCATCATTAAGATCATTAATGAAGATGTTGAATAGAACCGGCCCCAGGACCGACCCCTGGGGCACTCCACTCGTTACCGGTTGCCAACCAGACATCGAGCCATTGATTCCTACCTGCTGAGCCCGTTGATCTAGCCAGTTTTCTATCCACCTTACGGTCCACTCGTCCAACCCATACTTCCTTAACTTCCCAACGAGAATGCTGTGGGAAACCGTATCAAAAGCCTTGCTAAAGTCAAGGTATACCACGTCAACGGCTCTTCCCGCATCCACAAATCCAGTCATCTCATCATAGAAGGCAATCAGGTTGGTCAGGCACGATTTGCCCTTGGTGAATCCATGTTGACTGTTCCTGATCACTCTATTTTCCTCCAAGTGTTTCAGGATGGATTCTTTGAAGACCTGCTCCATGATTTATACATTGCTCAAAGATGTAATTGTTGGGTTGCCGGCATAAATGATGTTTTCAACTGGCTCCTGAGAAAAAAAGTTTGAAAACCACTAATGCCGTGTGACACAGCAAGGTCCATGTACCAAAATAAGGGTTCCCAACCCCTGGCCTGTGGGCCAAAAGTAGCCCACGGGTCTTTTTGAAGTGGCCTGCTCTCCCCTGCCACTGACTGGGAGCTGGGCTGCGGCCACCCGCTTTCTGCAGCGCGCAGCTGGGAGCTGGGTTGTGGCCACCCACCAGGGCTGAATCAAGGACTAGTGCGGTTGCGGGGGCTGGGGGGGCGCATTGCTGTTGGGGGCTCACAAGTCAGCCCACAAGCTGGCCCTGCAGCTAGAGGTGGGGGTTGGGCCAGAGGCAGGTACTTCTGCCTAATTTAATTAATTACATTTTAATTATATAGACAGGTGGCCCTCCAGGGTTTTAAAAATTATATTTGTGCCCCTCGAGCCATAAAGGTTGAGAACCACTGGACTAAAAGATATAAAAGGGGGGAAAGTGCCTAACATTGGGTAATGTTCTCCATAGCATCCAAGAGTGCAGGTGCACAGCTGTGCACCCGACAGAGACCCCGCTCTTCCTCATGCCCAGCTTCTCTGGCCAGGTAGCTGCCATGAGCTGCAAGCGCCAGCCACAAACTCAAGCTACGATCACAAGCAACAATCAGGACTGGTAACTATACATGAACAACAGCAGAACATCTGGGGGGTGTGTGTGAATACGTCTGTGTGTGTGTGTAGGTAGTAGATATTAGCTATTAACATAATTGTTTTTTTCATAATAAATGTGGCATATTGCCTTGTTCCCCTGAATAAGATCCTGCTTGTCTTTTCTTTTTAAGTACAACATGGCAATGGGAGACCCCGACACTGGTGCGTCTAGCTAAGACCATATAAAGCTCTCATCACATAGGCTATGTCTACACTTGTTAATTTAGGTCAACTTTAGCTAAGTCGACTTAGCATGTCCACACTATAAAATTAAGTCAACTTAGGGGGGAACTTACAAAGTCGACCTAGAGAGTCCACATTGGACGCCTAGGTCGACTTCTAGGGGCTAGGTGGACCTGGGAGAGGTCCACGGTGGCAGGGGGGGCTCAGCCTTTGCCCCATTGTACTTGGTTACAATGGGGCAAAGGGGGACAGGAACCCTGGCAGGGCATAGAGGCAGGGTGGGCAGGGCTCTGCCCTGCCCTGTGGGGGGGCATGCCAGGCTCTCCCTGTGCCACCCCCCTGGCAGGGAGGGCAGTGGGGGAGTCCTGGAGAGCCCTAAGTCGACTTAGAGTCGACTTAGGGCTACTCCAGGTCTACTCTGGCTTAAGTCGACTAAGCCTAAAGTTGACTTTAAACCAGGTTTAGTAAAGTCGACTTAATTTTCCTTAAGTCGACTTAAGGAAAATGTAGTGTAGATGCAGAGTAAATTAAGTTGACTTAAGCAAGCTTTAATTTACAAGTGTAGACGCACCCACAGTGTCTGAGCGCCTGACCATCTTACACGCACTGATCCCCACAACACTCCACGGCGGTAGGGAAGGGCTATCGTCCCCTTTTTATAGGTAGGGAAACAGAGGCACGGAGTAAGTAAGGGTAAACCTCTAGGACTCGTCTACATGGGAAAATGACACTGGGACCAGCCTTGCATTAGCAAAACATTGTTTGTAAAACAAGAATGGAGCGGGGCCCGTCTCTTTACAATTGATGGACCAGGGGCTCTGGGGCTGGTAGCTGACGAAGCTTTTATCGTTCATATAATGCAGGGGTTGTACTTAGTGGGTAATTTGAAGCAGATGAGACAGGCCGTGAATCACATGCAGCACGTTCCCTGGGACATGAGGACAAACTCCTTTCTCCACCCCCTTCCCCTGCACTGCCAGCTCCTCCCTCCCCAGGCAAACCAGCCCCTCAGAGCAGCCTGGGTGATTCTAAATGGAGAGAGACTGAGTATGCAACCACTTCCAAATTCCTGCCGGGGCTTGGGAAGGAGGGTTTTGATCCTGCCGATCTAGCTCCTAAAGCAGAAGTGGGGCAAACGCAGAGGCAGGGACAGCAGAGAGCTGGATGTATGAAATAGTCCCAGCCATGGGCCCAGCATGTTGCAGGGAGATGAAAGCAGGCTCTTGGATTC
This sequence comes from Pelusios castaneus, assembly GCA_007922175.1. Classification (NCBI taxonomy): domain Eukaryota; kingdom Metazoa; phylum Chordata; order Testudines; family Pelomedusidae; genus Pelusios; species Pelusios castaneus. Next base: position 54,359 of record ML685904.1, read on the forward strand.
ACACTTCCCACCCTCTTCCAAAGTGGCCTGTCAAAGAGCTGTTCCCAGCCAAACCCTGGTGATGCAGAAGGAAAATGAGTCATTTCCATGCTTTTAATAACCCTTTGCTGTTTGCAACTCACTTTTCATCCCCAAGAGCTTTTTGCTGGCTGATCGGCTTGATTGTGCGAGTTCCCTGGTGCTGGGCATTTCTAAAACCTGCCCCGCACCCATTACTCACCCAATCTTAATGCAGCTGCCTCTGGGGTGCAACACAACAAACAGTGCAATACAATTTTATGATCACTGTTTGGGGAGGAGGAGACGTGAATGACTTTTTCCTAAGTGATGGGAAGGGGAGCCGTTAATTGGACCGTTTTGTCCAGAGTGCTGCAGCTGAATTGCTCACACCCTTAACTCGCAACACGGAAAAGATGATTGCTTACCTGTAACTGTCATTCTTCAAGATGTATTGCTCATGTCCATTCTAATCTAGGTGAATCTTCCCTCGGATGGTGGGAGGAGTTATTGCTGGGTGGACTGCAACACTGTTCTCCTGAACGCCACATCATTCTTAGCTTGCTGGACGATGGCCTAATGAATGGTGAAAGTATTCACTAAAGACCAGGTGGCAGTTCTATAGATGTCTGATGCTGGAACCCGTGCCAAGAAGGCCATTGAGGAAGCATGCACCCTCATCAAGTGGACTATAAGAGAGCCAGGAAGCAGAGTCTTGACCAACTTATAACAGTGTCTAATAGATGCAGTAATCCAAGAAGAGATGCGCTGCATGGAGACTGGTTGACCCTTTGTTCTGTCAGCAATGGCCACAAAGAGCTGAGTCGAATTACAAAATGGTTTTGTTTGTTCGATATAAAAAGCCAAGGCTCAATTCACGTCCAGTGTATGTTATCGCCGTTCCTCAATTCAGAGTGGTGAAGTTTCGGGAAGAAAACAGAGAGAAAAATGTCCTGGTTGTAGTGGAAAGGAGATGCTATTTTTGGCAAGAACACTGGATGAGGTCTCAGCTGGACCTTTATAGAAGACAGCATATGGAGGTTCTGAGGTTTGGGCCCAGCGTATGGAGGTTCTGAGGTTAGCTGACGTCACCATGAGGATTGCCACTTTCCACAACAGGATGAGGAGAGAACATGAGGCATGGGGTTCAAAGGGGGCCCCTGTGAGTCTGGTGAGGACCAGGTTTAGGTCCCAGGGAGGTAGCGGGTCCCGAACCTGCAGATACAGATGCTCAACTCCCTTGAAAAAATGAATTGACATGGGATGGGAGCAGTTGATGATGGAAGATGTAGAGCAGGTGCCCCAACCATGGTATCAGGAAAGCATCTGAAAGTGTCCCCTCCTCCATGTCTCAAAGGGAACAAAATTGGTGCCACTTCCTGTTCCAGCTGTTCATGAACATGTTCAATGGGGGATGATCCCACCTCTGGAAAATCATGTTGGTTATGTCCAGATGAAGGGACCAATTGCGGAGAGGTAAGAAGTGCCTGCTGAGGCGATCCGCTTCCTGGTTCTTTATCCCCAGTAGATATGATGCTGTCAAGTGAAAGAAATGTCTCAGGCCTTGTACACATGATCACTTTATCGCGCATTAACAATCATTATCGCGCAATACCAACAGCAGCGTACACACATGCAATAGGGCTGTTGCGCGTTAACTGCCTTGTTGTAGCTCAATACAAAAACCACCTCGACGAGGGTGGTAGCAGTTAACGCGGAACAGCTGTTGCGCCTTTCCACTCGTGTGTACGCTTACCGCGCAATGATTGGCCTCCGGAACTATCCCAGCATTCCAAAGTCATCCTCTCTGGTCTTCCCCCCACCCGCTCTGTGGCCGTGACGAAACAGTCCCCGCCCTGATCAGGTTCCCGGGATTTTTGAATTTCTCGTCTGTTTCACTTCCTGTTCTCTTCCTCGTGGAGTGGAGTGCAGCTCCGATCATCAGTAGCAATGGCGGCCCGTCGTGGAAGACGCGCACCTCTTTGGAGCACGGCAGAGGTGCTGGACCTGATCAGCATCTGGGGAGAGTCCGCTGTGCAGGCACAGCTACGCGGCAGCAGGCGAAATTATAATACATTTGGCATATTTTCTCAGGCCATGTCAGAGAGAGGTTATGATAGAGACACTGTGCAGTGCAGATCAAAGGTGAAGGAACTAAGAATAACCTATCACCGAGCAAAGGAGGCAAACCGCCGTTCTGGATCAGCGCCTGCTACATGCAGGTACTATAAGGAGGTAGAAGCCATCCTCACTGGGGACCCCACAACCACTGCAAAGAGTTCCGTGGACCCATCGGCCCCCCCTCATCCAGTGAATGCCAGACTCGAGCAGGATGAGGACGTGATCGATGAGGAGGAGGAGATGGAGGATGACCTGGAGGAAAGCGCAACAGCGTGTAGCCAGGAGCTCTTCTGCACCCCCGCTGAGACGTCCACCCAAGACATGAATTGCAGCGTGTCCTCTGAGGCGGCAGAGGGGGGTTCCGGTAAGTTTCTCTTTCGTGCAGCTATGGCTCCTGCTAAAATATCATTGTCCGGGGCGGGGGTGCTTGCTGTCTCGGTCCCCGCTGTGCACGCTCTTTACTCTGCATTCATTAGAAGTGCATCAACACAAGCAGTGATTGTCAAAAAATCATCTGTATTTAGGTCAGTAAAGGTTTACTCGATGTACCTCCAGAGCCTACTACTCAGGTTAGATGGGAGAGCGTTTGTGTCTACGCTCCCAAAGATGGATACTGTGCCTCGCCAGCTGCAAAGCACAGCTCTGGGAACCATGGCAGCACACAGTGCAGCAGCATACAGTCCTGGCTTGCAACCGGTGGCATGTAGGATATGTATCCTAGCTGGCAGGGGCACTCTGAGGAGAGAGATATCGGGTTCCATCTGTGTGCCCTGTGCAGAATGTTATCCCCCAGTAAGCTTTCTATTAGGACATACCTTGTCCGCTTCAGCGAAGCATAAGATGTTGACTGCCTTGCACCTTCCAGTGGAATGTGCTACTGGAAGGTTACATTGGTTATCTAGGCTATGTGTTAACAACAGCTTTATTTTATTTTTTTTTAGATTCGACCTTCACGAGGCCGGTGTCTACCCCAGCTGACTGCATGAGAAACATTCGGCAGCGTTCTCGAAGAAACAGGGAGGATATGTTTCAGGACCTACTGAAAACAGCACAGGAATCCGCGAGGGAGAATTGAGCCTGGAGAGAGGAATCCCAACAGAGGAGGCAGAAACACAGGGACGAACTGATAAGCGTGATGAAGGAGCAAACAGAACTGCTCAAGAGCATGATTGCTTTGCAGACCCAGGCGATTAATGTACGGGCTCCACTCTATACAGTTCAGCCGTGTCTGCCTCCCACACACCGTAGTCCTTCAAAGAATTTCTTTGAAGGCCACCCGTCCCCCTGGTACACTGCAACATCCAGTCCCCCCCAGAGCTACTTTTTAGAGACCCACAGCTACACCCACCTGTAAGCCCCCCCCTTTAGGTTTTAATAAAAACAGTGAGAAATAATTTGAAGAGTGGCTTTATTTGTACACAATGAAAATCTCATAAGGTGCACCTGATGCATCCTTGAAGTTAACTAGGGGAGGGCATCATTGAAATGGTCCCTGAGTGCCTCCCTTATGTGAGCAGCTTCTCCTTGGGCCCCCCTAATACTCCTAGTGGCTGGCTGTTCGTATGCTTCCTCGAGGCGCTGTGCCTCCATAGCCCACCCCGGGGAAAACTTTTCTCCCCTACTTTCACAAATGTTATGAAGGACACAGCACGACGCAATCACAGCAGGGATGTTGTCCTCCGCCAAGTCCAGCCTCCCATACAAACATCGCCAGCGCCCTTTTAAATGGCCAAAGGCACACTCCACAGTCATTCTGCAGCGGCTCAATCTGTAATTGAACCGCTCCTTGCTACGATCTAGGTTCCCGGTGTACGGCTTCATGAGCCATGGCATCAGTGGGTATGCTGGGTCTCCGAGGATGACTATGGGCATCTCCACATCCCCCACAGTAATTTTTTGATCTGGGAAGAAGGTACCCCCTTGCAGCTTCCGGTACAGACCAGTGTTCCTGAAAATGCGGGCATCATGCACCTTTCCCGACCACCCAGCGTTGATGTCCATAAAATGCCCCTTGTGATCCACGAGTGCTTGCAGCATCATGGAGAAGTAGCCTTTCCTGTTGATGTACTCGGTCACAAGATGGTCTGGAGCCAAAATAGGGATGTGTGTGCCATCTATGGCTCCCCCGCAGTTAGGGAATCCCATGGCAGCAAAGCCATCCACAATCTCACGAACATTGCCCAACGTCACCGTCCTCCGTAGCAGAACGCGATTGATGGCTCGGCACACTTGTGAGAGGGCTAATCCGACGGTGGACCTCCCGACTCCAAACTGGTTTGCAACCGACCGGTAGCAGTCAGGAGTCGCCATCTTCCAGACAGCAATTGCAACACGCTTCTCTATGGTTAGGGCTGACCTCATGTTGGTGTCTTTACGTCACAGGGCAGGGGCCAACTCTGAACAGTTCCAGAAAGGTTGCTTTCCGCATTCGAAAGTTCTGTACCCACTGCTCGTCATCCCACAGCTGCATAACAATGCGATCCCACCACTCGGTGCTCGTCTCTCACGACCAGAAATGGCGTTGCACCGTGTGCAGATGATCGGTGAAGGAGCTGAGCAACGCGGTGCTGTTGCTCTGCATGGCATCGATCAACCCCTGCTCCTCAGCATCCTCATCTGTCTCGGAGCTCATTGCATACTGAGCAACCAGCCGAGATGTATTTAGAATGCTGAAGGCGACAGTGGAGATCAGAGCAGGATCCATGCTGTCGCTGTTGTGATTGCTCGCAAGTAGTGCATCACTGCACTGTTGAAAATAGGTGCGAGTTGCTATTGGCAGTGAGGAAGACGCAAGGGGAACACAGTGCACCACGGGAAACTGAGATTTTACCCATGGCGCTTTGCGTTCCTTTCCTTCATCCCATGATTCCAAGCGCAGATTGAGGGAAAATTGAACTGTGGGATAGGTGCCCAGAATTCATTGCGCTACACCGCGATATTGCAGAGAATTCTGTTGCGTTACAAGGAGCGACGTGTGTACACGCTCTCCCGCAATAAAGGTCACGTGTTTTTTATAGCGCGATTGCCATGTTGCGCTTTAATCTGATCGTGTGTACATAGCCTCACAGCGAAGTCCCATAGATTGCAAAGGGCTGAGGAACAAACACCCCGTTGCTTGTTTATGTAGTACATGGCCACCGTGTTGTCCATCCATCTGTGTACTACTTTCCGAGTGATGAGGTGTAAGAAGACCTCACACATGAGGCAGACTGCCCGTAGCTCCCTGACATTTATGTGCAATCACTTGTCCTCCAGTGTCCAGAGGCCCCGGGTCCGCGCACCCAAGGTTCACTCCCCATCGTAGGTCTAAAGCATCCAATATTAGAGTCACAGAGGCGGACCTCTTCTATGAAAGGAACTTCTTGGAGAACTGTTCCAGCATCCCATCACCAATTCGTTTGTATTAGGATACTGCGCGGGACTGTGACTACTCTGGGTGCGTCTACACTTCTAAATTAAGTCGACTTAAGCCTGCTTTTAAATCAACTTTATTAAACCTAGTTTAAAGTCGACTTTACTGGCTAAGTTGACTTTATTAAATTGACTTAGCCAATGTAAACGCGGATTAGCCCTAAATCTACTTTGTCGACTTAAAGGCCCCCAGGGCTCCCCCACTGACCTCCCTGTCAAGGTGACTGGCACAGCCAGAGCCTGGCATGCCCACCCACAGAGCAGGACATAGCCCTGCCCACCCCACTCCTATACCCTGCCCCTGTCCCTGTCCTGCTCAGCCCCCATTGTTACTGTTGAGGCAGGGTCCCGGG
>ML685904.1:60250-101582 GCA_007922175.1 Pelusios castaneus
TGTGTGTGTGTGTGTGTGGATAGGAGTTTTAATTAGCTAATAATCTTTACTAGAGCTTAATTGCCTTGTTATAAAAGGTAATTACAGCAATACATCAATTAGCACTGTGAAACTAATAGATTTACCAGTGTTATTTATTAAGAAAGAGCTGAAACTTCCAGCTAGCAGCAGCCCGGGCGGTTGTCGAGGTGCCTGTTTGGAGATGCTCATGCTAGCGGAAGTGAGAACGAGACCTCTGCTAATTCGACAAGGAAGCCAATTAAAGTCCCAGCCACCCGAGCCAAGCACAGAACTCACAGGCAACGCAAGCCAACAGCCGATGCACTAACTGTGAGCAGCAGTCGAACGGTTAAGGCACAGATGCTGAGAACACACTATGCATGCTGGGGAAAGATGCTAGAGCAACACACGGTGCCAGATGGCTGGGATGTCGCTCTTGAGGTTAAGGTACTAGCTGGAAAGCGGAGAGCCGCTATGTCAGGTGGATTTCTGCCCTTCTACAGACTCCCTGGGTGAGCATGGGCAAATCACGTAGACCCAGATCCTCAAAGGAATTTAGGCATATGGAAGTTGGAGTACAGGCCCTAGGATCCACCATGGCGGGAGGGTCCCTCGGCACAGACTGCAGACTGAGCATGATTGAAACAGTCCCTTAGCCTTAGTCAGCTGGCATGGGCCAGCCATGGTGTCTGACTGTAGTGCAGACATCCCCTAAAGAGCACCAAGCTCCCTAGCCCGTACCAGTCAGCCTGGGACACCCCTGTCCCTTTATCCGTAGGATCCCTACACTCAGATTTCTACCCCCTCTATCAATACAATCCCTACCTTCTGATCTCTGCCGCTTTATCTACCTATAGGGTCTTACTTCATCTCTAGGATCTTTGCACTCCTATCCCTGCCACTTTATAGGTACTTTATCTATCTTTATGCCCTCTATATAGCTTTAAGCATCTCCCACTCGGATCTCAGCCCCATTCATTAGAGGATCCCTGTATATTGTTCCCTGAGGCTTTATCCATAGGATCCCTGCCCTTTTATCCATAAGGTCTCTGCATGCTGACTTTTGCCCCATGCAGCAAGTGTTCCCCTAACTTTACCAGGGCACACTCTCTCCTTTTCCCAGAGGCAATGACAACCCAATTCTATGTGCTCACCCCTGTTCCCTCAGCTCTGAGAAGCAGCTAATTATCCAGAGGGATCCATTACAGTCCCATGTCCCCTTCCTTCCCCTGAGAGCAGAGAGAAGCATGGGCTTTCCTGTCCACCAGCATCACCCCCCCCAACCTGCCCTTCCTCCTCCCCACACATGAGAGTGGAGTAAGGCAGATGACCAGGGTATGGCCCACACTGATCATTAAATGTCCCTGGGGTGGAAATTCCTGTCCGGGAACAAGGGGCCTCTATTCCTCTCTTAGTCCCACTTCCCCCAGGAACCTTCTTCAGTTCCACAATGGGCAGTGATTTGATAACTGCATTTCCTGAGAGCTTTCCCTCTTGGTGCTTGTCTACACATGGGTTTATTCAGGAGTGGCTGACAGATTCAGCTTGCTGAGTTAAGCTGAACCAGAACCAGGCACTCTTACTCTGGAATAGGACTGTCCACACGTGGAGTTAATCAGGAATAATAGCTATTATGCTTTCGATTCACACACAGTCTTAATCCATATTAACGCTTGAGAAACTGCAGAATTGGAATTCATATGCAGATTTGACACTGTCAGTTTAGGGTTAAATAGAGACTATGTTTTTTTCCCCCCATTAATTCTGTTTTCCTCACCTCTCTCCCTATAGGCTAGTCCCCACTGATTGAATCTAAACTGCATTGATTTGCTTATAACAGTCTGACTTGATCCTATGACTTACACTTTCCTGCATTTATTTTCCTCCCATTCATCTGCGCTTCTCCATCTTCAAGCGTCTGATGAAGTGGGATTTTCTCCCACAAAAGTTCATGCAATAAATAAATTTGTTAAGTCTTTAAAAGTGCCACAGAACTCCTTGTTTGTTTTGCTGAATTAGACTAACATGGCTACCCCTTTGGATCTTGAGTGTAGATAATCCCTGAGACTCTGAGACAAGGTTAACTGCGTCACAGGCCAGGATCCTTCATCACCAGTACAGGCTACAATAGATAACGTCTGTTTCCTAGTTTGAAGGCATCTTGATCCACATCCATCCAGTTCCCCCAATTCTTCCCCCCTTCCTAAATCCCAACCCACTTCACCAGCTGAATTCATCAACTCTCAAGAATCACCTGGAGACCCTTCAGCAGAAGGGAAAATATTGTAATGAACTGATTGGGGGGAGGCGTGGGGCATGTTTGACAGAAAGACAGACTATTGGCTCAGCGGTGTGTCATAGACCATACGTGCTAACAGCTAATGCGGTTCTACTCTAGCTTTTGGAGCAGGAGGGTCCAAGTTTTAGATCCACCAAGTTCCAAGTGGCCATGGATTTATTACAGCAGAACCAAGCTAGGGCTTTGATGGACAGTGGGGTGGAAGGTGGGGCTTTGTGGCAGAGGCAGGAAGCTCTGCCTCCTTGAGGGGCAGAGAAGGGAAGTGAAGGCAATCACAGCTGTTTGGTTTCTGTCCTAGCAACTGTTCTTTTTTCACTGTGCTTTTTGCATTCCTCCTAGCTGGCAGAAGAAGAGAGCTCTCCCTAGGCCTCAGCTTGTTCCTAAAGCAAAGAAAGCAGTGGCAAGAATTATACACTGTCCACAGTTGGTTTTGCCTGGCGAAATTATTAGGAGAATCATGAGACCAGCCTCTCGACTGCATGCTGAGATGTAGGGAACCGAGCATCCAAATCCAAAGCCTAAATATTTAGCACGGGAAAGGAAAAAGGCACCACACCACCACTTGTGTGTAGGCCCTCCCTGGCAATAACTGCTGTCCCTGCAGCGGCAGTGAGCTAGCAAAGAGGATTCCCCGGAGACTAATGCAGTCCATTGTCCAAAAATACCCACCACAAGAGAAAACCCCAGTTTTCGTAAGACCTACTAAAAATAACGACTGTTCTTGCAGCTACAGAGGCAAACACAAATCTGAGAAACAACAACAACAAAAAACAGTCCTGCCCCAAAACCAACAGCCCTCTGAAGCCAAATGCCAGTTATTTCCATATGAAATAACATGCATGGAGAGGGAAAGGAGGAAACAACGTGGTTCAGGGGCCCTAGAGATCCTCCATACATGAATCAGTTTCTCCTAAGTATCGTCTCCAGAGCGTGACTGTCCTCTATGGAGCTCTTGGAGAAGGAGAATTCATTATGCGGGCCAGCAATGGGATACCTGTGCAGGGGCCTCTGCCCAGAGGGGTCGCAGGGAGCCAGAAGCAGCTGCCGTCATTTTCTGCTTGGGTCCGACGGGGGGGGGGGGGAGATGGGGGGACGGGGGACATCATCAATGTGCCAGGTTACAGGCTGGCCTGTGATCTATTTGTGGGATGGAAGGAGGGTCAGAGCTCTGGAGAGGACAGAAACTCTCCCAAGCTAACAGGTTGAAACAACCGAGTGTAATTAAAGGGAAAAATTAAAGTAAGAAGAGGGAGCAGGTTTTGGGAATACAGAGTGTATGTAACAGCACCAGGGGCCAAAGGATCCTCTCTCATCTCCATTTCCATCTCTAGATCAGGGACAGGGATCCTACAGATAAAGTGGCAGAGGTCAGCTTGCAGAAACCCTGTACATAAAGGAGTAGAGATCAGAAGACAGGAATTGTACAGTTAAAGGGGAAGTGATCAAGAGTGCGTGCACCCTACAGCTAAAAGATCAGGGAGCTGAGTACAGGGATCTCATAGATTTAAGGGGCAGGGATCACACTGCAGGGATCCTAGGATCCAAGTGCACAATGCACACACAGGGAAAGGGGCTAGGATGTGAGACTCTGCTTCTGTGGACGTGCTGTCCACACTGTGTTCTCATAAAACACAAGCGTGCTGGGGCTGGTGCAGCTCTGCCAAGCTCCAGAGATGCAGGCCATTCCAGGCCCTCTGAGGGAAAACAGTCACACACATCCTCCTTGAATCACTCTGGCCTCCTTTCCATCTGAAAAGGGAAATGTTTCTCTGAAGGAAAAGCTGCTGAACCTCTTCTGTCGGAACCCCAGTTCCAGCACCAACCTCGCAGAGCAGCCAGCCACGTGAGGTCCACGACGCTTCCCTGCTCCCGTCCTCAGCAAAGCGAACGGCTTCTCCTCTTCCCTCCCTTTCGGCATCAACGAGACACCATTATCTTTAACAGTTGGTGGATCAGGCCCCAGCTCGCAAAGCCAGCAGCCCAGGCTGCAGCCCTAAGGGGCCATGACTAATTCTTACCAGTGGCGCCAGTGCCAGGGAGTGCACATCAGGATCCAATCATGTCTTGCACCGCCCGCCTTCCCCCTGCAACACCACCTTGTTTCGCTTAAGCCAGCTTCCTGGTGAAGAAGCCTCACCAAGCCAAATTCCCCCCTCCCTGTCCACACCAGGCATGTTGCGGGTTGGGGTTACGTTCAAATTACAATGTACTTTTTTTTTCCTCTCTAGCTGCCAAGATAGCAAATTCGGAGAGCTCAGGGAAATTCAAACACAATTAGCTGGCTCTGGATCCCTGCATGTGGGAGGGAGCAACGGGAAGCAGACACGTCCCTGCCCTCCAGCCTAGGACATGCCACACGAAGTGCCCACCTCGGAGGTATTTCTGGGAACAATGCTGGCATCCTGTAGACAAACAATCCTTAGAGGCCAGGTTCTTAGATCCATGCTGCACATTGCAGGGCGTGATTGCGGCATGTGCAGACAACATAGGCACTCGCTTTGATCTAGTTAGTCGCTGAGCCTGGAACAGTGCAGCCGTGCCAGCACAGACATTGATGGGCTAGCTCTGGGCGTGATTACCCAGGGTTCCAGCCAGGTTTGCACGGCCCGCTGCTGCAGCTTCACCACCCCATGACCTGCGCTAGTGAGATTAAAGCTAGCTCAGGTATGTGTCTCTGACATCTGGTGATTGCACACCCTCAATTCCCCACTCCCTGCTCTTAAGGCAGGGATGAAAGGGGCTAAGACCCCTTTGGACTACCCTGCCTAGACCCTGGTATAAGTTAGTGCTGCCCCCAGGGCTGCTCTAACTTGCACTCTGCTGCATGTACACTGGGAAGCCGATGAGACGGAGAATGCTCACAGTACAGCGTGTTTTGGTCCAGCGCCTGGGCTGGGCCCTTCTGTCAGTTCTACCCTGCAGGGAGGGAAATTCCCAGTGGGGAGCTGCATCCACCCACTATCAAGCCCCTTTATCCTACTAGCTAACAGGGTTTTAAACACAGCTTATCCCAAGCTAAGCATTGTTTAATGCCCCATTTGCTAACCCATTTTCTTACATGATGCTTTTTCCCCAGTGCAGATGTGGCCAGAGTTCAGGGAGTGCAAGATCCAAGGTTTTATTCCAGCTTTTTAATAAAGATTCCCCCTCTACACCCACCATACCCCTTTAACTGCTGGGGAAGGCAACATGTTCTGAAACAGCCTGGCTGTCCCCTCAGAGCTTCTGCTGGCATCACTTCCTGAACAATGGTTACAATTGGACAGCTTCCCCTTCCACATGCTGACAATTCTTGGAAAAGGTTGTGAGCCCTGGAGGAGAGAGAGGGACATGGGACCAGGCACTGCTCCTTTCTAGCAGGGGACCTCGCCCTTCCTTCTCTCTGCTGGAGCGGGCAGTTCTGGGGGGCACAGGGCTCCCTTGTAAATTACAGATCTTGGAGAAGAGACAGGAGGGGAAAGTCACATGACAGGGGGGAGGATCTGCCGTCCACGCTCAGGTGGGAATGAAACATTGGCCCTGAGTCTCAGGCACTCTTGTGGCCCTTTATGCCACTCTGGCAGCACAAAGTAGGCGGAAACAGCTTCCTAGAGTGCCCCCAAACAAGGGCACCCTCAGCTGGGTGGAGCTGGCAGGGCATGGATCAGGGATGCAGCTGGAGCACACTTCACTCTGGCTAGTCTCTGCTTGCCAGGAGCCAGTGAACTCTTGAGTGTAAATCAGAGCAGCCCTGAGGCTGCTCTAACTTAAACTGAGGGCCAGGCAGGTTCTTGCATGGCCCCAGAATACTGGAGGTGCTAAGGTGGCTCAAGGCTACTTTCTCTTCACCCCCTCCATTTCTGCTCCAAAGGCTGGGGTGATCCGTCCGTGGCTAGGGTAGTCCACTTGAAAATGCCAGTCAGGGCAGGCTGCAAAAGGGGAGCAGCTGCTCCCAAACTGGTGGGTAACACTGGCAGTTAGATTCACCAACCACTCACTAAAAGGGTTTCTGATCCCCCTCACTGGAGAAGCTAAATCAAGAAGTTACGCAGCCTCCTATTGCATTTCAGTCTCTGGCTCCGAATTAGCAAGTAGACCTGGTAAAGAGAGATGTTATTAAAACTCTGTTCGCGCTACCCAAAATGTTCTCCTGATTCCTAAAGGTCAGCCATGTTACCAGTCCAATGTCAGTTTGGATCTTACCCAAAATATCCCGCTGCCAACCAACCCTTTAGTAACTAAAACTAAAGGTTAATTATAAAGGAAAGAAATGAATAAGAAGAGAGATATTAAATGGTCAAAGCAATCAGACACATACAAATAACTTCAAAGTCCATATATATCAGATTCTTAGCAGAACTGTAGCGTTTGTAGGGTTGTGCAGTTCCTCTGGTGTACATCTAGTACCTGGAGGGGTCTCACAGCTTCCACTGCAGATGAGCTGATCCAGAGGTAGGAAGGAAGCAGGAATGAAGACAAGAAAGATCATGGGGTGGGGATGGATTGTTGCAGCTGCCTTTTATGTCCCTTTGCCATGTGGCTTGTCCCACACAGTCACACAGCACATGGCCTGGAAAAATCTCAGAGTCCCCTGTCCATAGACATGTCCATACACGTCCTGGTATCTGATAATGTACAGCCCCTGAGTTCTTTCACTGGATTCCTTGTATCCTTGAGTTCCCTCGAGGGGCTATTAAGCAGGCTGAGAGCTGCTGCCCTGCCATTCTGTCTGGGCGTGTCATCCAGAAACACAGAACAAGTCTGAAACACAAATATACCAGACATATTTAGAACTCATCATATGAAACTGATACATACCTATAAACAGGCTTATTGATCTTAGGGTATCATGGCTTTTCCATTGGGTACCTTGAATGGAAGATCCTGACCCATACAATATTTTACTGCAGTTCTGTAAAGTTGGTATCAGTAACATTATGACTGGTCATTCATACGCCAGACAGTATCACAGCAGGAACGGGGGAGCTAAGAATCTGGCCCAGTAACAAAGGCCACAGGCTTGGTGGTACATTGAAGTTTTCATTCCTTGTATATTTCTCATTATTTCTGAGCAGAGGTTCTGGACTCTCACCCGCAGGTCATCAGTCTGAATCCAGCCTGGGTCAGTTGTGCCTACAAGTGATTCCTCCTTTGCTGGTTGTTTGGTGGGTTGTAGGAAATTATGTTTCTGCATCACAGAGCCTGTTGGGGTCACAGGCACTGACTGGCCCTCTCCTTGACAGCATCGCCAGCAGCTCCCAGGAGCAGGCTATATTTCAGAAGCCAGAGATGCAGATCTGAGCATGCACGTGGTGAAATGTGCAAGCGTGTAACCAGTGCTCAAAACTCTGGTGCACCCACTTTAATTCATACACCAGCTGGATCGTTCAACAGACCCTGTAAGCAGGATCCGGGCGCAGCCGCCCTGCGGTACCAGACCACAGACGTCCCAGGCTGAGTCACCGGGCAGCAGCTTATCAATTTCCTACCAGCCCAAGTGGAGAGACTGGAGGGGACATGTTTGTGCAGGATGGAGCTGGAACCCATCCAGGGTACTAATGGCACTCAACTTCCCTCTGGCAATTGTGGCTGAAGATGAAAGTGCCTGCAGGAAACATAATGTTAACTTGCAGATGGGCAAATGCTATCCTGTTTTACAGGGCAAATACTGCCCCAATTGAATGGGAGAACTTCCCCTTGGTGATAACAAGACGGAGCGTTTAGCTCAAGGACTGGTACAGGCAGGGAGGCACATCAGTTCTGATCTCACTTCCACCAGTGGCAATCCAGAGTGACTTCATTTTAAACCAACGGAGTGAGTCTGGATTCACTGGGGAGAAGAAACCAGATCCATACTGAGAGGTGGTATCCACCCACAGATCCAAGCATGGAACGGATCTTAGCCCCTTGATGCAGACATACGGTTCAACTGCCTTGGGGCTCTGCTTCCCCACCAGAGCCTCCAGAGGGCTCTCTGAGGGGGTCCAGGGTCTGTGCAAGGGAGAGGAGTGGGGTATCTGAGGCCAATCCATCAGCTTCTCCATGGAAAGGCGATAAGCCACGCCCACTCCCAAATGGAATGATGGGAGAAAGGGGAGGGGCCTCTAGTCCAGGTGGGCACAAATGCATCCAAAGAGCATCAGCAGGGAAAAATCTTTAGCTGGTGTTGCCAGTAATGGCTCCAGGGGAGCTACACCAGATCTACAGCTTATGCCGATCAGGCCCATTGGCTTCAATGGAGCGATGCCAATTTACACCTGCTGGGGATCTAGCCCGCACTATACTGCAGCATGCTGGCAGCCTGTTCATGGTGGGACTCTCCCAGCGGATAATGACTCATCCCTTCCGAAGGCAAAAAAGCCAGCTTGCCTGCGCAGGGACTGCAGGATCAAACCCATGCAAGAGGGACAGCCTGATTCTCCTGGACAATAAAGGCATTTGACTCTGTTCTGGTGCCTTATAGTCTTCGGGTGTGACTGCAGCATGTGTAAACATACCTCAGTCAGCTTCCCCCTGGCTGTACCAGCCACAGCGTGCTTCAGTGCAGCTAGCCATTTGCACAGGCTGTGTTGATGCAGCTTTCTGGGCTACCTAGATTAAAGTCAGCTCACGTTCATCTACATGAGCTGCAGTCACAGGCCCTGGTACCCAGGAACTGAGAGGCCAATTTAGGCTTCCAAGTAGGTGTCAAGGGGCCATAGCATCAATGGGAATGAGGCCCTACCATTTTTTTTCTGGTTTTCTGGAGAAAAAGCCACTGTAGAAATGATTCTGGGGAAGGCATCTGTGCAGAATTCCTATGACCAGGCACCCACCAGGATTCAGCCAGCAGCCAGCCTCCATGGCTGCTACTTTTGCAGTCCGGCAGGACAGACTGTATCCAAACTCAGCATGGGCAGAAGTGACTCTGAAACCATCATTTGAAAGCTGTGTTGTTCCTTGGGCTGGTTCTCTTAGCGACAAGAGGGAAACCCCAAAGCGTGTGGTTTCCGGTGCACCCTTCTATCTTGCCTCCCTGCGTGTGTGGGGGCAGGGGAACTGTACGTCGCTCTGCAGGCAAAACCCCTCTCAAGATGACATCTCAGAGTCAAATCGATTCCTCCCACATTCTCAGAGCTCCACTAGCCCCAGTTGGCAAAGGGCATCTGTTAAAATTATCCACCCAGACAGTCACTCTCCAGAACTAGTCTCAAGCCACTGAGCTGTGAATAACACTAGCAGAGTATTGCTAGTGGGCAGCTTGTAATGCCAGCTGAAGGCAGCAGGCCAGAGCAGATTCAATAAATGCCCAAGACCGCTAGGTTTTATGAGTGCGGTGGAGTGAAGAATCATATATGACCGGGACCCACTGGGGAATTGGTCTGAAATCAACAAGATGAAACAGAATAAAGACAAGCGCAAAATACTTCTGGTAGGACGGAAAAATCTATGTAACCACAAAAAGGGGCATCACGGGTCAGCTAGTTACTGCTGAAAAGGATCATAGAATAGAACCATAGAAACTGGAAGGGACCATGAGAGGTCATCGAATCCAGTCCCCTGCACTCATGGCAGGACCAAGTACCCTATTAAACCATCCCTGACAACCATTCTTGTCTAACCTGCTCTTAAAAACTTCCAGTGATGGAGATCTAGGGTTGTCATGGATCACAAATTGAACACGAGTCAACAGCACGCTGTAGTTGTGAAAAGGGCTTGTATCATTCTGGGTGCTGATAACAGGAGTGATGTACGTGATAACCGGGAGATGACTGTTCCTCTCTACCCAGCACTCGCAAGGCTTCGGCTGGAGTACTGTGTCCAGTCTGGGGCATCACATTTTAGGAAAGATATGTTCCAAGATCTCCACCTCTTTGCTTCTCCGCAGTCATTTTCTTATCAGCTGCAGGTGCTCAGCAGGTGTGGAGAGGTTTCCACTTCAAGGGTGCATCTGTACAAACACGAGAAACAATGAACAGAAGCATTATTGTGAGCGCAATAACAGCATTGATGCATCACTGTAAAATGCACCTCTCTTCCAAGCACACAGCTTGACAATCAGCCAGGGAATGGTGAGTGTGTCCGAGGCAAGGGGCATTCAAGCTGGGAAAAAGGTTCTGGCTGGTTGTTTGAGGGTATTGATGCAGATAGAAAGGGACAAAATTTCAAATTGTGCCACGATTTTCCACAGGTGGAGGCCATAGGCGCTCACTCCTGAAGGTAAACAGGGACTTTAGGCACATCTCCACCGTTGGAGCAGTTTCAAACCAGGTCCCTATGCGGTTCGCTTGTGTGCTGCTTTCCTAGAGATCTCTCTGGAGGATTCCTGTGAAATCTCAGTGCATGTTAACACACTTTTCCGTAGCACTGCCTAGCAGCTGAACAGGGGAATGGGAAGCACATGCAAACACAGCTATGCTTGTGGATTCCTATCCCTTCAGTCAGCTGTATAATACAACTAAGCAAAGGACAGCTGTACCTCATGTAACCAAGCAGCTTAACTCAAAGACATCACTTACCTAAGCTCCTGTATCCTGCACGCCAGAGCTGGAGGGCAGGGACTGGCTTGAACCCTCTGGGGTCAGCAAATGACTGGCTCTCCTGCTCTGCATCCTCCTCCAAATCAAGCTCCTCGTCCATAAGTTCTTTTTCCAAAGGGGTCCATAAGTTCTTTGATCGCATGAGCTTTCGTGGGAGAAAATCCCACTTCGTCAGACGCTTTGAAGATAGGAAAGTTACAGAGTGGGAGGAAATTAAATGCAGGGGAGTGTATGACATAGCATCAGGTCAGGCTGTAACAGCAAATCAAAATAGGTGTTAGGATTCAAAACACTGGGGAACAGCACATAGAGGAGGGGGAGGTCAATTCACTTGATGTAATGCGAGAAAAATCCATAGTCCCTGTTTAACCCCAAGACAACTGAGTCAAATTTGCATATAAGTTCGAGTTCTGCAGTTTCTCTTTGAAGCTGTGATTTGTTATTCATCTGTTTCAACACAGCTATTAACAAGTCGTCAAGGGAGTGAGCAGGGAGATTGAAGTGTTCCCCTACAGGTTTTGCAGTGTTGCAATTTCTGATGTCAGATTTGTGTCCATTGATTCTTTGGCGCAGAGAGGTCTTTGGTTCTGCACCACAGGGTGACAGTTTGACTCCCTGGCCTACCCCAATGCAGCTCCCAGATTTTCACCCAGCGTGTCCCGTACAGAGCCCTTTTCTGCCATTAAATGAGAAATTTGACTGCACACATCAAATTTCCTTCAGCTGGAGGGGAGCTAGGAAGGCACGGCCTCCTCTCCCCAAATGCCTATCAGACTTAGAAGCTGCTGTGTGCTCTGAATGGGACACTATTTGGTGAATGATGCTGCTGTAGTGGGCTGTGGAGATGCGATGGGAGCTCTCCATGCCACGCACACCAAGCAGGAAGTGGAGTTTCCAAAATTCAGAGAATTTTAAAGGGGGTGGATGGCCGCAGGGCAGCGGAGTTCAAACCGGCAGCAGGATGGGCACTTCCCAGAGGCTATTTACCACGACAGAACCAAGCCCAGTATCTACACTGGTGCTTTGTCGCTTGGCGCAAAAATCTCTACGCCTCTCATCAAGGGGGTTTTATTTTGTCACAAATTCAGGGGAGTTAGCACAGCGGGGGAGGGTACTGCAGTGTGCACACCACCACCGCTGTGGCGCAAAAAGCTGACTTGGGTCGACAGAAGTCTCTAGTGTAGAGCAGGCCTGAACCTTGAGAAAAGAAGACTGAAGGGGAGCCGGGATAACGGTCCTCAAATGTGTTGTGTGCTGCTATAAAGAGGGTGGTGACTGATCGTTCTCCAGGCCCACTGAAGATGGGACGAGAAGCAGTGGACTTAATATGCAAGAGAGATTTATACTCAGACCCTAAAGAGATTTACGTTAAACATTAGGAAAAGCTTTTTAATCCTAAAGGTAGTTAAACTCTGAAGTAGGCTTCCAAGCCAGGTTGTGGAATCCCCATCATTGGAGGTAGACTAACACCTGTCAGGGATGAGCTGTATTTACTTGGTCCTACCTTCTCAAGGTCCTATCCAGCCCTACGTTGGTACAAGGATTCTCCACTTCATCCTTCTGACTTCGGTAAAAACAGAAACAAGATTCCTTAGTGTTTTTTCCTACCAAAAATACAACTTTGAATATGTGAACAAAGTCTATAAAACAGTAAGGACCTGATTCCCATTTACTTTTGATTTAAAGTAATCCAAATTAAGGAAGGCGGTGTCTGAATTTAAACCAATACAGCAGCACAGCTGTGCTGCTTTGGACAGCCACTCACTAGCGACAGGATGAGTTCTCCAGTTACTATAGGTAATCCACCTCCTCAAAAGGTGGCAGCTAGGTTGACAGAAGAAATTTTCTATCTACCTAACGCTGTCTACTCAAGGGGTTAGGTCACACAGGTCACTCAGGGGCAGTGGATTTTTCACTTCCCCGAGAAATGTAGCTGGGTCAACTTCACTTTTTAGAGAACCCAAATATCCGTAGTGATTTTTAACACAAACTCACGATTTTGATGTGCCTGACTTCGGATTTTTAAGTTCTTGGAGCCAGCAGTTCTGCAGATATACGTGTGAGAGTTACACTGATATGTGGATGGGGACTACGGCTGTTTCTACCCTGGCTCTTTTATTGGTAAAACTTTTGTCGGTCAGGGGTGTAAAAAAACCGCCCCCCGATTAATGTAAGTTTTACTGACAGAAGCCCAGTGTGAACAGTGATATCTCAGCAAGAGACACTCTCCCAACGTGGCTACTGCTGCTCACTGGGAATGGTTTTGTTATGTAGACAGGAAAGCATACCGCATACAATGGATTCTGTTGGCATACAGCAGTTACATGGGAGACAGTGAGATATCAAGGACAGCAGGCAATCTTAGGCTATGTCTACACTGGCAAGCTAGTTCGAATTAAGGAGGCTTAATTCGAACTAACTAAAGCCATGGTTACACTAGGCTTTACTTAGTTTGAATTAAGGGCTTCCTTAATTCGAACTAAGGGGTTAATTCGAACTAACTAGTTCAAATTAACCAATGTGGCCATGTTAATTCGAACTAATTTCTTAGTTCGAACTAACTGGCCATTGAAATGAATGGGGATCGCTAATTCAAACTAAGTTTTCCTAAGACAACAGAGTCCTGTGGCACTTTTAAAGACTAACAGATTTAAAGCTCAGGCGATAAATAAATCTGTTAGTCTTTAAAAGTGCCACAGGACTCTGTTGTCTTTCTACAATAGACTAACACGGCTACCCCTTTGGAATTTAAGTTTTCCTAGTTCGAATTAAGCTAATTCGAACTAACTAAAATTACTTCGAATTAGTTAGTTCGAACTAACTAATTCAAAGTAATTTTAGCAAGTGTAGACATAGTCTTAGAATGCAAGAAGGAAGGTATGAAAGCCTCAGAATGCTGAAAGCCTCGTTCCCTAGTGACTAACCAGGGCAATTAGGGGCACTTGAGATCAACTAAAGACCTAGCCAGGTGCCTGATAAAAGCCTCCCTGCTCCAAACAGACAGGGCACAAACTGGAGGTGGAGTAAGGGGAGTGCTGTGTTACACTGAGGAGTAGTGTGGTTTTGAGAGAGAAGAGCCTGGGGGAAGCCTGAAAGGGGAGATTGTGACGCAGGACTGAGAGACTACCCAGGTACTGGAAAACGGGGATACCGGAAGCTGAAAAGGCAGAGGTGGGGAAACTAGCCCAGGGGGAATTAGTGCAGCTGTGGACACAGCAACCACAGTGGATAGCTGCTATCTGTAGGGCCCTTGGGCTGGGACCTGGAGGAGTGGGCGGGCCTGGGTCCCTACCCCCCTCCTGGCCTCACTGGACCTCCACTGGAAGAACTAGCATTGTTGGGGAGACAAGGTAACTGCGGGGCACCCTAGCCCTGAGCAGGAGACAGAAGCGCAGAACCCACCAGTGGAGCTGACCGTTTGCCACAGAGACCTTAAATGGAAGCAGTACAGCTGTACGGTCTCAAGTGTAGACATTGCTTCAGTGTTTGTCTACATGGCAACACTCAGGAAAATTAATCCAAATTAGCTGCATTAAGCTCTTGTGTGGACACTCCATGGTCCTGGACTGGGACTCTGAGTCCTGGATTCAATTCCCAGCTTTACCAGTGCCTGCTGGGTGACCTGAGCAAGTCACATCCCACTCTGTGCCTCAGGTTCCCCATCTATAAGATGGGAAGAATGACACTGCCCTCTTTGTAAAGTGCTCTGTGGTCTACAGATGATATGAACTAGGCATTACTGTTATGAATTCAGTTTAATTCAATTCACTTGGGAAACTAAACTAAACCAAATTAAGGCCACTTGAATTCTGAATGACAGAATCCACATGGGGTTTAATGCTGTTTAACCAAGCCACTTTATAGTCCTATGTTTTAGAGTGATTTAAATCGAGAGTAAATGGGAATGAGGTTCTTATTCTTTTACAGACCTCGTCTATACATTCAAAATTGCACTGGATTAACTCTGGATGTGTTCTTGCTAGAGAAAAAAGGTGTATTCTTAACCATGTGGTCGCTCACACACGTTAAAAGCCTCGTAAAGGTGAAGCAACTTGTAGTTTTCCCCTGTATTAGCAGGCTGAGGCAAACCCTAGAGAGCGAGTGCTGACAGGATGTCAAACTGTCCCAGATGGGATTAGGAGCATTTCGCAGCCACTTTGCAGCGCTGTCCGTGGTCACCGAAGCTGCAGGGCGAGGGAGAAGACGACCCTCTCCTCCACTGTTCACTGGCAGTCACCTACCTATTGCTCTTGATTTATTCATGGCTCAGACCCTTCCAGATCCTGTACTGCAAGGACACACTACAGCAGTGAGCAATCCACTTCCTCTCTCCTTCGGCTGCATGTCTTGGAGATGAATCACAAATCCTGGTAACCTAACAACAGCACCCACGTTGTTGTTGCCACAACACTCCAGCCAGGCCCGGACTTGTGCGTAAGCAGCTGCACTTCCTTCGTTTTCCTTTACAGGGGTTTCTACAAGTGATGTGTTCTCAGTATCCATTCTTAGCTCCTTTTACGCCGAAAGGCTGAGATTTGCAGCAGTGGGTTTGACTGACTTTAACGCAGCCTCTTGGAAGCCAAAAAGGGACAAAAAGAGCCCCAATCAAGTGGCATGTGCCTCAACTCCAAGAGTGGTCCCAGGACATAAGGAGCAGTTACAGCCGGAACAGGGCGCTCTGAGCATGGGCCAAGGGGAACCCTGGATGCAGATTTTAAAGTCTGCTGATTTCAGGGTTGTTTGCATTTTGTTAAGCTTGCACTGTGTAAGTCTCGTTCTCGGTGATGCCGAGGCCCCTGACAGCAAAGAGAGACACTGGACAGGGTGGAACTGAACCCCTGACAGCAATTCCCTGCTGCACAAAGAGCATCCGCAGCAAGTGTAGCTTGGTTGCGTGGTGTGTGCCCCAGCCCCTCAGTGTAGGGGGCAGATTATGGGCATGGCCAGAGTGCACTCTGAGGAGGTTGTTCTCTGCTTTCTACAGTTCATAGGGAGCACAGCACAGGTTAGCGCAGCTGTGAGGCTACGGCTAACGTCCCTATCCGTGTAGCAATCCCTGCTGTGTGCTGTTACAACAGCTGTCGTGTTCCGCCCCAGAAGTGGCTGCATTTGAGAAATGGCTGAAATAATCCAAATAGACTCAGCGGGGCAACCAGACTAGACAGAGCAGAAAGTCTATTCCAGCCAGGCTGGAGGCAGGACAGTGTGTTCGATGGGCCAATGGCCTGGAGCTGCTATGTTAGTGCCTATGTTCCCGTCACATCCTGGGGAGACCTTCAATATCTAACAGCATCATTAGCACCTCTGCTTTACTGCAAGGAGCTGCAGAGATTAACTGAGCCCAAATTGAAGGCTGGGGGAAGACTCTGAGGAATAGATCCTCTCATTAAAATAATGAGAGTAACCACAGACGAAGAGAGAAAGTCCTATATCAGAGACCTGGCGATGAGCAGACGAGAATTCCCGATGCCTCAGCCAAGCAGCCTGTCCAGCCCTAGTCCCTGCTGCGTACATAGACGTCTGCTAACACAGCCAAAGCAGACTCCGTGCAGAGCACAGGCAAGGCGCTGAAGCAAATGGAGTCACACCCTGAGTGTGGCCCCCGTTCCTCCTCCCCGCCAACCCACATGCATTTTAATAGCTGAGGAACAGCTGCTACCAGCCCCGGTGGGGGTGGAGTATAGTGCGATGAGCAGATCGTCCCAGGAGTCAGTTGCCACTGGGAGGGAAGCTGTGATCAGGGTTATTTCAATACCACCAGGAATTATGGTGGGACTGCCCGCAACCCTGCTGCCTCATGGGACCGTCTTGACCAGGGAACACTCATCCTCACCGGACACTCCTTCAGCATCCAGTGCCTGGAGCAGAATCGGGGATCTCCTCCCTGCGCGTCCAGGTACTGCTACTAACTACTTTGTCTTTATGCTTGCGTGGTCTCATTCTTCTGCAGGTGAGACCGTGCCACTCTGGCTGCACAAAAGGGCCTAGGGGGGTGGGCAGTCTGCACCCATACACTCTGTACTGCACTGTCCATATTCTCTATAATGCACCGTTCCTTGATCCCTCTGTGCCTCAGCATCCCACAGCTGTAAAACTGGGGTAACAGACCTTCCTTTCCCCCAGCCTGTGATTGTCTTTTCGATTTGGACTGTATGTTCCTCCTCAGCAAAGAGAGGAAACAGTGCCCTGATCCCAGCTGAGGCCTCTAGATCCTATAGTAACACAAATAATAACCATTTACTAGCAATAGTTATAAAGAATATTATACAATCCATGGGCTCTGCACTGTACAGGTGACACAGTCCCACCTACTCTGTAAAGCATGGTCTGTACAATCTGTGGATCCCATGCCCTCTGTCACGCTTCGTCCCTATACTCTGTACTGCCCATATAATCTATAATGCCCATACATACTCTACAAGGCCCAGGCTGATTTGTACAGTCAATATGAATACTGGACCAAAAGCAGATCTATTCAGCCAAGCAACTCATTAACTTTGGGGGTGCTGATAAAACAAGATCTGGAGAAAAAGCCCTGTCTGGTTCCAGGCTCTCGATAAAGCCACATTTGGAGAGTGTAGCTCTTTGCCAGCGGTGCCCAACCTACATTCACAGCAAGGCCACATAAACCTAAGCAAAACTTTGGGTGGACCAAACAAATTCTACAAGGTTTATAAGATTTAAAGCCACCGCATCATTTTACATGTTTAACTTCAGCTTGTTTTGTCCGTATTTAGACAGGTCGGTTGTGCAAATGAAATGGATGTAAACATGATGATAAAAATGCTAATGAATTGGCCGCTAGCATACTGTGTTGCTGTGGGCCTTAGGTTGGACATATCTGTTCTTATCTGCTGCAGAAGGTGCCTGAAGTGATTTCATTGACGGGACAGTCCCATTTTATGGATCACAAATGCACCTGCTGCGTTCTTTGCATGCAGGGTAGGGTTCATTTACCAAGCCAGCTGGGAGCAGCCTGCTGCTCTGGCAGATGCAGCTGAGCTAGGAAAACCTCCTAGAGACCATTCTGGCTTCCCAGCCTGAGGACAGAAGGGACAAATGCCTTTCCACCAGCACACCAAGTGCAGCCGGCATCTGGGTCCGCATAGCGAAGGGTTAGCGGATCAGCGAGGAGGTGCCTGCTACCTGTCTGAACCTGTGAGAGCGTAGTGTTCCCCTCCTGCCCCACCCTCCTCTTGACCCAGCTTGGATTTAATGGCAGCATGAATACTTGCCCACGGCATGCATGTACACCTGACAGTCGCCCACCTGCACCCAGGCAGAATGGCGTTCCTCCTGACCCAAACACCCTCAGACATCCCGCTCTCAAGTGCCCAACTGCATTCACTCACACCCACATCTTCCCCAGCGGTGGCTGTGCACTCACACCCACAAACGTACACAGACACGTGCACACACACCTTTCCTCATGGCACCATTGTCCCCTTCCCTCCATGTCACTCAAATGTAGGCACATCTGCACAATCACACACACACCCAGATCTGCTACATCTACAGATAGATAAATACATTTGTTGGTCTTTAAAATTGCCACAGTACTCCCTGTTTGTTTTGCTGACCTAGACTAACACGGCTCACCCTTTGGAACTTATCTGCAGATCTGTACCTGTGCCCACATACACAGACCCCAATCACCCCTTATGTACACTCACATCCCAACTCCACACACAGGCACGGACATCTGTATTCAATCACACATCTGCAAAGCCACACACCCAGACATCCTATCCCTGTACGCAGACTTACACCCAGATCCACAAGATGGGACTCTGTCACTCACACAAGTACCGCTGCACCATCCTGAGTTACTCCTGATTTCCAGCAGTCAGGAGAGAATCAGGCCTCCTGTTCTTGGGAAAAGCCAGATCCCTTGGGCACCAGATTAAGTCCCCACAACATATGATTAACTCCAGTGCCCCCTTCCTTGACCCTGGAGACAGCGCCAGTCACTGCAGGCTGTCTGCTACCTAGAAAGCTAACAGCTGTGCACGCCTTCCATTTAGAGTTGGATATGTCATCCAGGACAGTCAGCCTTTAAAAGTCCAGTACTTCTCACTCCAAAACCTGCAGTTGCCTCCATTTACTCATATACCAGCTGCAAAACGGCCCAATTGCTTTACCAAGCTGAGCATTGGTGAGATCACCCAACCAAGGGTGAGCAACGGCGCCACCTAGTGATACACAACAGGAATGACTGGCACAGAGTGAAATTTTCAATAGTGACTCCCCAACTTTGGGTCCCACGTTTTCTGGGTGCCCTCCGTGCAAGCCTGACTATCCTAGGTTTTGAGGCCAGAAAGGGACATTCTGATCATCTAGAATCTGATCTCCTGCATAGCACAGGGCAAAAATCCTCCCCTGATATATTAGCTTCAAGCTCCTAACTTCTTACTGGGTATCTTTTGGAAAGAGAACCTGAGCTATTGAACACCCACTGGCCTTCTCACTGACTTCCGTGCAGCTCCATGTGTTTACCTCACATTCAGCGAGGAGTCAGGGCCCACATTTCCAAATTGACCCCTGGGAAGGATCAGAGTAGAGGGCTGATGTGGAGCCCCGGGCATCACAGCCTCCTGCCATTTTGCTCTGCAGCAGGACGACATTCTTTTTGGAAAGCACAGGCCAGCCAACACCACGATGCATAGTTTCATTTTAACTGGCGCGGTGCCAAGGCTGGAAATTGCTCGTTCTTAGCACAGCAAAGCGCAGCGATAAACCAAATGTCCCATAGTATGCTCTGGTACCAGTGAGGGGGAGGCAACAGAGTTGGGAGAAGGAAGTGTCTTTTGTCTGAATCCCAGAGATCCCCCATAAAACACGGAGCTACCATTGTTTCCTTCAATGTTTCCTTTCAGTGAACAGTGACGTCCCCTAGCGGCTGATTGCAGCTTCTTACTCAGTCCAGCTGGCATCTCACCCAGTGGGCTGCAGACCTGCCTCCACTAAGCAGGGTTTCTCATCCTGCTTTCCTCGCAGGGCAGACGGAATAATCCCCCTAGCTTTCTGAAGCCCCCACGTGCTGGGATAGAGGGTGGGTGCAGTTGCTGGGCCAGGCTAGCCCTGATCTTGTTCATGCTGGTGGCTGGCAAGGAGCCACAGGGCCTGATTCTCAGTCATTGTGTTCCTGCAATTGGTCCAGGGACCGAGGGGTTAAGGTGGCTTTAAGGTAGCCTTTGTACTCCCCATATTCTGGGACCAAGCAGAGCCTATCCCTATTCTGAGCATAAGTAAGAGTAGCCTCAAGGCTGCTCTAACCCATGCTATTCTCCTGAGGGACCCTGGGAAGCAGAGATTAGCCATAATACAGTGCACTCTGGCCAGACCCCCAATCCACCCCCCTACACGGGGGCCTGGTGTATGAGGTCCACATACGAGCTCCTCGGGAGGCCCCTTTGCATTGGGGATATTAGAGAGGGCTGTTTCAAGGGCCCATGACTTCTATGTTCTGTGGAGACACTATTGCTATGTCTACACTGGCAAGTTAGTTCGAATTAAGGAGGCTTAAAGCCATGGTTACACTAATAAGTTCTAATAGGGTATTCGAACTAAGGGGTTAATTCGAACTAACTAGTTCGAATTAACCAATGTGGCCATGTTAATTCGAACTAATTTCTTAGTTCGAATTAACCGGCCATTGAAATGAATGGGGATCGTTAATTCGAACTAAGCAAGTGCTTGCTTAGTTCGAACTAACATACCAGTGTGGCCATGCTAGTTTGAATTAAGCTAATTCAAACTAACTAAAATTAGTTCGAATTAGTTAGT
The DNA here is from genome assembly GCA_007922175.1 of Pelusios castaneus. Taxonomy (NCBI): domain Eukaryota; kingdom Metazoa; phylum Chordata; order Testudines; family Pelomedusidae; genus Pelusios; species Pelusios castaneus. The sequence goes on from ML685904.1 coordinate 80,834, forward strand.
TCAAGCTAACTAATTCGAACTAATTTTAGTAAGTGTAGACATAGCCTATGATTGTAGCCAGAGCATTCAGGCGTGATTCCCATTTAACTCTGTTCCTGAGCTTCAGACAGGGACAGGAGGTAGACGGGGGAAGAAACTTTAAACCGCCTATGCAATTCTCGCGGTCCAATTGCTTGGCTTCCTACGGGCCTCAGGAAGCAGGCAGCAGCTGCAGTACGTTCCAGCATCCACTCTGCTGGGACCAAGTGGGTTTAAGGCCCTTCAGCCAGCCTGCAACGTGCACTGGGGTGGGGGGGCGATTCTCAGGGGGCCATTTCCACCTACACTAGTGTCTTAGACAGTTCTGCTGGAGCAGCCTAAAAGTGCCTGAGGGTAAGTGAGAATCAGGTCCCCATGAGTGGAAATCAAAGCAGGGTTTCCCCATGGCAACAGAGACAAGTTGGTTACATGTTCCCCGCCTGTGTCTGAAGGGCTCTCCATCCGCCCTGCTCCCCCAAGCCAGTTGCCAACATTGCCCTTTTCCTCTGCTTCCCCCCAGCCCCAGTATACCCTGGCACCAGGGTGTCGTTGCTCCCCAGGCAGGGAGCCAAGAGGAGGCCTGGACATTGCCAGGCTCAGGGCTGGGTTGGCCTCTCTACTTCGGATCCTTAGGAAAGAGGAAATAAGATCTCGGGGGAGGCAGACCAGCCCATCCACCACCTGCCAGGCACCACGATGCCACGCGGCTGGCTCTAGCCCAGGATTGTCTGGTAACAAAGCCAGGGGAGAGCAGCCAAAAGGGGGGTGGGGAGGTCTGGTTTTGAGTATCGTCAAAGTGGCACCATTCACACATAGATTGTAGGCTTGCTTCCGCCGACCTGGCAGTTGTAAACCGTTTCGGCCCCTTCTGAGCCAGCTGAGCACACAGAGCCTTAGGGCAAAAGCCCCCAGTGGGTGTGGATAGCACCATCCTTCTGAAGGAGTCTGCTGGATGGGAGTGGGAAGAGTAACAAATAGCAATCAGGGTGCCACCATGGAGGCACTTGCCAAGGAGATGGGCTGAATCAGGTCTGACCACTCCCATCTGGCACCACCCACTTCCTCTGCCCCGCCCTTCACTCTCAGGCACAATTGCAATGGCAGAAGGATGGATGCCCAGCTCATAGATCCTGTGATGTAAGGTGCCCCATCCACCTGTTTTTGCAAATGCACATTAGGGCTCCAGCCTGCATAGATTAGCACCTGCAACCACTCCTCATCTTCTGACCTGGACACCAATCACCTGGCTTTGCTGGAAAGGGGAGCAATCATGCCACCTACTTGAAGTGCAAGCTGCTGTTGGCTTTGGGGGAGTCCTCAAAGCAGGAACGGGGGAACTAAGAAGCGGGCCCACACATCGTGGTGGAAACCATGAAGCGGCCAGGCAGGTGGCTCCTTCCCAAAGGGTGCCACATATGAGGAAGAAACACATAAAAGCCCGCAGGCCAGAGCGAGCCATCTCTCCCAGCCGTCCCATCATGCTGGGCGGGGAGCGGAATGGTGGGAGGACACAGGGATCTTCACCCACCATTTATAAAGCAATAAGGCCAATCAGAGCATGATTTAGAACTGGGGCTGGGGCACAAGGTGGGGAGAAAGGCTCTGTGTCCTCTGAGGAACTGGGAGAAAACCAGACCCACACAATAATCTATCCTATGAATAACCCAACCTTCCACCCGCTGCCATATTCCCAGATGCTGCCCCTGTGACATGGGAGCTAATAACCTTCAGTTATCCCTTTCAATTGTGTTTAGCCCCTAGGAGAGACAAGAACAGGCCCTCATTGTGCCAGGCACTGTAGGTACAGATTGTGAGTGACAGTCCCTGCCCTGAAGCACTTACAGTTTCAAAAGGCAGTGCTATCCCCTTTTTACAGCTGGAAAACGGAGGCCCACAGAGATGCTCACTCTCCAGTTACACTCTGGCCCCTTTCTGACACTGAGGCATGTAAAGGGGACTTCATATAAATGAGAATCAAGTTCAGAGCAATATGCCAAAGATGATGCAATCATGCAACGAACCCAGGTGTTCTGGGTGCCAATCCCAAGCCTTACCCACAAGACTGCCCTTCTCTATAGATCAGCCTGGCAAACAGTTGTGGCTCTGTGGAAGTAACATGCCACCAGAATATTACAAAGCTGGAGCCAGTTAACTGTGGTTCCAAGTTCCCTGAAAATTTTCTCACTCCTAGCCTTCTTCATGGGTGATACATGCAGCCTAGACTCGCGTGCTGGGCACAGCGGAGCCCCAGCATTCGGAGGCATGCCGGGCAATGACAAATTTGGAGATAGGTGGGGTGGGGTGGGGTGAGAGGAGCAGTTTGCTGGTGAGATCTGAAAACAGCCAACTCCCCAGCTGGACCTAGCTCTGTTAGAACAGAACTGCATTGCACCAACTGAGGTGTAATCAAGGCCAGGTGGCCCATTTGCACCAGTGGAGGATTGGGCCCCAGGAGAACTCTGACAGACTCCAAAGCCAGCTGCTTTGTTCTTAAATCAAACCAATTCCAGCCTGCCCTGGTGACACATTTATTATTCGAGATCCCTCTTAAAGTGGAGCCAGAATTAGCTGCTGGGCATGGGGGTGTGTCTCTCCCTCCCATCCCAGCCCCCCGCCTCTTTCTTTTGTGTTTCTCCACTTCTCTGAGTGGCAGGGGGAGGCACAGGCTCTCTAGGCTGCGTTTGTGCTGTGAAGAGCCGGGCGGGTGTCCCCGTGGGACCATTACGCCACCGCGCTCCCCAGCGAGACTAGTCTAGACAATAATTGCATGCACCTGACTTCTCAACCAGCAAAGGAAACGGAGAACCTACCCTCCCCCAGCCTGCATTCCCCCAGGAGCAAATGGGGTGTGGGGGGGGGGGGCGCATGTGGAAAGAAAGGTCTTTGTCCCTGGCTTCCTTCAAACACCTGTCATTTGCATTTCTCCCGTTGGAGCAGCTGTTGGAGATCAGATTTATTGGGGAGTTGGGGGGCATCGTGGTTTATTGTCCTCCAGACTGGGAACCTGAGGAAAAACTATCCTAGGCTGGTAGTAGTTAGGGCTTGGGCCAAATTCCTAGCTGGTATAAATCAGTCTCACTCCATTAACGTTAATGGAGTGACACCAGTTTACACCAGCTGAGATCCAGGTTTAAGGGGTACTTTAAGCTACCTATGTGCTCTCTGTACTCGGGCCCTTTCCAGCCCCCAGTGTCGGTAAGAGCAGCCTTGGGGCTGCTCTAATTTACTGCTTCCCATGGCACCCTATGAGCCTTGGGAAACAGAGAATTCCCATAGTGCATTGTGCTCTGGTCATCCCCCAATCTGCTCCTATAGTGTGAGCACACTGGGAGTCAGGAATTCTGCGTTCCACACCTTGCTCTGGGGTAAATAAAGGCTCATATCTTCAGTAGGGTTATTTGTCAGACCAAGTCCTCTTGTATGACCCTCAGAGTTATTAAAACAAACAAGGAGTCCTGTGGCACTTTTAAAGACTAACAAATTTATTTATTGCATGAACTTTCGTAGGAGAAAATCCCAGTTCGTCAAACACTTTGAAGATGGGGAACTTACAGAGTGGGAGGAAATTAAATGCAGGGAAATGTATGACACAGGATCAGGTCAGGCTGTAAGAGCAAATTAAAATAGATGTTGGGATTCAAACACTGGGGAACAGCATACAGAGAAAGGTGAAGTCAAATCTTCACCTTCCTCCTAAGAGAGGAGCAGATTGTCATGCCCGGATGATTCCCTCTCATAGTGATTTGGCACATCTCATTCAACCACGCAACTGGCATGCCTTCCCCTCTGTGCTCCCCACTGCATCCAGCCAGATGATACTAACATCTGGCCACCTGCAGCTCTCGGAAGGGGCGGAACTAGGACAAGATGGATGGAATGGGGGGAAGGGGACTTTTTAGAGTTCCTTGGCTGGAGGGGGAAGACAGCCTGATGGAGCTAAATGATTTGAGGAGGGGAAAGGAAGCAACAAGCCCCAGACCTGTAGAAGGCTGGAAGCAGCCCCTCCTGAGAATGCAGGTCAGTCATACGCAGCAGGAGGTCACGAGCTCACTCTGTAATGGAGCAAGTGGCAAGCACCATGAATTAGTGATGAGGAGGCTTGCTTCTGGGGCAAGGACTAGCATGCGGGAGAGGAGGGGCCCAGCCATAGCACGTCTGCTCCGCAACCGGTGGTGTGACTGCCACTCACGGAGACGTACCCATTCTAGCTTTAATCTACCCAGTTCATTAAAAATAACTGTGCACATGACTGGGCTTGTCTGGGATTCTTACCTTGCCCATCTGCACTGAAGCCCCATTTCATTGCTCTTTCCAGCCACGCTGGCTGGCATAAAGCCAGGACAGGTATGTCAACCCAAGCTGCAAACTACACCTCTGCTTCCAGTGTAGACGTAACCAGGGAGCTAATGAAACAGCTCAGCTCAAGCCAGATTCTGATCAGACTCTGTGAGAAGGCAGCACTGGTTTAACAGAAGCCAGGCTTTGTCTTCACTACAAAAAAGGTAGGTGTTTTACATGGAGCTAGTGACGTTGATATAAAATCCTAGTGGAGATGAGGCAGAGGTCATTTTTAACCTTATTATAGCTAGTCGAGATCAATCCCACACCCCACCAACACCAATACCTGGGGTTTTGTCTTGACTAGTTACATCAGGAATTACCTGGGTCAGGATTTTATAGCGAGCTAGCTATCTCCAGCCAAACCCATACTTTTTTGGCAGTAAAGACGCAGCCTACGGCAAATTCGAATTGGACACAAATCTGGTATGGTCAGAGTGATTAGCCGTTGGACCAGAATACCCTGGGAAGCTGTGGGGTCAAATCAAGACTGGCTGCCTTCCTGGGAGAGATGTTTTAGCCAATGTGCTGGCTCAACAATGGGAGCAGTGGGTGGAATGTAATCCTCTGTGTAAGGCCCTTCTGGCCTCAAACAACATGAAGACAACCCCTCTGCATCACGCTGGCAAGGTAAGAAGGGAATGGGCATGTAACGGAGCCCGTGCGGTCTAGAATGTGCAGAGGAGCTTTGATGTAAAGGAGAATCCATCCCAATCAGTGAGCGATGGGATCAGTTGCATTTGGCGCCCTGTTGCGTGTGTGTATACATGCCAATGTGCATTCCCACTTGTCCTGTCTCAACCACCCTGAATTTAACATCAGCTCTTGGTACCACACGGATACCCCCTAGAGCAATGGCTTCTGCTTCCCCACAGAGCAGCACACAGCCTGGACAGCTGCTTCCCACAACATGTCATCCCGCCAGCATGTCTCGCCCTTGCCCCACCGGGAACCCTCTGGGGGGCATATGAAAGGAGTTAGTCTCTACGGCCTGCTCGGCACCAGGCTTCTGTTGAAGCTGGCAGCAAAAGTGCCAATTAGCGCCACGTCTTGTTTGTGAATTATCCTCTATGCAAGGGTTTTGTTTTAATCAATCTGAGATTGGGGGGGGTGGGGAGATCAGTTTCCTTTCCCACCACTACCACCCAGGATTGGGTTGCTCTGTCAGCTATTGCAGTTAATGCTCCCCTTTGCTGCTTGAATCCAACACTCTGCAAACCTACAGATAGTTAATGAGAGATGCGTCTTACATCCCTAAATCTGCTTTAACGTCTCAACCAATGGGCTTTACACACATTAATCCATTAGGCATTACAACCCCTGCAACCCTAATCCTGGGGGGTGAAAAGGGGCTGGCTTGATATAGGACACTAGTGATGATAACTGTAATAATATATAGCAAGAGGCTACATCTGCAGGGAGAGGAAGGATGAAATTCAATAAGGACAAATGCAAAGTACTCCACTTAGGAAGGAATAATCAATTGCGCAAACACCGCATAGGAAATGACTGCCTCAGAAGGAGTACTGCAGACCAGGACCTGGGGTTATTGCGGATCCCAAACTGAGGCCTTGCCTACACTAGAACGATAAGTTGACTGATGTTAGGTCGACTGATAGCCACTGGTGTCCACACTACTGTTCTTGGGCTGACAGTGCGCATCCTCACCAGGGGCTAAGAGGGGCTGCATGGGAAGCCGAGAGCCTGGTCCCGCAGCTCTGCTGGCTGCTCCTGCTGGGAGCTTCTGCCCTATTTTTCTGGTGGGCTGCACCTCTACCCTTTCCCGTTCCCCACCAGCAGCCAAGGGAATCCACCCAGGGTGTCTCACCTCTGTGTGGGGGGGTAAAGTCCAGCTGACCCAGCTTCTCCCCCCACTCCAAGCCCACTCCCTGTCAGAAGCCAGATGAGCAGAGCCATGAAATTCACAAGAATGACACAACAGCCGACAGCCCATGCAAGGAACGCCAGGTCTACACCGACAGCTCTCATTGAGGTGGTTTTATGATAACGGCATAGCGAGAGAGTTACATCAGTGGGAGAAGCTTTCCAACGTGTGCACTTCCACTACTCTGTCGACAAAAGCTGCCTTCTGTCCACAAAACTCTGTAGTGTCGACCAGCCCTAGATGTCAATCAAAAATGTAACTCTTTTCCAAAAAAAAAAAAAAAAAAAGTGACCATCATTCTGGGGTGCATTAGCACAGTGGTTCCCAACCTTTTTGAATGAGAGCCCCCCTAGTTAGGACTAGATAAAACAGGTGCCCCTCCCCACCTTCCCCTTCCCACCCTCTCCCCATCCTGTCCCACCCCCTCACTGGCCATAAATACATAGAACCCCTATAAACACATATAATGAGGACGATATAATAATAATGCTAAATTGCATGGTAATAAATTACCTGAGTAAGAAACTAAGCTTTCCCTGGCATTGCAGTCACTGCACGCCCCATGTGGTCCCACCTCTGTGGACTGAGGGTAATGGTGGGTTGGCTGGGTGCTACAGGCCCCCACTGGCACAGTGTTGCTCCTCACCAACTGGGCACTTGGCTCTTGGGGCTGCTCCTCTGTTATGGCTCGAGTGGAGCTCAGGACTGCTGCTCCCTTGGGGGACTGGCTCCTCCACTCCGGTCAGTGCGGAGCTCGAGGCTGCTGCGACCGGCATGGACCTCAGGAGGCTAAATGACCTCAATATTCCTGAGGTCTCATGGATGCCCCTGGAATCTTTGACAATCCACCCCCAAGGGAGTTCCACTCCCCATTAGCAGAAGCATTGAAAGCAAGACATGAGAAGTAATTCTTTCACTCTGCTCAGTGCTGATAAGACCCCCATTGGAGTATTGTGTTCAGTTCTGCACATCACACTTCAGGAAAAACGTGGACAAACTGAGAAAGTCCAGAGGAGAGCAACAAAAATGATTAAGGGTCTAGGAGACATGACCTCCAAGGACAGATTGAAAAAACTGGGTTTGGTTAGTCAGGAAAAGACTCGCGGGGACAGGATAACGGTCTTCAAATACATAAAAGATTGTTATAAAAAGGAGGGTGATAAATTGTTCTCTTTATCCACTAAGGGCAGGGCAAGAAGCAATGGGCTTAAACTGCAGCAAGGAGATTTAGATTAGACGTTAGGAAAAACTTCCTAAGTATAGGGTGGTTAAGCACTAGAACAATTTCCCAGGGAAGTTGTGGAATCTCCTGATTGGAGGTTTTTAGAAACAGGTTACACAAACACCTGTCAGGGATGGTCTCAATAATATTTGGTCCTGCCTCAGTGCAGGAGACTGGACTAGATACCCTACCCAGGTCTGTTCCAGCCTCACATTTCTATGGTCTTGGGGATGAGGCAGAGGGCTGGGATTTGGGAATGCTAAATTCAAGTCTCAGCTATGCCCCATGATTCCTTATAAGACCATAAACAAATCACTGAAAGCCTGTTCTATACCAAGGGGTGTCTGTCCATTGACTGTAATAGACCTTAAGCCTCATCTGTGCTATTGGGACAATAATCGTTTGTCTGTCTTGTCCATTTAGCTCTTTGAGGCTGTGTGCAGCACCCAGAGACCATGATCTCAGTTAGAGTCTCTAAGTACTACTGTGATACAAATAATTAATAGTAGAAATCATGAATCTAAGCTTTCCTGATTCCCATCTGAGTGCATCGCTCCCTAGCCCATAGCCTCTTCCATCCAAGGATCTCCAAGTCCCAGCTTGTTTCGTCCAGAGCACCAAAAATGCCATTTAATTCTCATGAACCTCATACAATTCTCATACAACCAATATTACAGAGACGAGTGCTGCCAAACATATATCTCCTGGCCGTTGTTTCCCTGTGCTCCCCTCTCTGTATTCATCCACTTTCTCTTGTCTTACACTTAGATTGGAAACTCTTTGGAGCAGGGACTGTCTTTTCATTTTGTGTTTGTACAGCCCCTGGCACAACGGGGCCCTGAACTGTAACTCAGTGTAGTAGTAGTAACCGCACTGGTTAATTTTTCCCAACCATGCCAAAGACAACTAATTACTGGTGAAGAGGGGGAGAGCAGCTTGTGTACTGCCAGGTCCCCAGAAAACAATAAGTTAACTGCAGCTTATTTTCCCCTTGCACAGATACACCTGGTTCCCCTGCCACTGGGGGGGGGGGAAGAAATGTGCACTGGCTCCCAGCAGCATCAATTTCTCTTACTCCATTGATTCTGGTTTGGTGACCTGCTTTGATTTCCTGTCCTCTGAGAAAAACTCTTTACTGATTGCACCTGGTCTGTGCCACACCAGCTCTCTAAAGACACAGGGCCTGATTCTCACTGATGCTAAGGCCCCTTTTTTCTGCTTTGCCACCAAGAAAGGGCCATAAAATAAGTGTAACTGTAATTTTATGCTCCCTTTAAGGGCCCTTTCTGCTGCCAGGATGGGACAAAGGGGGCTTAGTGTAAATGAGAATTGGGGCCCTTTAAGAACAATTTGGATCCCACAGAGCTTCTGCTTCAGGTGCCGATTTGTTTTCTTTGCTCCTTTTCTAGCTGTGGCCCCATCCAGCCTCTCAAGGCTTCTCCAGAGTCATTGTATTAATAAAGCTGTCTCAAATTCAAACCTCCAGCCGGGAAAGCATGTCTGTAAGGGTGCAAGACGTGAGTCTCTTTTCTTTGGTCTAAGCACTTGAAACTCACTTTGCAGTGGTGTAAATGATTAAGCCAAGCGAGATTCAGGCTCAAAATATAAATCACAGAAGCATAGATGGACTGAACCTAAATCAGATTTGCAAGGCTAATGGAAGGAACTCTTGGGCTCTAGTTCCAACTCTCAGAGGGGAATGTTCGCTAATAATCCTGAGGCCTATTCTCAGCTCCAGCAGACGTGCATTGCAAAAAACGGCTCAATTTCCAACCTCCTGCCTATTGAAAGCCTCCTCCCACCCTGCCATGAGCCCACCTGTAATACAAAACTTGTACCACCATCTGGGTCCATGGAGCTAACATGAACTCTCCTACCGACAGCTGATGCTCCCTCTCCGCGCAGACCCCACCTGCGGTCTTTGCAGCTGCTGGGTGTCTGTCCAGCCCACAGATACCACCTCAGCAGAATCTGAGTTCTCCCTGCATGCGAGCAACCAGGACACAAAAGGCATCCTCGCACCATCTGGCTGCAGATCTCTGAACCAAAGCCAGTGTCAGGCAACAGTGCTGGTCCCTGGAATTGTTGGACGCTCCAGATCTCTGACCTGGGTCCTGCCTTTCCCTTTTGCAACAGAGCAGAAAATATAAAGGAGACAGAACCAGTGTTAAAAAGTTTTGAAGACTCCCACACTAATTATGAATAATAAAATAATTAACAGCAAGCCACTACATCCTACTCTCCAGGAGTAGGCGGGAACAGATTTATAGATTCCAAGGCCAGAAGGGATCACTGTGGTCATCCAGTCTGACCTCCTGGGTAACAAAAGCCACAGAATTTCCTCCAAAATAATTCCGAGAGCAGATCTTTTGCAAAAACATCCGATCTTAATTTAAAAATTTTGAGTGGTGGAGTCTCTTTTAGCCAGCGCACAGGGGCCTGAAACTGAATTACCTTTCAAACGCCACATACCAAAAGCTTCTGCCCTGAGCAGGGGTTTCCCCGTGCCCCACAGGCATGTCCAGAGAGCTCTCCCTGCTGCCAGGGTTCCCACTACAGTTGCAGCACAGGGGACACTCTGGAATCATGGGTGAAACAGAGCAAGGTGATACAAAGGTGTCAACTGATGGCTCTCCCTTCTTGCAGGTCTCAGGGGATCCACACTATTTAAGGGTGGACCCTATGACTTTTGGGTGCTGCTCTGACGCTGTATGGGGATGAGGGGGGAAAGCTCTCTGTGCCAAGGGAAGTTGGCCCTTTTGGCCTTACTGGGCACTGTCAGAGATGCAGCTGAGTCCAGCATTCTTAAAGGGCCAGCTCATTCCCTGACAGGTCTGCTTAGCTTATAAGCAGCTTGGCGGAGCTTGTCTGCTTTCTGTGTTTGTAAGATAACAAGCATCCTTGTGTCACTATTGAAACAAACACAGAAAACGCTAACACTAAACAAGGTAATCAACTAAATAATAATGACATGAAAGGTTAATAATTGGTAAAAACAATGGCTATTAAAGGCTAATAAGAACACAGCACACACAGTGGCTGGAGAGCTCTCCATCGGGATGCATATGCTGGGTCCGAATTGCATATTCAGAGAGGAGCAGAGAAGCTCCGTAGGTAGCAAGTGTCAAGAGGAATCAGACATTTACCTGGATCATGAGAACACCCAGATTTATCACAGGCGTGACTCAGCTCCGGGCCCGATTCTACACTGCCCTGAGCCACGCACGGTCACTGACATCATTGCAAAGACAGTGTGAAATGCCGTCAGCCTGCACCTACTTTGCACTGGTGTAAATGACTGCTCCAGGCACAGGGAGATGTAGAATCAGGTCTCAGAAGTTTGGGAAGGGTGGAAAAGCCTCCTGCTTCAGGGCATAAACTAACCTCCAACTGGGGGATCAGGAGGAAACCTCCTCTGATGGCGGGTTATCCCAGAGAAGAAGTGGTTCTTGCCATTTTTGCTGCAGCAGCTGGTGCAGGTCACTGTTGGGTCCAGGATATTGGGCAAAGTGGGCGGACCCCAGTTCTAATTTGGGATGGTAACTCTCATGTTCCTGTACTTTCCCAGCAGTTAAACCTGTGTTGCTATTTGCCCCATTCATCACTGATGTCCTAGAAACATCATCAAGCCCATTCGCTCTTCACTGCCCCATAATCAGTGACAAACTATGAATGCAGAGACTTTGCTGTCGTAATCAGCCCATGCAATATATCCATTGTATTTCCAGTTAGAAGAGAGAGAGGGGAGCTGTGGCAATGCACCCCAGCCCTGCTCCTCATAGAAGGGTGGGGCAGTAACTCCCATAGAAGAAGAAGGACAGTTATTACATTTCATTATATAGTATCTCCTTTCGCAACATACTTTCATTGTCCCTTTCAGTCAGGGACTCTGTGACATGCTTTCTGTTGACACAAGTTTTAGTCACACTGTGATGTCTGGGGCAGACAAGAACAGCTGGATTTTTGGATCCCCAGTGGGGTTTGCAGCGATGGTGGTAAGCAATGAAAGCATCCTTCAAAGTGTAATGTGACATGGTACTACAAAAACCCTTCAATGTTGTTTGTTGGCTATCCCCGTGATGAATGCACATACGCGATACTGTCTAATGTTCATAGCTGGAGCTATAGTAGAAACTTTCTGAAGAGCTCCCACTTACGCATCAAAATAAGCTGCCAGATTTTTAGGAGGTCAAAACTTTGGGAAAATCTAGCCCTGATTTATGTGCCTACTTGTGAACTGGGCAGTGCAGAAAACTGGGCCCCACTGAGGATGCTGAGTTCTTGGAAATCCAGACCTGGGCTTTTTTGAAAACTGAACTGTATTTGCCTGATTGAACCCAAAATGCCCAAGTAAATCTGCACTGATCCCCCAAAGAAGTTATTTAGTAATTATTAATCAACCATCACTAATCACTATTTAATTTTAATATCAATATTAACCTTACATTACATGAACTGATATTAATTAATAATACTATTCATATGATTTATTTATTATTGCTGTAGCTCCTAGGAACTCCCCAGTCTTAGATCTGAATCCCATTGTGCTTGGCGCTGTACAGCACCGAGCACAAAAAAAAGCAGGGATAGTTTGTTGCAATCTCTATTATATGACTAATTTCTTGGAAAGCTGGCATTCTGAAACATCTAGCCAGGTCTGGAAGGCACAAAATGCTTTCAGAGCAATCCTCTCCCTTTGATAAATGGTTTTGGCCTTGGGCTCCTAACTTTCATGAAATCCTGGCTAACGTGGCTATAGAGGTGAGAGGCAGACACCACTGATTTGGTCGACATAATGTATCCTCTCTACACACCCACATACCATAGGTCATTTGAAAGCTTCCAATGTCTGTTTTAAGATGTGGAGCTGTCAGTTTCACCTGTACAATCCACTAGGGCAGGCTCTGACCAACAATTCAGTGTGAGCAGGGATATTAGAATCTGGCTCTCAGATTTCCTGTTTTACCCCAATTCCACAAACAAGGATTAGTGCCCCGATGCCCCCCTGCATTCTCTTCAAAGTCAATGACATCTGACATAGGCATACGGGTCTTCTTTAATCCCTTAACTATTTCAGCACACAAATCACACCCCAATGGAATAGGTTAGTTGGCATTAAAAGAGTGTGCAGAGTAAGCCTAAGGGGGGAAGGACAGTTTAGCGGTGAGGCTGTTCACCTGCGGCTTACAGTTCTGTCCAAACTGCAATAAAATACCCATGGCTGGCCTGTGTCAGGAGTCAGGCTGCAGGGCTATAAAACTGCAGTATAGATATTTGGGCTCGGGCTGGAGCAGGTCTCCGGGACCCTGAAAGAGGGGAAGGTCGCAGAAGCCAGGCTCGCCAGGATGTCTACATATCAATTCTATAGTTCTGCAGTGTGAGCCCAAGTCAGCTGACATGAGCCAGCCCCGGGTGTTTTATTGTGGTGTAGACATAACGTAAGAGGCCACACTACAATTCCCAACCTTGCCATGGACTGCTCGATGAGGCACAATTAGGTTCAGAACCTCAAAGATATTTAGGTGCCTAATTCCTGTTGAAATCAATGGGAGATAGGTGCTTAAATACCATTAACGATCCAAGTCTCAATCTCTGGGGGCTTCAGTTGCTATCTCTAAACTGGGAATAACAGCACTGCCCTCCCTCACAGGAGGATAAATATATTAAAGACGGTGCGTTTGCTCACATGCTACAGTAAATAAATCAACAAACATCGGCATTGCTTTGTTCACAGGCCTGGCGCCTATGTCTACACTGGCAATTTAGGTAGATTAAGTAGCCTTAAATCGACCTAAATTACTCCCCGTCCACACTGGACTTTCATTAAGTCAACTTAAGAAATTCCTTACGTCGACTTAATGAAAGGTTAGGTCGACTTAGTAAGAACTGCCAGCTAGGTCGACCTAACCCGTAAGTCAACTCCTTAGATCGACTTAACCACAGTGTGGACATGGATTAACCCTTATGTCAACTTTATTAAGTCGATTTAAGGGCAGTTAGATCGACTTACTAAGTCCCTGTTCAGGGTAACCACTTTGTTAAATCGACTTAATAAGGTCGACTTAACATAGTCAACCTAACTTTTTCTAGTGTAGACATACCTTGGACTGTGGGGGGGTCTTCCACACGTGGGAGAGAAAAATATTGCTACTGAACTAGGAAAACGTAGCTGTAAAACTACACAAGTTTGCAGCGAGAGTCAAGGCAGGTGTAATTCCTGAGGCTACTCGTCCACGTTCAAAACTGGCTAGATTTCAAGCTGCTGGTGCCACCCTAAGCCAGAGTTTCCCAAAAGCTAAGAGACCGGTTTCCAAGTGCTCAGAACCCTCAGTCAAGGCCGGATCTGCAAGTGCGCCATTGTGAAAGCTTTTCAGAAGAGCTCAGCACCCTGCATGCTGGGCTTTTAAGAAGCTAGCTTCCATTTAGGTGCTGAGTTTTTCTTTTCGAAAAATCTGGCCTTTGGGGCCTGGAGTCAGTGGTCTTGAATGGGCTTTGACTCAAGATCATATTTACTCAGCTCACAAAAGGGCTTTAATGAACGAATGTTTGTCGAGCACTTTGAGCTCCTTGTCCAGAAAGTGCGGTCACTGCGCGACCTCTCTCGCTGTCAGGCCAGGCTACAAAGCAAACAGGGTTCAAATCAATGTGTTTCAGATGAAGTGTAGGACCACTGGCTACCACAGCTGGGGATGTAATGCTGCACCCACATGTGACTCAGGGAGCGAGGCTCAGACCCCTAATTCTTAAAGCCCAAGGCCCTACTGCGGGAACAGTCAGGCCCATCTCCATTACCAAAGCCTGTAGTCGGTGAATCAACCCCTATGTGTGTTTCAGCCACAATTAGAGGGGGCAGAGCACCACACCAAGCGGTCGTGGGTTATAGGGACAAGCCACTATGGGTACGTCTACACACAGCAAATGGGAGGTGTGATCCCCAGAACAGATAGACCAGGGGTCCGCAACCTGCGGGTCTTTGGCCGCCCCCTTGCGGTTCCTGGCTCTGCACATCCACCCTCTCCTTGCCACTGAGGAACGCTGACAGCGGCCTGCACCAGGCGCTTGGCTCCCCTCTGCCACTGGGAGACCCTGGGGGGGGCCTGCTCCTGGTTCTAGCCTCCCACCCACCAGAGGACCCTGCAGCAGGCACCCTGGCCCAGCTACTTCCACCCCCACCAGGAAGCCATGCCCATTGTGGCTCTCAAAACACTTGGCTATGGAAGGAATTTTTTTAAAGGGCTCTCCTTATTTTTCGAGTTGCCGACTGCTGGGATAGACGGACACACGCTACCGCTGATGGAGTTAGCATGCTAATACTATCAGGGTGGCCATGGCAGCCAGAGCTGTGGTATGGGCCAGACGCTTCGGTAGGAACCCAGGTGGTTGGCTGGGATTGTACCAGGTCCACATTGCTATTTTTAAGTACTAGTGTGAGCAGAGGTAGCCTCGGTGTGTCCATATATTCTGGGATTTATACCTCCCGGCTGGTGTGCCCTCCGATCCCAATCCCACAATCTCTTCTGCACGGGTAGACACGTACACACATATGCAGTCCCACTGAAGTGACTGGGACCCTATTCCAGCACAGGCATCCCCACCACCTGGCACAACTTGTGGATCTAAATTCACTGCCGCAAAACTTAGTTCAGGTAACATTAAGGTTGATGAGCAGCACCCCGTACCTTTCCAGAATGCCAAGCACAGCACCACTTAAACCTCTGAAAACCAGGAAATACAGAGTTACGGGACTCCCCTTCCCCTCTAGCTGTTACGTACCACACTAGTAACCAGAGCTACAGGGGTGCTACTGCTCCGCCATAATCCAGATCTGGGTCTTGAACACCCATCACAATCGAAGCATGTTGGGATTTGCTGTGACTTATTTGTATTTAAATCCAAGTTTGGATTTCAAGCATAGTAGCCCTCTCTACAAACATATGAATGACCATTCTGGGTCAGACCAATAGTCCATCTAGCCCAGGATTCTGTTTTCTAACAATGGCCAATGTCTGGTGCTTCAGAGGGAATGAACAGAACAGGCAGTCATTGAGTGATCCATTCCCTGTCACTCACTCTCAACTCCTGGCAATCAAAGGCTAGGGACACCAGAAGCATGGGGTTGCGTCCCTAACTATCTTGGCTAATAGCCATTAATGGACCTATCCTCCAGGAACTTATCTAGCTCTTTTTTGAACCCCATTATAATCTTGGCCTTCACAACATACCCTGGCAATGAGTTCCACAGGTTGACTGTGTGCTAAGTGAAGAAGTACTTCCTTTTGTTCTAAATCTGCTGCCTGGAAATTTCATTGGATGGTCCCTTATTCTCGTATTATGTGGAGAAATAAATAAACACTTCCTCCTACAAACGCTTACTCGTGTGAGAAAATAACAAGCGACCCCTATGCAAGTTGCCCCTCTGACATTAATGGGGCCATTTGCTTCAGTAAAGGGTGAACGAGACAAGCATTTGAAGGATCAGGCCTATAAACATCAGAACTACTCATTGTCAGAGCGCTGCCAATTCTTGGGATTTTGTCGCAAGTCTCAGTATGTGTCTGAAAGCCCCAGCTCCAGGAATCATGTGAATATGTGAGACTCTCGGCTTTCATTTTTATAAACTAAGGCTATCACTATATCTCCACTGCAGAACCTATAACGGCATAATCCCCAGCATAGATGCAGCATACACCAACAGGAGTTTTTCTGCCAGCATGGGAACACCACGTCCCCAAACAAAGTCAACTGTATTGACAGAAGCCCTCTTTCGTTGGCACAACTGGATCTCCCAGTACTTTTTTCAGCATAGCTATATTGGTCATGGATGTGTTTTCACACTTTGACCAACCCAGCTACACCAGAATAAATTTTAAGTGTGGACCAAGCCGGTTTCTAGCCCTCACGGTTGCAGAGAAAAGCATGAAAACATGACCCAAGTGTGACCCTAAAGGCTCAGACGCCAGAAGGCAAAGAGACAGAACTCCGAATTAATTATTTTAAGCCAATTTTGTGCTTTTTCCTTCCGCTTTCATTGCTTTAGGGAGCATAGTTCTGTTCTAGAAGGTATAGATCATAAAACGGGGGTTGGAAGAGAAACAGTCTTCCTAAAATAAAATGATACTTTGAGACAAAGTGCACTGTCTGTCTCTCAAAAGAGATCAAGCTCTGACCAGGTGAAAAACAATTCTTGATTGCTGTAATTTAGAAGACAAGTACATTGTTTCTCATATATTCTGTCATTAATCCTAAAAGCTACAGTGTGAGTGTGTGCGCACCACTACATATACGTATTATGTACACACACACTACCCAAAAATACACATACACAGTATGCCCACACATTATACGCACTCTCAGAGCTTACACACACACTTTATGCACACAGATATATACACATATTATTCACACACATACACGCTACGTATCTATGTACACACACACTTTATTTTCTCTATATATTATCTGTGTCTATGCATGCATTTGTGTAATGATATAGATCATGTGTGTATGTGTAGTATAGAGTGTAAGTGTATGAATGTATCTATTAAACAAATGCGCATATAAACATATGTATTATATATAATGTTTATGTGTCACGTGAGTATACATACACAGTATGTATGATGCATGTAGCTTATATATATATATATATATATATATGCATGTCTGGATGAATACACACATTGACACACAATTCTAAAATCAAGGGCCAAACAAGATGCATTTACTATAACACTGTGGCTTTTTTGTTCGTGTTATACTTGGGGGTTTTACAATCACATCATAAACACAAAACATTGAAACAAAAATCAGATTCATTTCATATGTTGAAGCGAAGCATAACATGCTGGACTGTCTGATCTGATGGTCTTTCAGCATCTGGCTGACTTTTTACTATGGATCAGGGAGGCTGGCTGGAAAAGAGGCAAAATACCCACTCCCAAACTGTCCAGGCAAAGTTGTGAAGAAAGCTGTAGCAACACCTTACCTTGTGAGTCACTGGATGAGACATTTCCTTATGCAATATCCCTCATCATCTGCTTACTTCATTTGCAAGCTGAGATCTTCTACCGCAGCAGAACCCGAAAGAGAGCGAGAGAGACCTAGTTGCAAGGATCTGAGAGGGAGAGAGAGGAAATCATGCAAAATACAGTGGGGACTGGGGGCAGCAAATTCCTGCTTCAGTAACAAGGCTCTCCCCCCTCCACTCCCCCCTCAGCCAGAGAGGCAGACGTCGCCTGTGCCAAAGCTGCAGTCGGTGTAGTGTGGCTCAATGGGGGTGTTGCATCTTTCTGCATCGTCTCTCTTCGGCGTGAGCTCATGCAATCTCATTTCATGGGAGAGACATCTGGTTTGATTCAAAAGGAAGAAAGGGGGAGGGGGGAGGAAAACAGCTTTGCAGGCTTGAGCTGAAAAGCGATTTTCAACGCTCCCCTTCCACCAAGTCACCCCTCATTTCAATAAGAAAAGGGAACACTATTTCCACACACACAGACCCCTAGCTCTAGATTTGGAAGGAGGGGAGGTTGGGTTATTGCTACCAAGGGGTTTTCTGCTTTTGCATGGAGCAAATAGCACATGAGTTCTTTTTCCCCCATCCCCCACCCCAGCAGCTTTGCCAAGTCTGGCTCATGTAGAGAATCCTTCATCGGGGAGTCATCTGAAAGCAGGTCTGTTCATCTTTTCTTTCCAAGGATCTCACTTCTTTTAATAGATGGTGGAAGATTTATTTATTTCTTTTTGGTCGGGTCTCTGTCCATTAAGAGGTTTTAAAAAAACTCTTGTCTGAGACGGCCCAACCTCCTTTAGCAGGCTCAATTCCCCATTACTCTGTGCCTGTGCTGTGCTTTACACTGGTGCAAAGTGTGTGTTACCAAACCAGAGTGGTACAAAGGACGGGTGCACAAGGCAATGGAGAATCAGTCACTCCCACCCCCCAGTCTCTTTCTCTCCAGGGGTGGATTCACTGTTGCCTTGCAATCTGCACAGTTATTTACACCCTCATGTTTTGAGAGCATTCTGGTCTGGTAATGCCTTGCACTAGAGTCACAGATTTCAAGGCCAGAAGGGACCACTGTGATCACAGTCTGCCCTCCAGTCTAACACAGATCAGACAACTTCCCTCCAAATAATTCCTGGAGCAGACCCTTGAGAAAAACACCCCGTCTTGATTTGAAAATCGTCAGGCATGGGGAATCCACCCCTGTGCTTGGTCAGTTGTTCCAGTGGTTAATGACACTCATGCAAACAGCTGCAGGAGGCTACAGTGAAATGACCCTACATCTGCTTCTCTGGTCCTGGGGCTCACTCTTTCCACATTGCTTTCTCTACAGGGCCCTGATCCTGCACTGAATGTGTTGACTCCTCTTGCCAACCGGAGCCCCCCACTGAAGTCAGTTACACTCTTCACAGGCACAGAGCACACACATTGCAGGCCTGTTGCTGAACCAGGAGCCAGGGCCTTTCTTTCCCTTCCCAGCGTGGTTCTTTTTCCCCACCCCAGCACTCCTACTTCTAGCTCTTGGGGCTGCTTCTCCGCTGGGATTCAGTGGAATCATCCCTGTTTTGCACAGGTCTAAACAAAAGCAGATTTCATCCTCCCCCTTACTCCTGTTTAGTTTTCTCTCTGTCTCTAGTTTCCTGACCTCCACACAGTACTTCTCATTGCAGGATCTGAGCCCTTGGCTGTCACTCATGGATGTTTGCCTTACAAAGTCCTGCGGAGATCGGGAAGGATTATTGTCCCCATTTTACAGCTGGGGGATTGTGATGCTGAGAGATTAACTGGTTGGCCCAAGGTCACAAGAGGAACCAGCGGCTGAAGGTCCATCTCCTGAGTCCCCAGCCAGTGCCTTATGCACAAGAAAGACCTTCTTTTATCCATTCCTCCTCCCGCCCCGTCCTTCCTTCTTTCCCCCTTTCTCTCACTGCAGAAGCAGCAGGGAAAAGGGGGTGTGTGCGCCTGTGTGCGAAACTACATCCCCCAGCATGCTCCGGGGGCCCTCCTGAGTGTCAGTTTCATGCTGCAGCCAGGGAATTTAAAACAAAAGAGTTTCCCCCCGTCTTGTCTTTTCCTCTCTCCCTCCTTTTTGCACACGCGGGGCGGCCGCTGTGCCGCTTGCACCTCTCCCTCCACACACATCCACACACCCCTCAAAGCCAGGCGGGGTCTGCCAGGAAGGGGGGCGGGGGGGGGGGGGGGGAATTTTTTTTTAGTGCAAAGGGGGGGGGGATCCGCACACTGGAGTGGAAGTGCCCGGGAGAGAGAGATCAGGTTACAGAAAGGAACCGAGAGAGACAGAAAGAAAGAAAGAAAGGGGCTTGGCCAGTGAGAAGGGAGGTGGGCGGAGGGTCCCTTTCTCTCTCTCCCTCTGTCTGTTTCTCTCCCTCTGCCTTTTTCCCCCCTTCCTCTCTCTCTCTGTCTCTCTCCAGCTCTTTGTTCCCCCCCAACTCCCCTCCTCTCTCACACACACTCCCCCCCGCCACCACCATACACACCCTCCCCAACCCACCACCACCACCCAACCCCCCTCTCAAGTCTTTGTTAGCCATGCCTAGCCTGCTAGTATCAGGGATAATGGAAAGGAACGGGGGTTTCGGCGAGCTAGGCTGCTTCGGTGGGAGCAGCAAGGACAGGGCGCTGCTGGAGGATGACCGAGCTCTGCAGCTCGCCCTGGATCAGCTGTGCCTGCTCGGGCTGGGGGAGCCGTCCTCCTCTTCCTCCTCCGCCGTGGTGGTGGGCGCGGAGGACAGCAACAACAACAACAATAACCCGCCGCCGCCGCAGCCGCCCCAGCCCCAGCCGCCGCCGCAGCAGCAGCCGCCCCAGCCGCCCCCGCCGGCCCCGAAAGGCCCCGCGACCATCTCGTCCTCCGCGCCCACCGCCGCCGGGGCCGCCGAGACCAAGTTGTGCGCCTTGTACAAGGAGGCTGAGCTGCGGCTCAAGAGCAGCTCCAACACCACCGAGTGCGTCCCCGTGCCCAGCTCGGAGCACGTGGCGGAGATAGTGGGCAGGCAAGGTACGCGTGGGGGGGGTGCGGGGGGCGCCTTTTGTCTGCCCGAGGCGTGCGCTTCCCGGTGCCCCTCCAGCCCTGCCATCCAGCCACCTGCCCCCCTTAACCGGCCTCCCCCTTCTAGGCACCCCTCACTCACCCCCCTTCCCAGACACACCCCCCATTCCTGATTATCCCCCCACTTCCCGGCCTTCCCTCTCCCAGACACACCCCCACTCATTCACCCCCGTCCCAGACACACCCCCACTCCTCATTCACCCCCCTTCCCAGACACCC
>ML685904.1:101592-232814 GCA_007922175.1 Pelusios castaneus
GACACACCCCCACTCCTCATTCACCCCCCTTCCCAGACACCCCCACTTCCCCTCCCAGACCACCCCCCACTCCTCCTAATTCTCCCCCCACTTCCCAGCCTCCCCCCAAACACCCCCCACAATCCTCTTGATTTTCCCCTCCTCCAAGACACCCCCATTCAATTATCCCCCCATTATTCTGCCTCCTGTTTCTTTCCTCTACCCCCGCCCCCCATCTTCGCCCTCTAGCATCCCATCTATTTCTTTTGTTAAACTGATGGGGAGAAGCATGGAAGTGCTAAAGTTAAACCACCCACTCAGTTGGCATCCTCCTCCCCCCTTGACTTTCCCCTTGCTGATTGTGTCGGAGAGGGCCCTGGAAGTGGATTTTAAAGTTGAATAGTTTCCACTTGAGGGTCTCTCCCCCCTCATTCGAAGGCCTCCTCTTCCATTGTTATCAACTAGGAGCATCTAGTAGAATTATTTCCACCCGCCCTCCCTGGTTATGAATGATGGCCACTGCAGGTCGCTCCCCCCCCATTTCCCTTCCCCTTTCCCCATCAGCATCCTCCAATCCATTTCATAATGCCCAGAAATGAAAGGGGGGAGGGGTAAAGGAGGCTATTCGGATGCCCCCTCCCCGCCCGCTCCGGGTAAATAAAGCTTACTTCGGATCTTCGTGCCCCAGAGTGAAATAAAAATGACTTCTCTGTTGAAGGGAGAGAGAGTCAGGAGTTTGTTTGTTGTTCTAAAATCCGGCAGGAGGAAATCTGGAGGAATGTGTGTGAGATCATTCCGCTTGTTCGCAAAACCTTCCTTTGCTACTTTCCGGGTGTGAAATATGTATCTCTTCCACCCCCATCCCCCTTGCCTTCCGGCTAGGGACTCCTGCAGTCTCTAGGAAAAATCCCCTTTGTTGGGCTCAGGGCTTGTGGTTGTGCTTGGGGGGACAGAGGGAGCGAGGCTTTTTAAGGCCTATAAAGGATTCAAATAACAGATTAATGAAAGTTGAACTCTTTCTGGAATCATGTGACTGAAAGGTTTGGAATTTAACAATCCTGCTTGTGACCTATTCTTTATTTCCATCCTCCTTTTCTACTCCGGTCCAACCCCCAGAGCTGACCAGAATCTCTTTGACAGCGATGCTTTTGTTCTCTTTATGGGCTCCATTCGAAGGGAGGTAGAATGGAGGAGGGCTTAAAAAAATTATATATATATACACCACACCCACTCCTAAGTGGTCCACCCCCCCCCCTTGTCTTCCAAGTAGAGGGAATTGCTGGAAGCCATGGGTCTGGAGCCAGTGCAGGGTTAAAATTAATAAGGCTGGACAGAGAAGTTTTATGTTGTGCGAGGGGTAGTGTGGCTACATGGGTATTTTTTTCTAAACAAGTAACTTGAAGCGCTGGCAGTGTGACTGGTAAAGATTGCAGTTGAAAACACAAATGCTTCCTGGGTTGTGAGTCAAAATTGCATTAGCAGGGAGTTTTGCTCTTTGAGAGGCTGGGGGAGAACAGGAAGCCAAAGGAGGTCTTTTCTTGAGATTGAGTCTCCCAGAGGAGGTGGCGGCAGGGTCGAGTGAGGGAGGGTGATGAGAAGAGAGGGAGAAATATGAATGAGTAATGGTTGTGCATCGTTAAGTGGAACATGTATTAGAACAATAGGGCCCTCAATAGCTTGACTTTCTCCCGGGAAGTCATGTTTTAGGCCTTTTGCTATGAGTGAGGTGCCCTGGTGCCTTCAGAGGACCCCAGAATTAGCAGAAGAGCCTCAGGGGTCTGATCTTGGTCTTTACCTATGGCAGTTCCATTGAAGTCAGTCCATTTCACTCTGGATCAAGGGTGCTGGAGCAATTTGTATAGAGGTGCTGAGAGCCATTGAACCAGATTGTAAACCCTGTATATGCTGGAAACCACTTCAAGCCAGGAGGGGCAGAAACACCCCTAGTTTTATCACCTATGCTCTAGATTCATACCACACAGCTCAAAATCTGGCCCAGTGTCTCTGGGATTATGAGGATACCGGTATGTTGCTACCAAAGAAGATCTTCCTGGACCTGATTCTCAGTCGCCCCACACCATGTGCACCAGAGCAGAGTGAGCCCGGTTTGCTGGGTAGAATTTACGTCAGTGTTAACAATTGCACAGGGTGCTGGGCGATGGAGAATCTGGCCCCCTTTGTTTAATAAATTTAAAAGACAGAGAGATTTGTTAGGTCAGATCAAGACTGGAAATGTTCTGTGATGCTAGAATGATGCCTGTGTTTTCTGTCTGGGTAGCTTCGCTGACCCAAACTCTAAAGCAGAGAGGGGTGTGTTTTGATTTGTTTTGTATGCACCAGTGTGTCTGTTGTGAATGGAGTGATGGAAGGAAACGCATAAACCTGCTGCAATTCTCCCGCTAGATTTTTTGCCTGGGGTGAGAGAAGGTTGGTTACAATGTCTGGGAAATTGGAAAGTATCCAGGGGCCAGATTCACAGCTGGGGTAAATCGGCATTGTTCCATCTAAAGTCAACAGGATAGATTTTCAGCTGGTTTAAATCAGTTCCCCCCTATTAAAGACTAGGCACCCACATCAGTTTACCCCAATTGAGGATCTAGCTCATGATTCTCTTTCTTTCTTTCTAGGCCTAACATGATGCCTTTGGGGTCTGGTTTTTGTGTGGAAGGTTAGATGATGTGGGCAGGGGTCAGGTTTCAGAAGAGCTGACCATCCATTGAGGACAATGGATACTGTTGTTGGGTGCTACCCACTTTTAAGAACCTGGCTGCTTTGGTTATGTGAATGGGTGCTGAGTTCTTTTAAAAGGCCTGCCTGGAATCTCTAGAGAATCCACTGCCTGAAGATTATAAATAGGAGGCCCCTTGTTTAATGGAGTGGATGAAGCCTATGCACGCCTGTGATACATTAAAGGGGAATCATTGCTTGCAGAGGATATCTGTGGATCAGAAGATAAAAATGTATGGAAAAGAGATATAAATACCCAATTTAAAAAAAAAAAAACAAAAACCTTGTTTCAGGCTCTTTTAATCAAAACCAGTTGTTTTTCTTTTAAACTTGACATTGTTCCAATTAAATAAATTGCTACATTTCTTGATTTTTTTTTTAAACTTTCCCAGCTGCCAAAGTGTAACTTACTAAAAATATATACATACAAGGGCAATTGGCACACTTCTGGCAGTGCAATTTATGCCCACTTAGACTCTTTACACTGCTAAAACAATGTAAAGGGATCTTACTGTAAATGAGACTCAGGCCCCATATACTTGTATTTGAATGGTTGTAGTGCTCTTTGCAGAGGGGGATGATAGCTGCTTCAGGAAATAAACTTGTGCTTGGTGGGGATGCATGTTCCACAGGTACAGTTAATATGCCCTTAAAGAGCTAGTTGGGTGCTGTAAACTGTACTTGAGCCGTGGTGGTGCTCCTTGCAGTTCTGAGCCTTATTAGTGGTGCAGCCCCAGGCGATGTGGGCAGTGCATTTTTTAAAGGGACAAGATTCTGAGTCACTGGCACACTGGTTTCTTCCTGGAGGGCCTGGTTTTGGGAGGAATTGGCAAGCCAGATACAGCTTGCCACAAAGATTAGTGATGAGCCATTTGCTGCCTTCTTAAGTCAGAGTGGGTGGAAGGAAACCAAAGAAGGAAAGACAGGGAGCAAAACAATAATGCTCCCTGACAGTGGCATTTATGAACTCCCAGGTGCACAGGGATTGGTGGGGAGGCAGAATCCACACCCTACCCATGGTCAGTACCAGGTTCAGCCAGGCATTCCCTTCCCTTCCATTGGAGTGGGAGCAGTGACCCCTAGGCAAAACCTTACTTGCTGCTTGTGATCATTGGGGATTCAAATCCACTGCATGTACCCCTCCCTGACCCCAAGCCCTCTGTTCACCATATCTGTACCTGAAGTGTGTGCAGAATCCAGTTCTGTTGGGTTTGTGAAGTGTAGAGATCCCTTCATGTTTTTTTTGGACCCCTCTCTGCAGACACTTGCCTGTTCTGGGTCCCTTCTGGGTTTCCTCCATGGTGCTTTGGATTATTATATGGCTCATGGCACTTTTAAAAACTAACAGATTTATTTATCGCATGAGCTTTCGTGGGAGAAAATCCCACTGTGTCAGATGCTTTGAAGATGGGACACTTACAGAATGGGAGGAACTTAAATGCAGAGGAGTGTACATTCTGTAAGTGTCCCATCTTCAAAGCATCTGACGAAGTGGGATTTTCTCCCATGAAAGCTTGTGCGATAAATAAATCTGTTAGTCTTTAAAAGTGCCATAGGACTCTGTTGTTTTTCTGCAATAGACTAACATGGCTACCCCTTTGGAACTTGACATGACTCATATATTCCACTGTCCAGCCAGCCTCCCTTTGTATCGGCAACATCCATTCAAACTTCTCCCTTTCACTGAATATGCTCACCAAGTGAAACACAAAATTCACAGCAGAGGGCAGGGGAGAAGTTCAATAGGTTTTCAGGTGACTTAGAAGTGACCACCAGAAGCAGAGAGACCAGTGTTGCAAAGGAGAAGGCTCTTGTGCCTGAGTGTTGAGTTTCTCAGAGAGGGGACTGATACCAGATGAGAGTAGAGGGGAGCGAGGGATATGACCCCTCGCTACATATGCCTTTGACTTTAAAAGGGACAAAATTACCTCTAAGACACCTGGGAGAGCCGGAAGAGCTCAGAAAGGCAAGGAACTGAATTTTCTGCCAGGGTAAATTGGTACCACTCCTACCTGTGGTGTAGATAGGCCATGGTGTTGGCTAGAGGCTTCAAGACATTGAGGAAGGCAGTTTTTAATCTGCATCCTGAGCTGATCTGCAGTCACATTTCTTTGTATGGAGAAGGAGGGAATGGGGGTGGATTAAGTTTGCTTTCTAATGCTCGGAGCAATGGGTTTGCAAAATCTGTGCTTCTAGCCCATCTGAGAAAAGATGTCCTCTATAAGACCTAGGTATTATTATTATTTATTATTATTTATTATTTTAGAAGCAGTGGCAGCAACATCATTACGACCTACATCCGGAGAGACCCTCCAGTGAAGCATCTCCCAGCCAGCTTTTACTAGCTCTGTTGTCAACAGACAGGAGATTATGCTGAGAGGGGAGCTTAACATAAATTATGCTTTCTTGGTGAGGTGAAGTCAAATAAGAAGAGGCCCTCCGAAACCCCAGGTGATTGGGCTCTTTGTGTTGCTCTCGGCATTTAGAAATAGTCCGAGGGAGTCTTTTCATTGAGGCAGCCAGATGATTATATCTCCTCCCCATCCCTCATGTGGAGGTGTGTCTAAAAGCACCAGGGAAGAAACTAGGGGTCAGATCCTGCTGTCTAATCTAAATCCCAGATTTAGCTCCTTTCGGTGCACCAGGGCCTGATTCTCATGATGGTAGTGGGAAAGGACCTTGACGTGGGTGTAAACTGCAGTGAGTGAAAGAGCCGTGGCAAGGAGAATCAGGCCCAGGTTAGTCTGGATTTATACCAGTGGACCGACAGGGGGATCTTCACTGGGCGGTTCTTAAGAATCTAACCCAAAGGGGCACAGCACTCGATTGTTTAACCCAAAGTGCGTGGCAGGAAGAGAAAGTGAGACTCGGAGAGACAAAGGGAATTTTCCGTGTGTTGGGTCTGACTGCTGGATGCTACTGCTGACCAGATGAACCTCACTGCGGAGTGGGTGGCTGGAATGTAGGGCAGTAGGAAAACATGTTGCTGTTTTGGTTTTCGGTCCCCTCCATCCAGAGCCCAGACCCTCCCCCACCAACTGCATTTCCTGCCTTTGTCTGGCAGGCCCCCATCCCTGTACAGTTCTCCTTCTCCTGTTCTCCCAGCGAGGTCTAAAACATGTGACAAAGTCAGATGTCAGGATTGCACCATGCGGGCACAACAGTGACACACCCACCTGGTAGGCTGATGCCGTGCTGTTCGAGATCCGCTGCCGAGTTGGGTTTTTCTCTAGCGCAACTTCCATCTGCAACACAAGAAGATGGTGGTGGTTTGTGGTGTCTGGGGGTGGGGTGTACATCTCTGCGTGAATGTGTGTTGAATAGCCTTAATCAGCTATGCAAAAAGGCCTCCATCACAGAAAATTACGTGGTTGCTTATTTTGTGGTGTGTTGTTGAGGATTTTTTTTTAACACAACTTGCATCAGCAGCAGCACACTGAGGGCTCACTGCAAAGAGGTCTGGTGGTTGGTTGTTTCTTGTGCTTTCTGTGTATGTGTTTTTTAATACAGCTTTCATCAGCCAGACAACAAAATTTCACCCCACAAGTACTTTGTGGCTGCATGTTTCTGGTGCTTTCTGTATGTGTTTTGAACTTTTGCTTTTCACCAGCCGTGAAGCAAAGTTTCACCACACAGATATATTTTATGGTTGTTTATTTTATAGGCCTCTTTTAATTTTATGGATATTACAGACAATTGGCCAGGTCCTCATTTTCTATTAGGCACCTTTACACTTGCTTGACAGTGTAAAAGTACCTTAAGATGTGTCCATACATATGTAATTTACACCAGAGTAGCATAAAGGGGCGGTCTGAATGAAAATCAGGCAAAAAACTTTTGTTTGTGGAGATTCTATCTTAAAAACATATAAATGGTAGAAACCTATATGGATTTGATCTGATCTGTTTAAAAACCTCAGGATCAGATCACCAGCTGATGTAAATTGGCATAGCATCATTGGGTCCTTGATCTCGATCATTTTGCCCTGCACCTTGTATCAGCATTTACACTCAAAGCGAGTGAGTCTGTAAATTAGATCCACTTTAACTCCCCCTTGATGTAAACAAGAATTGAGCCTCAATGGAACCATGCTGGTGTAAAACCAGTCAGAGAAGAGTATTGGGACCAGTGTATACACAAGGAGTGTGAAATACGATCAGATCAGACTGGAAGCATGTTATACCCACTCTGCACCGATGTAAAAAACAGCATTAGATGCCGGGTAAAGACAAACCAAGCCCTTAATCTCTGATCCTTCAACGTCAGTATAGTTTTGAAGCAGTTGCTTCTTACACAGGTGTAAGAGAGAGACGACTTTGAGTCATTCTATCCCAATCTTCCAGCATTTCTAATCTCTAATCCTACCCATATTTGGGTTATGGCTAGACTAGACGGATATTGCCAGACTAGACTTTTTAGCTGGAGTTAACTGATTACCAGTTGCCTCTAATTAGCTAACTCCTTTGTACATGCAAGTCTGGACATGTCACAAAGGTTTGTTGTAGGACACAAAAGTTTGTGGTTTAGTGAAATAATTTACAAATGTGTTAGCGAATTTGAGTTAATTGGCAAGCAATTAACTCGAGTTTAAAAAAACCCAACAAATCTAGTATAGACAAGCACGGGCGTATTTCCCTTCCCAGTACAAAAACCTGGCTGAGAGAGATCAATTAGCTGTTGTTTGCAATGTGTCTTAAAAAGTACTGCCCTATAGGAACGTGCTAGAGGTTCTCTTCGCCCCTTAGTTTTTACATTCTTAATGGTGTACTAGGAAATTCTACCCCTTTAATAATTCACTGAATAAAGGGGTTTTGTTCTGTGTTATTTTTAAGTTTTAGTTAGAGATGAGGGAAGGCCTTGAATGACAAAAATAGGGGAAAGGAGTGTATGTGTGTTGTGGGGAAGAGATACCATCCTTATTGCTCAATCATGTTCTGATGAATAGAACCAGATTCTTAACCTGCTTTATGCTGCTGGAAATGGGGCTTAGCACCCACTGAAATCAGAGGCGGTTCCACCTCCATTTATACTGGCATAAAGCGAGATCAGGAGTGGGCTCAGGATCAGGGCCCTGTCATAGGGATAAATGGATCAATCAGATATAAGAATGGCCAGATTTTCTGCAGGTGGAATTCAGCATGGCTCCCTTGGAAAACAATAGAACTAAATCAGCTGAGGTTCTGGCCCATTGGACTATGGTGGGTCCTGTTGGCTTAATGGCTGGGGTGTTGGTCAGACTTTTTTCCCTGTGTTTTTTCAGTTTAAAGCAAAGGTTCCCCCATCTGTCTGTCTCTGCAAAGCTAGCTCTCCTGTTTGCAGGCCGCTGGGAGACCCTCCCTCCTCCCCCTGCTTCTCACACCATCAGCTGCACCATGCGTCCTTTTGTCCGTTTCTAGATCTTCCCGCCCCCTTTCTCCTGTGCCGTCTCCTTGCCTGTGTCCGCTCTGCCATTCGGAGTGTCTCTCCTCCCCTGCCCCTACATCCCTTCTGCTACACCCTCCCCCCCCCAACTGATCGCTGTTTGTCTTTGCTCCGTCTCTGTAACCTTTCCTCACTCCCTACCTTTCCCCGCCCACTCCAGCTTGTATGATCCTCTTCTACATTTGTCCCCATTTGAGTATATGACTTGCCTCAGTACATGACTTGCCTCATTTCCTTCCCTCTGCCCCCAGCATGGAGCCCCCCTTTCCTTTGTCTCTGCCTGTATGACCCTTTGTGTCACCTGCTTGTTTCCTATCACTCTGGGCCTTGATCTCCCCCCATCCTCCGTGCACAACCATTGTTCTAGGGTCCTCTGAAAGCAGATCTCTGGTTCATGCATGCCTGACACCCTACTGTGAATGCAAATAGGACTCCTGCTCCTGGGATATAGACTTATTTACCTAAAAAGCATGGTGTTTGGGCACACGTAACTTCAGTCCCACTAAATAGGTGGATGTTTTCCCCGAGGCAGAAGGATGTCATTAAGGCACTTTTCTGTATAATGGTGGGGTTATCCACCATAGGAAATGATGGCCTCTCAATTAATCTCACAGAGATGGCAAGCTCTGTGGGATAGGGACTGAGTTTTTGTTCTGTGTTTGTACGGTACCGAATATAATGGGACGAGGGTCTCTGACTGTTGCTTCTGCAATACAAATAATAAATAATAATCAGTCCACGTGAGCCATTTTAAACCTTGACTGGACAAAGCTCTGCAAATCTCCTGCAGGGCTCAACCTCAGTGGGGAGTAGCATCAGGCTAGATAGCACTCAGTAGGGTTTCTCTCTGGCCTGAATTTTCTGGGAATTGCCTTGATCTTTCTCATGAAATCAATGCCTTGGCAGAGAGCAAGGTGTAATGTAACGTTGTCACCTTACATATTGTGCTAGGCTCTGTACAGATACATAGTAAGAGACAAGCCCTGCCCTAAATAGAGGACAATCTTCTCCACCTTGCGCCTGGGGATCTGAAATACTTGGAGGATAAGTGGCCTGCCCTACCTCATCCTGAGCATCTGTGGCAGAGCTGGTATTCGAAGCTCTGCCTTCTGAGTCCCAGTCCAGGACCTTTCTTTATTCTTTCTTTAGGTGATGATGTTCTGTTATTGTGTCATCACCTTTCATTGCCACACAGTCTAATGCAGCCCAAGTGGCCATGTTACGCAGTGGTGGACTAGCATGATGGGGTGGTCTGGTGCATCTTATGCAGCCCTATCTGATGAGTGAACCATATAAATAAAGCCTACTTCTGTTGCCGGCTGACAGAATGTACATCTACGGTGCAAAAATAATATCCTGCTCCAGCAATGCTGCAAGCCTGGGTCAACTGATTTGGGTTTGTGGGGCTTGCACAACAGAGCTAAAACTAACTGTGTCTGTGTTCTAGGCTCCAGCCAGAGTGGGCCTGGGAAACCCAGCAAGGAGGGTGGGACTGAGAGCCCAGGCGCCAGCTTAAACAGGAACATATACACTGCTATTTTTAGCCCTGTTGCAGGAGCCCAAGTCAGTTGATGCTGCAACTGCTGCTGCAGGTCTTTTTTTTTTTTTTTTTTTAAAGAGTAGCTATACCCGGAGTCCATACCCTCTGTTTGCCAGAAGATGGGAATGAATGAGAGGGGATGGATCACTTGATGACTGTCTATTCAGTTCATTCCCTCTGAAGCACCTGGCATTAACCACTGTCAGAAGAAGGATAATGGACTACATGGCCCATTGGTCTGACCCAGTATGGCTGTTCTGATGAGTTATCCTAATACCTCAAGGGGGTACTGAAGTACTGAAGGTGCAGGCCTCGATCCCTGGAAGCATTACATTTGTGTAAATGCTGTGATGTCACAACTAACTTGTGTCCTGTGAGAGACACTCCAGTCCAGAATTCCCAGCTCAGAGAGACACTGTTATTTGTTAGGATCTATATAAAAACATTTTAGCTTGCAAGCTGAGGACTCCCAATTTCTAGGGTACAGAGCACTTCTTGCTGAGCCATGCTTATAGTATCAAGGGAGATAAGGAGTTGGGATCAGAGGGCAGTAGATGGCAAAGAAGTGGCTTATTTTCCATGGGAGGGAAACACAGGGGTGCCTATATTCTCCAAATATAGAGAACGTCGGTCAGAGCCATGTCGCCTTGTTCCACCATTAGTCCTATTGGGCCAGGTGCTCCTTGTCCTTCACCAAAGCAAATGACGGCATATGGTGCAAAGTACTACAGTTCTGAATTGGTTTGCAGGGGTGGATACGACTGCACACTGCCTGGCACAACAGGACACCCTGAAGTTTTCTTTGGAGTTCAGGGCTAGAATGAGCTGTAGAACGTCCAGCTGGGTGATGCCTGACATTGCTGAGTCCCAGGCAAGCTCCTTAACCACAACACCACTGTTCCTCTGCTATTTTCAATGTGATGTCATCTGATTTTGCACCACTCTGTCCAATGCAGGTGTATTTAGGCCTCTACCGGTGCAGATAGGTGCTTAGAGTGATATACACAAGCACTTCGTGGAGTTAAGTGCCTGGATGCTTTCGAAGATCCCTCTAGGAGCATCTTTAGGATCCTAAATACCTTCAGCCCCTAGTCCTTGATCTGTCTAGTTCTAGTAGGTACTTTTGGGGACTTCACTGTAGTATCTGAGCATCTCACAATCATTATTGGGTTTTATCCTCACAACTCCCCATGTGAGGTATGGAAAGATTGCCTCTATTTTTACAGATGGGGAACAGAGGAACAGGAGAGGTGAAGGGTAACATTTTCAAAAGCACCAAAGGGATTTAGGAGTCTACTGGCTAGATTTTTAAAATAATGTATTTGGTGGTGTGGGTAGGTGCCTAGTGGCCTCCTAGGCTCTTTTGAAAATTCCACTGGGTTCATCTTTAGGCACCTAAATTTTTTTTTTAAATCTGGCCCTAATTCACTTTTTCAGACATGACTTGGGAATCTCAGCTCATTAAAAGTCAATGGATGTAGACCCCTAGATCCCATTTAAAAATGGGACTCAGTCTCTGAAGTCAGTTGCATGCATTTGAAAGTTGAACCCAAAGTACTTTTCCAAAATCAGTGTGCAGCAGGGCTCAGAATGGATCCCAGATCTCTTCCATGCAGTGATCTACCCACTAGTCAGTCCTCCTACCCCTAGATCTCATTTGAGTTCAAGGCCTACTCAAGATCCAGGTCCAGCTTTTGGGGCTCTAACAGAACAGGCAAGCAGGTGAGCTGCAGTTGCGTTTAGAGTTTGCACAGCCCACCTGCAGATCTAATTTTTTCCCTGATACAAGGCTGTTTATACTATGGCTCCTATCTACATCAAACCATAATGAATCTCCTTTCCTTGCCCTTTGGAAAGACAGGAAGCAATTTTTGACCAAGGGAGATGGAATATGGACACTTTCCCCTTCATGGTGTTTAAATCTCACCCAGGTCAGTAGAGACCGGAAGCCTCACAACTGTTCAGTGACCTGTGTAGAATGACTACAATCGGTCTCTGTCCAGTTCCAAGTAGATAGCAATCCATACCAGGAAAACCACCAGCCTGCCAGGTAACCTCAACAGATGAGCTGAGAGACTGGACTTTGGAGATCCTGTTCTTTGAGCATCTTGACTGGGTTTCCTCCAGGATATTGGCAGGGAAGTGGTATGGGAAAGAACCTCATCCTGCTACTGCTCATGGTGCACCATCAGCTGCCAGGCCTGTTTATTTCGCATATCTTGCCTGCATGTAATTCATCAAGGGCAAAGCCTGCCCCCCACCCCCGTGGCAGCAGATGCTGCTGATTTGATGCAATTCCACAGGAAGGATGCGGGGCACATGGCAGGGTCCAAGTGTCATGAAGTCCCACTCTGTGCACATCCTCCCAGCAGGGCTTTGGAAGGGATGGAGCTGGTTAGATTCTCTACTTCACCAATCCAGCAGTAAAGCCAGGGGGTGAAGGCAGAGTTGCTACTCTGAGGGCTGGGCTGGAGGTGGGGCAGCTGCTGGCTATCTGCAGAGGGAGAGCGAAGGGTCAGCCTTAGACAAAGTGTAGAGAAGAGGGGTTTCTAGGGGAGCCACAGTTTGGGACAGAGGCTGCGGATCCAGCTGGTGAGATCGTGTTCCTATTGGAGCCCCTCAAAATGGCCAATGACTGGTCTTTCCAGGAACTTCAGGGTGTGGGCAGAGCTAATCAGCTGCAGGTCTTCAGTACTGGGATGGAAGTGGCAATGCAAGATTCCACAGCCCCCCCACATACCACTCCCCACCCACATACCACGCTTGCCAATGTGCCTCAACTCTACCTGTTGGGGAATCAGCCCTATGACAGAGTTTCTGTAGCACATTCATTTCTGGGCCTCTCCACTGAGGCTGACAACAAGCAATGCAGTCACAACAACAGCTGTTTGTGTGTCGCTGGGATCTGAGACCTGCAGAATTCATTTCTCACAAGGAACCCGGCAGCCTCTGAATAGTCACAGTACTGGGTCACTACGAACATGGACTAGATTCAAGTGGGTGGCTTAGAAGTGGAAGGCTCCATCCACAATCCTCTTTGAGCTTGCCACTTCCCTGGCTTTGTTATTTCATAGGGATGGTGCCTGATCGGATTTGTCCCCAAAGTTGAGCTGCTTGTAAAATGGAGTTTTAGTAGAATCAGCGTCCTACAGGAATACTTCCAGGAAGAATTTTTCCTTTAATTTACAAAGGACAAAGTTGTTTTCCACCTAATAAATGTCCCTTTTTCCCACCTATAAGAAGGCTCCCTACTACAGAAAGGATGTGGACAAATTAGAAAGAGTCCAGCGGAGGGCAACAAAAATGATTAGGGGGCTGGGGCACATGACTTATGAGGAGAGACTGAAGGAACTAGGCTTATTTAGTCTACAGAAGAGAAGACTGAGGGGAGATTTGATAGCAACCTTCAGCTACTTGAAGGGTTGCTCCAGAGAGGAGGGAGGTAGGCTGTTCTCAATGGTAACAGAGGACAGAACAAGGAGCAGTGGTTTCAAATTACAGCTTGGGAGGTCAAGGTTGGATATTAGGAAAAACTTTCTCACTAGGAGGGTGGTGAAGCATTGGAATGGGCTATCTAGGGAGGTGGTAGAATCTCCATCTTCGGAGATTTTTAAGGCCTGGTTAGACAAAACCCTGGCTGGGGTGATTTAGTGGGAGTGGTCCTGCTTTTTAGCAGGGGGTTGGACTAGATGACCTCGTGAGGTCCCTTCCATCCCTATTATTCTATGATTCTATGACTAGGGTGACCAGATGTACTGATTTTATAGGGATATTGGGGCTTCTCCCCTGTCCCAGTCTTTGACACTTGATCGCCCTAAAGAAAGACGCTCTTGTGGCTGAGTTGTTAGGCTAGGACACAGGAGATCTGGTTTCCTGAGTCCACCACACACTCCCTATGTGCCTTGGGCAAATCACTTAATCTTGCTGTCTGTGGTTTGGTTTCCCATTAGTAAAGGGGGAATAATAATTCTTCCTTTGTCTAACTACACTGTAAACTCTTCCGGGCATGGATTGTCCCTCTCTGTGTATTTATACAGCACCTAGCATGATAGATCCCAAACTAGGGATGGGCCCGAGGTTCTACCATAATAGGTAACGTCAGTGGAAAGTGGGTAAAAGGTTCATGAATTGTTACGATGACCTGTTATATAAAACTGTTTTAGGAAAAGATTTAAGGAGACAGAAAGACTGAATTAATTTAAACAGAGTTGGTTTACTGATTTTACCTGAGGACTGCATTAAAATTATGACTGGTAAACAAGAGGAGCAGGGGACCAGAAATTAATGGGTCAAAACTGGTGCTTTAGAAACTAGGCCTAATTGGTTGGCAAAATAATGAGTGGATGGACAGTTCCACTTATGATACTTTTGGGGGCACTAAAAAGAGGCTTGGGAAGAAAGAGAACTACTGCAGCCATGGTGGCTATGGTGTAGGGATTTTTACTTTGATACACCATGGGGACTCTCTTGACCATCATCACTGCACCAGCCAGGACCCAACGTTCATACATGTGAAATCCTGCTCTGACTTCCCCTCTGTCATATGTGTCTTTCTGTTCCTCATTATCTTTCTTCTTTCCTATCTCTTGGCTTTTCACCTGATTCCGAAATCAACTGCACAACACAGCACAGTGACATAAAGGATCCATTCAACCCCGTGGGGGCTGAGAGGGATCTGACCAGATCAACTGGATGATCGGAGGTGAGGCAGGACCCAGAGCAACAGCTGTCATGTCTGACCTGCCATCCTAAAGCATCCATTCCTGACTGGCTAGCCACCCTGCACCCTAAACAACATTACCAAAAGCTGTATTTCCCTGTTTTGCCCTTTTCTTCCTTCAGTTTTGAGGCTATCATTCCCAAGTAGGAATTGAACACCAGAACTAATCTTTTCTTCCCCGCCAAGGACTGTTTGACAGAATGAAAGACTTTAACCAATATTCACCCATCTTTAAAAAGAGGTTTTGATTACATTTGTTTTGCATAATCATTCAATCTGACTTCCAACACATTTTGCCTTCTTTTGATTTTTTTTTTTTCCTTTTGTGGGTTTCAATCAGAACACTTCTAACCTTTGGCATGAGTTTCCTAGCATGTGCGCCATGGTGCTAAGCAGGCTCTGTATACCAATCCCAAGTGGTTGTTTTAACACTGTTTAATGCAGAAGAGTGATGGGGCATGCTAACCCCTTTAACTCTTTGGGTCCATATAGTCCATCTGAATAAATACAACAAGACTCACCCCTGGCACGTCGCTGGATGTGGTATAGCAGCTCTTTCCTGTGTAGTGCTCATTGCTAGTGAGCGCTCCAGTCCTGCAACGGGGCAGCCTTTTCCAGCAGCTCAGTCCTTCAGACAGGTTGTATTTTAATTCCACCCCTTCAGGGTGGTGGTGGTAACAAAGTCCATTCTCCTCACATCCGTTCCTTAGCCCAAACTCTCAGCCCAGTCCATGGTCCTCCCACCCTTTTCTCAATGCTTTAAGTCATCCTCTTATGTCGGGGGCTTCGTGTCACTTTCCCAGTGGCTGGTTGGGGAACCCAGGCCAACCATCTACTCTATCCCTTCCTCTCCTCTTCCTCCTGCTCTCTGCTTCATGCTTTCCATCCTGCTGCCCATGAGGCTGGGATACTCCTCTGCCAAGGCCCTGATCTCTCATTTAAACCCCTCTCTTCCAGCAACCCACCTCTTCTCCGTCACCAATGATCCCTCTCACCCAGCCTTTCATTCAGGAGTGGAGAGGGGCTGAGACTCCCTCATCTGCAGTCAGTTCAAGCCCCTCCGCACTTTAGGCAGTCGCCAGGGGAGCCATTCAACCCCCTGTGGGCCCAGGCGGTGCATGGGGGAGAGGACAGAGTTCTCGAGGTGACACGAGAGAACACTGGCCCCGGGATGGGGAGCCACAGTGGGACAGAGAGCAAGTGGTTTGCTCAGGCCTGCACATACAGTGTTTATGGAGGGGAGGGGAAGCAGGGGACTCTCCCTTCCCATGGTGTGTCTGAGGGGATGGGGTCTCTCCCCCCCCAGTGTGTCTGAGGGGATGGGGCCTCTCCCCCCCCAGTGTGTCTGAGAGGGTGGGGGCCTCTCCAATGTGTGAGGGGGAGCTCAGCATCCTCTTCCTCCCCAGTGTGTATGGGGGGCTCTCTCCCCAGTCCTCACTCATAAGGGACCAACCCCTGCAGTGGTGAAGCGAGCCTTTCCTCTCCACCTCTCCTGGGCTGGGGCTGCTGCTCTCAAGATGGTGCCCCCCCCCCCACCATGGTCACCAGCCTCGTTTGACGTGAGGGGGGGAGAATTGTACCAGAGTCCCCAAAACGCCTAAATGTTTGTGCAAATTAAACGAAATGGGAAAGGATGGGGCTCCAGTGAACATGCTGTACCAGGGCCCCAAATTTCTCTCAATGGACCTTTTGAGGGGGGTGGCTACCCAGCACTGCCTGCTGGGGAGAGAGACATGGGGGGAAGCTATTGAGCATAAAACACAGCTAAATATCTGGGGGAGACCAATGGAAAAACTAAGGATGTTTGCATGGCAACTGGTAAAATCGTTGGGTCCCTGGCGGGGCTGGGCTTTGAATGGGAGGTTGCTCGGCCCCTGACAGAGCTCGGCCTAAGGGTAGAGCTTGAGGGAAAATTGGGCACCAAGTGCAGTTTTGTGTGGAGGATGTTGGGGAGAAAGCCTTGACTCTAATCCCTCTCCCTTGTTTTCTGTCTTTGCTTTTCTCCAAGGCTGCAAAATCAAAGCTCTGAGGGCAAAGACCAACACCTACATCAAGACCCCGGTGCGCGGTGAGGAACCAGTCTTCATGGTAACAGGGCGGCGGGAGGACGTTGCCATGGCTAGACGGGAGATCATTTCAGCAGCTGAGCACTTCTCCATGATCCGGGCCTCCCGCAACAAGGCCGGCACCACCTTCGGCAGTGCCCCTACTCTGCCTGGTCAGGTCACCATCCGGGTCCGTGTACCCTACCGCGTGGTGGGTTTGGTAGTGGGTCCCAAAGGGGCTACCATCAAGCGGATCCAGCAACAAACCAATACCTACATCATCACACCCAGCCGGGACCGGGACCCTGTCTTTGAGATCACGGGGGCACCGGGTAACGTGGAGCGGGCCCGGGAGGAGATTGAGACCCACATCGCGGTGAGGACAGGCAAAATCCTGGAGTACAACAACGAGAATGACTTCCTGTCCAGCAGCCCTGATTCAGGCATGGAGAATCGCTACTCAGAGGCATGGCGGGTCCACACGCCTGCCCCAGGCTGCAAGCCCCTCTCCACCTTCCGACAGAACAGCCTTGGGTGCATTGGCGATTGCTCCGTGGACCCTGTCTATGAGACACCCCGACTGAATGACCAAAATGACTTTAATTACGGTTACCTCTTTCCGAACTACGGTGTGAACAAACAAGATCTGTATTATGGGGTGCCAGATTCTGGTGCCCCTATGTGGGCTGGACAGGAAAACACCAATCCCGTTTCAGTGCTCTTCTCTAAGCAACAGCGATCCGGCAGCACTGGTGCCGTCCATCCTAACTCACATCGCTCTCCGTCCTCTTCTATCCAAGAGCCTAACCTCTCTGGGCTCCCCAGAAGATCTCAAGGGGAACCACTGCAAGGATTTTCCAAACTGGGGGCCAACACCACTGCCCGGACATCCATCTCCAGCAGCCGGGAGTGCATGGTGTGCTTTGAAAGCGAAGTGACGGCAGCCCTGGTGCCGTGCGGCCATAACCTCTTCTGCATGGAGTGCGCTGTGCGGATCTGCGAGAGGACCGATCCAGAGTGCCCAGTTTGCCATGCTGCAGCCACTCAGGCCATTAGAATATTTTCTTAAAGAGACAGGGCGGGACAGTGGGGGGGGAGGAAAAAATGGGAGGGGGAGTTCCATAGAAAGATGATGATGATAATAATAATAATAATGACATCTGAAGAATGAACAAATGAATGAAAGAATAAAATAATTAATTTAAAGAAGAAGAAATTATTTTACAAGCAATGTACGTTATTTTTTAAAAAAAAGAAGTGAATAATAATAAATTAAAATGAATAGAAAAGCCAGAAATTTTGAAGGGCAAACGATGCTCCAGCTTACGAAGTCTTTTTAAAACAAGTACTCTGAACGCACACTTGGATCTTGCAAGCAAAGCGGTTTAGTTAATTTTTTTTGGTGGCAAGACGGGACTAACAGCTCCTCTGCATCGACGAAGCTTGGTCATCTTTATTGGACCGGAGGGTGGTGAGGAGTGTGGGAGGTGAGGGGCTTCCCCAGCAGCTCTTCCTTCCCTACCCACACTGCATCTCTTAACTTGGTCCAAAGCCGCCCCCCGGGGACATCAAACCAACCAGCAGATGAGAGCTTGGAAAGAAACAAATGGAAAGAAAAGAAAACAGATGGCAAAAGGGGAAAAAAGAAAGAAAAAACCATCAACCTCTGGGAACCTGTTAGAATGAGGGCACAACTCTATTACCTCAAAGATTTAAAAAAAATAACAAAAAAAAAAACAAAAAAACAGCAGCTAAAGAACTTTTATTATTTTCCTTTTTTTTTTTTCTAAAAAAAGAACATTGAAAAAAAAATAAAAATGATGCCGGTGAAACTGAAGAAGGTTTGGAAGAACCTACTGGCGTCACACTGGGTGCTTAGCATTTATTTTATTATTCTGAGCCACCGTGGAGTTTGGAACATTTTTTTTTTTTTTTAATCCGACCAGGGATTTGTTCATCAGATGAATCAGGAGTCACTAACAGGGTATTTCAAAACCAGTCTTAAGTTCCCATCCAAGGGTGAGGATTGATTTCCACATTTCCATAATTCACTCTTCTTTGCTTTTTTCCAAGTGATGTCCAAGTTCTATGCGCGCATGCGCATGCACGCACACAGCATTGTTCTTTTCTTAAAATAAACACACACACACACAAGCTAACATTCTTTTCTTAAAAAAAAGTATACCGCACCAAAACCTAAGAAAGACGATCATGCAATACAGGCGATGAGCCCATTTGAAACCCACATGCATCCTGACAGAAAGCAAAAAACCGAGTTTATATATATAATTTTGTTGTCGTTGCTTTTAAACTGGACCAAAACTTTTGTTACCCAAAACAAAGTGGAAAATTTAAAAAAAGAAGAAAGTATTTCTTTATGGACCAAAACCTCTTCAACTGTCCTTAATCTGGATCTTCCGGAGGTTGCCACTTTTATATATTATATTTTTTTCAGAACGAAACAAAAAAAAAAAAAATAAAATAAATGAATTGCCTTGTTGAACATCCTTTTAATCATTTGAAGACTCCTGGTTTTGTTAAATCAGATACTTTTATAAACTGTTGGGACGTGAGAGAGACAGGCTTCGAATCTGGCCTCGACACCAATCACAATCCAGCATCTTAACGTGATCAGGTTTGTTCAGTCGGTACCTGGATGCCAAATTGCCATAGTGGCAAAGTTACGTGTGTTGGATTAACCTATCAAGTACCTATATATATATATATTTCCCCCTACCCTACTCTCTTCCTACCCCAAATTACTTGTACTCTTGAATCCTGGACCCTGATTGTTCTAGAACTGTGGACCAATGAGCTTAGCAACTTGGGAGAGACAGTTCTACAGCCAAAAAAAATAAATAAAAATAGCCAGAGATGTTCCCTGAGTTACAGGAGACTTTAATTTCATCATAATGTGCTTCCTGGGACTATCCCCTCTTCTTCTTGATTCGTTGCCACTTGCCCCCAGCTGAGCCCCCTTTACAATTTGTTCCAGACATCCTTCAATCACAGATGGGGGTGGATGGCTGATACTCAGGCAGGCCACGGTTTCGACTCTAACCTTGTTAAAGGTCCACGGATGATCTTCAGATATTAAGCGGAGGGGCGTGAAATTTTGTAACATTTTGCATTGATGGTGATTTGTTATCCAGGGCAGGGGATAGGAAGTGGGATACTGCACTCCTAGGTTTTGCAGCAAATGCTGATAGAAAATGTTGTACTAAAGGGAACACTGTCAGGGCAAAATTATATGACCCCTCTTCTTCCTCACACAGCTTTAATAATCCTTAAGCAGCCTGATTGTCCATTGCCCTGCAGCTTATGCAGTCGTTTACAGGAGTGCAAAGAAGGTATAAAACTGCTCCCAAATCACAGTCAGAGCATTTTAGAGCCGCTCCTGTTCTCATTTACACCAGCGCTGCAGGACAATGGCAAATTGGGCTTGTTGGCTCAAATCATGAGGGCCAATTATTATATGAAATCTAGATTTGTTTCAATCCCAATAGTAAAGACGGAAGGGTTAAAAAAACACAAAATTTTTCTTTTGGGGAGTAACCCCCCAAATCTCTTCCCCCCGAATGATGTTTTAAATTTCCCTTTTTGCACATGCCTTTCCCAATTATTTGTCAGGAGTGTGGTTGGGGGAAGGAGCGGTTTGGAAACCAACCACCCTTCCAAAGGGGCGTTCAGAAATATTTGTGTTGGTAACGGATGGGGTTGCAATGCACAGCCAGTGCTTCCCTGGCTGAGTCCCATGGGGCCAATATCTTAGTTGAGTGACTAGTCATTATTGGCTGAGTGAAGTTTGTTCGTGGTAATGTGAGCGAGTTTTTGATCAATGTTTTTCTTTGATTCCAGGTTGTGAAGAGGTTTGAGTAGGGTGGGATGGGGTAGGGCAGATACCCAGGCTGGGAGCCTGGGAAGGGGGAGTGTATTCTAGCACTGACCCTACAGTGTGCTGGGAAGGAGGAAGGCATGGGGCTTAGATTCTCTTCCTCTTTTATCTCCTCCTTCCCTTCATGAAATAAAGTTAAGTAAAAGCCTCCTGCATGCTGAAAATGTTAGAAAACCTTTCTAAAATAAACAAACAAAAAACCCTAATCCAGACAACCACCCAAACTTGCCAATCAGAACGAGAAGGGGAAGCCATCCATATTGCCAGTGGGCCCATCCATCTTCATGGAACGGATGTTCCCACTCCAGCCTCCTAATCAGCCTTTAATGAAATCTTTAACCTTTATACATAAATATATATGTATATATACATACATATATATACATATATA
The DNA here is from genome assembly GCA_007922175.1 of Pelusios castaneus. NCBI lineage: Eukaryota > Metazoa > Chordata > Testudines > Pelomedusidae > Pelusios > Pelusios castaneus. The sequence goes on from ML685904.1 coordinate 122,311, forward strand.
TATACACACACACACACACATATACATATATATTAAAAGAAAGCTTGATGTAGCAGTTCTAGTTTATACTGAATAGCAGTATTGCAACCTTTTTTATTTTGTTGTCCCTTACCCTCCTTCTCCTTCCCTGTATTTTGATGTAGCAGCTTCAGAAAAACAGCAGGCTGCAGGTGCACCAAGAGCTACCTCTGGTCTGAGACGGGGGCTGTACTTGAGGAGGAGGTGTGTTGTGGGGCCTAAATCCTCTTGAACACCTGTAGGGGGCATCCAAGTGATGGAATGCCCTATGGCCGCCGCCACCCCCTTCCCCCAGCAGCTCACCCAGACCCCAGCGTGCAGCTGAGCATAAGTTTGTGCAACTCTTCTTTTTCTTTTTAAATATATGTATATATATATATATATATATATTAAAAAAAACTTAAAAAAAAAAACACAAAATTTTTTTTAAAAAAACCAACACAAAAAAATGCCCATGACCTTAACTATTTGCTCTGACTTACACCTTTCTGGGTAAGTGATTAAAAATGGCTTGTTGGTCCAATTCACCAGCAATAAGGATAAAAGAAAGAAAAGCCCCCACTCCAGTCTAACCTGATTTTTATTTGCTAGCCTATACTCAGTGTAAATCTGTATGAGTGTAGTTGGGGTGAGGGGTAAGATACGGGGTGACCCATCTTGCACCTTGTTACACCAGGGCAAATGTCTTTAGTTTAGACACATCCTTAGTGTCTCTGCCTTGCAGTCGTAGAAGTGGCATATTTTAGGACTCCATGGGATACTATTTGGGGTGCTAAATTTATGAGGATCTTCCTCCCTTCTTCACTCCCCCAAAATATCCCTGGTGGAAAAAAGGCATCATTGGATTGAAATGGAATCCAGCAAATTGTGACCAATATCAGGTTTCATCTGACTTATTCCACCCTCTCCCCACCTCTGGATTTATGAACAAACTGAATGCTCAATGGGAGCTGGATCAGACCTAATCCTGCAAACACTTATACTTTGCTACCTTGAGTCCCTCCACTGAAATCAGTTGGGATACTCGTAATAGTAAAGTTATGCATATGTCTAAGTATTTGGAGGATTGGGACCTTAGAGGGTAGATCTCTGCTGCTGCTTTACCTCAGCACTGCTGGACAGGCTGGGGATGGATCGTAGCTTCTGCAGCACTGGGAGAAATGGAGCAGGTGGAGGAGTGCAAACTGGAGGGTCAGATTATTATTAGCAGTGATCATCTGTAATACCGAGGCCATCACGAGGGGCTCAATCCTGCCAAGGTGCTTAGTGCTTTGTGGGATGGAGGACAAAGCCCTTGTGTTTAGGGGCCAAGCCGGTGAGGAGATGGAGTCAACAGGAGGTGAAGTGGCTCAGATGCCACGCTGACAGGGACTCTCAAAAAGAACTAGATCCGTCTGCATAGGAGGATGAGCAGAAAGGGATGTCTCTGGTACATTGGGACTAGATCCGTGGGCCAGACTTATGCAAATAGTGACATTAAAGTCAGTTGGGTCTGGAAGGTGAGGAGCACTTTCACCAGAGAATCTCAGGACCTGGCAGGATTGGGCCTTTAGGAATCTGAATGGATAGCAAAAACAGGGACGGACATATCTGGTACCAGATTCAGCAGATTATTGGGACTTTTTGAACAGGAATGATAAAATAAACTGGGGCCTAATCCTTCAATCTTTACTCACTAAGCAACCTTACACAAGGATGGTGTCCCAATGGGTGAGTAAAGATTTTCAGGACTGCAGGAAATCACTTGTTTTTTGTATATGGTACTGTGAGCTTTTGGGACAAATCACCCCTTTATGGTGGACTGTGAGACTAGGGGGTGGGGCTGGGAGGAGTGTGTTAATTAGTATCTGCTTTGCCTGTGGAAGGAGACACAAAGGTGCTGTGTCTTTGGCCATTATTTTAGAGGTATTGGGGAGGGGTTGTGGGGCGGAGGGGGATGATTTAGGGAGGAAGGGTGTTAAATGTAAAAGGGGCAGGGAGGGATATAAAATATCATACTGTGATATCCTCATCATCATAAATTATATAGAGAATAGTATGTATTATAATACATAAAATTAAAAAAGAACCAAAATTGGATTTATATTTAATGAGGCAGTACTATAAGAGTATCTTGTCCTAGCTCCCATTTGCAAATGTATTTTTCAGCTGGAGGGATATCTATTCTTTTTTTCTCTTTTCTTTCTATTTCTTTTTTTTTTAATCTCCATACATGCAAAGGCTAAGACTGTTAACATTAAGAACCTCTTAAATTGAAAATATTCAACATGTTTATTTGGTGTTTGACTTTTTATTTCGGTTCTTTTACAGGCATTTTTTTAAAAATGAAGAGAGGAGGAAAAAAATTAAGATTTAAAAATTAGAACATTTCTTTATAATTTAATATTCTATTTTAATAAATGCATTTATTACATGTAAATGTAGCAAGGAACTGGGCTAATAAAATACTTTTTATTAGGTAATTTATTATAAGAAAAAAAGGATATTTTATTTTATGATAAAGTGATCCTTAAAAAGTTTAGAAGGTTTAGAATATATGTAGGTTAAAAAAAATACATTTGTATCCAGAGTATTGCTTAAAAAGTGTTTTTAATATATGTTTCTTTTTTGTGTGTGCGCGTGTGTGTATGTAAAAGTTGATAGTTACAGTGCAAATAGCCCTTCCCAGAAATGAAAAAGGAACACACCGTTGTATGTATTTAAAAAAAAATTAAAAGCCAGAGAAGAAGAGAAAAACCACTATGAATCCAAAATCTTGCTGCCATTTAAAACCCCAGTCCTTCCAACAGCTGTGCACACGAGTCACTTCCTGTATGGGGTTAGTCGCATTTTGCCTGTGAGAGTAAAGTTAACTGCATGCATAAGACTTTGCAGGATCAGGCCACGAGTCTTTGCTAAATCAATGGCAAATTTCACCATGGCTTCAGTTCAGGAAACTGTCCCATGTGGAAAAGCACTTCCGCATTTGCTTCATTCCCAGTAGAGTCAAGGATTAAAGTTAATCATGGGCTTAAGCATTTTCCTATGTGGTAGAATCATGCTGCCATTTCGAGTCCTGATTCAGTGAACCACCTAAATACATTCTTACATCCCACTGACTTGAGCAGGGCTTAAAGTTAAGCATGTGTTTAAGGGCCTGATCCAAAGCCTATTGAAGTCAATGAGTCTTTAAGTACATTGCTGAATCAGGACCTTGGTCAACAGCAGAGTCAGTAGAGGGCTCACTGGGTGAAATCCTGACCCCATTGAAGTTCTGCCTTTGACTCTAGCAAGCCCAGGATTTTCCCCTTGACCCTAATGTGCTTTTTGGATCAAGCCCTTTGTATGGTTCAGAAATTTGACCCTGCAGGGAGCAGAATATTTTGATCCATTGCACAGGGCCTGACCTTGCAAACACTTACTCAGTGGTGGTTGTCACGAGTGGTTCCGCTGTATCCAGTAGCTCTTGCAGGATGGGGTCTCTAATGCAGCCTTGTCAGGTTATAGTAATAGATATGACCAAGCCAGAAGGGTGGGAAAAGAGGGTACACAGAATAGAGCCCAGCCTTTATCTTTTTTATGTGGATTTCTGGCTCTCCTGACCTTGCCCACTTTTGATCCCCTACAAACCAGAGCAGTAACAGCACCTGGTGTGAGAAAACCATAATGATAATGCATCCTCTTTAAAAAGACCTTGGGCTTTTGGAGGTGTAGGTGGGCATGTTAATTTCCTCCCACCCTTGTAGCCATTAAGGTCCTGATCGAGCAAAGCAGATGTTTCAATCCATCCCTATTCAGGAAAGCACTTAAGCTTTAATTCTGTTCTCAAGTGCTTTGCATGGTCTCGGTTCAAGGAGTTGACTTTTAGAAGTGTTGAGCACCCTTGATTGACCCCAGTACAAGTCAGCAGGTATTGTGGTTACTTAAGTCCGCTCTGAAAAGCCAACCTTAATGCTACGTACCCCTTTCAAGGCATCAAAAAGATGGTGGGGGCGTGTTTCTATTCTGTTGCCTTTTAAAGAAGCATTTTAAAAATAAGAATTGTTTGTTTGTTTTTAACCAAAAAGAGAGAGAAAAAAGTTTGAGTTGATGGGTATAAAAATGTTAAAATAATAATAATAATAATAATAAACATTCAAATTTATTTCATATAATCCTATAGAAAAGATTAAAAATAAATAAACTTAACTAGTTCATATAGTAGATACTATCCATATTGTTTAATCTATAGTAGAGCTGTTGATCCCAGACAGAACAGAATGTAAACTAAACTTGTAAACAGGATCAGTTGTTGCTGTTCTAATTTCCCCACAAGTTCCATCCATTTTTTCAGTACTGTTTTCTGAAATTTAAAAAAAAATAATGCCTAACAAAAATCCAAACCTCCGTCTGATATCTTCTGTCAATCAAAGTCCTGAAGTTATTTTTATAGAGGGGAGAAAAATGGGATCTGCTATGTATTTTTTTAGAAAATATAAGTTTGGGTTTTTATGTTCCTTTTTTTAAGCTATAAAAATTGGCTATCCACTGATGACACAAAACTGGCAAGTTCGGCCCTTGTTTTTGCCTTATTCTGAACTCTAGCATGGGTGAAGTGGAGATTTCAGAGAAAGAAGGGTTAAAAGTAAATAAATATCTCGCCGTTGTTATGTTTCTTGTACTATTACTTTTTTTCTTTAAAAAAAAACTTCTCAAAGCACTAATTGTTTTGGAAGATCCCTGTGCCAGGCTGGTGGAGACAAGTTACATTGTACATAGGTGGAGAGGCAGAGAAAAATAAATTCCCCTCTGCAGAAACAAAGTTAGAAGGCAAGGAAATGTGCTAGAGAAGGATAGTGCTTTGAAAGCTCTTTCTTCTACCAAGTGTCTTGAGGCCAGCGGAGTGGGTTTACCCCCTGGTGGATCAAGCAGGGTCGGTTTTGGGGACCGTGTTTCATGTACACCTAAGGCTGGTGCCATCAAGTGACCGATGTAATGAGAATCGGACCTTCTGAGCCCGTTCTGCTATAGGTAGGGTGTCTAGATTGGAATGTGGGATTCGTCCAAGGTCCTGTGTGATGCACTGGCCAGACACACATACTGGGCAGCTTTTGAGCATCATCTCTGGTGAGCTCAGGGAGTCTGCTTCTGTTACGGAGCATGATTGGGTCCTGATTTGGCAAACAGGACTCAGTGGCATCAATGGGAGGCTGCTTTAGCAGACCCTGAGGCACGACTGAGGGACTTTGTGCTTTTGTGTAGGAGCTGGGCCTGCGTTCTCCATGAGCCCCCCTGGACTCCCTGGCAGTTCTGAGTGGCCAAAGGCTGCAGGGTGCAGATAACAGGATACACGGGCATGTCTCAGGTGGGCAACAGATCAGCTGGTACATGAGAAAACAGTCAGGCTGTCTACATCTTACTCTTATTTCTAGCCTTAATAACACAGGAGGAAAGGGATTGCAAGGATGATTTTGTTCATCACGCGGCCAGTAATATACTGAGCAAATGGTGACCCTGCCTATGGAGGACACACGTAGCGTGGGGCTCTGTTTTACCTTGAGCCACACAGGGAGAGCCCAGAGATGAAATACCCCTCTTGATGAGGTCGGCTTCCAAAGTGTGTGTGTCTGTCTTGTAGTGTTGTGGGCCCTGTCCGTTGTGGGGTGACAGATTGTGCAAAAATGAATGTTTGCCCTTTGTCACATGAACGTCCCCTGCTTCCTAGGCATTCTGCAGGTTCTGGCCGAGCCGGGAGGGGAATGTCAGACCGTGTGCTTTTCCATCTTGAACAGCTTAGTTTCTGTGGAGAAGCCAGTGGGATGACTGTGCTCAACCACACACGTTCCAGCTCCACCGCAAGCCTTTGGGCTCCATGCAGGAATCACTGGGTGAAATGTTATGGCCTGCCTTGTGCGGGAGGTCAAACGAGGTGAGCGCATTGGCCTGGAAAGCCATTACTGTCATTTCCATAGACAACTAGCATTAGTGGCTAGACCTAAGTGTTTCTACTGTTCGGCCAGGGCTTAAGCAAAGTGCTGGGGGGCACCAAGATGTCACGGCTGGGGAAACAGCCTCTTGGACTTGCTGGAATAGAGGGGGGAGCACTGGGCTCTGTTCTCTTCTGCATCCATCTATGCCAGAACTATCAGTGCAGGCCCTCTGGGGAGGGTTAATATTTAAGATGATTCTCTGGTTTCTAGGTAGAAAAGGAAAGACAGCTCTATTCTCTGTTGAGGGATGGGGAATCAGGATTCCTGTGTTCTTATGCCTGGCTTTGGAAGGGAAGTGTGAGCTGGGGGTTGCCACAGGGAATCAGGCTTTGTAAGTTCTGTTTCAACCTTTTGGGGAGTCAGCATTCTCTTGAAGTCAGAACAGGGGACTGCAAGTCAGGACTCCTGGGTTCTGTTCCCAGCTCTTGGAGTGAGTGTGACCTGGTGTTCGACCACCGGTCCCATGCAAGGTCTCTGCCTCTGAATTCGGTGGAAGACCTTGGGAAAAATCACAGCTCCCGTGGCCTGTAAACTGGTAATAAAGCAGTTTAAGGCGTTCCAGTGGAGGATGCTGGGGAGGGCAGAGTACCCTAAGGGGCCGGGATGGAAGTGAGTGAACCATGTAACTATTTTGGCTCAGCCTATGAATCCCAAGTATAAGAGCGACCTATTCCCAGCTCTGCAGCTGAGACAGTGTGATCTCAGGGACAGGTCACCCCCACGGTCCACGTCCCACACTTTCCCTTGTGTAAAAGGAGAGGCAGGACTCCCGAGTTCTTTTCTCGGCTTTGGCAGGAAGCATGGCTAAGACCTCTCTATTGGCAGAACAATGTTCAGGGTTAAGGAGGTGATTGAAAATCAATGTTAGCCTTTCCACTGACTTCAGTGAGCTATGGATACGGCCTAGAGCTCTGAGATCTGCCAGTGGAAATGTGTCTTGTGCCCTGGCCATTCACTCAAGGCAGGTTTTATTGTAGGAGTCACAGCTCTGAGGGTGCATTGGACAGCTGTAGATGGGACAAAAGTTGTCTAGTAACTTAGAGTATTGTCACGCTACACCCTTGTAAGGTGAGCGCTGTCTTTGCTGCACCAAAATCTCCCATTGATATTATATTATTATAAAGTAAATAACATAGTTTTAAAAATATATAGGTGTTATCAGAAGAAATTAACTACCGCAAAAGAGATGCCTCTGAGAAGTAGGTGTTGCCTTTGGTTTTATTTTTTAATATTTTGTGCTGTGATTCATCCAGAAAGAATCCAATAACATCCTACATTTCAGTAGCACCCAGAAGGATCCCGAAGTATTACCACAAGCTGTGCAGTTGCTGCATCCCTTACCCCAGCTGCTGGAAATGCAGCTGCTTCTGGGGTAGGATGCAGCAGCTGCTTTAACAGCGCACAGTAATGCCATTGGACAGCTTAGGACAGAAATGAAGACAATTAGTTCTTGTTATGCTCCTGCTTACTGCACTGCAAATCAGGAGTAACGCCAGGGGGCCTGATTTCTTCTCTCTTGGACACTGCTGTAAATTGGGAGATGGACCAATGTCCAGGACAGCAGTACAGAGCTCTAACCCCCATAGTCCGACTTGCCGCAAAATTAAATGGTGGCAGCTTTTTGAAAGCAGGGGCGGATATTTTCTGGTTTGTGTGCTGGCCCCTTGGCGTTTCCAGCAGGTAGAGTCAGGGGTCAAGAAGCAGACTGTCTGCGTGTTCATTTTTATTTTACCTCATTTTTGGTTTTAATACTTGAACAGTCAGTAATTGAAATTATGCAGTGATGCCCTGGACTGGTGATCAGATGCACTTTATATTAACGTGTGTACTGGTCCCATCCTGCCTCTGGTAAGTCCATGGCAAAATTCCCATTGACTGCAGTGGCAGGAGTGGACCAGGAAGGGTTAAGTAGTCGAGAAGCATTTCTAGGCTTTTAGGGAAGGATTTGTATTTTTATTACTATTTTTCACATACTGTAGAAACTGAAAACCAGATTCTGCTTTCTCTGGTGAAATTCCCATGTTACTCCATTCTGTGCTGGGGTGACTCCATTAAAGTCAATGGAGATAAAGAGAATCCGGGTTTTAATCCAATGTAACTCCATTGACTTCAGTTGAGGAACGTCAGTGGAATCTAAAAATCACTCCAGTGGAGTTAACCCAGTATAAAATCCAGAGTCACTCCATTGATGATGTCAATAGAGTACATCCAGAGTCACTCCAGTGGAGTTCCACTAGTAAATCTGGAGTCACTCCACTTACGTCAATGAAGTTATACTGGGATAAAATTTGGAGTCACTACTGGAGCAACACCAGATTTATGCTGGCAGCTAATGGCAGAATTTGTTTCTCAGTCTTGTTATGATTTTCCAGGGTTGTTTTGAAACAACTTGCAAAGAAATGTAGCAGCACCACCCGTCAACTCTCTAATTCCTTGGATTTCTTCTTAAATTAAATTTGTTCCCTCCACAGCTGTCTGGAGCTGGCGGTGGAGGATCTGGTTCTTGCAAACTGCTTTGCTATTCTGCAAAATGATCAGCACTCTTCCCTCCCCCCCATAATTACAACTGACCTGCTTTTCAAATTGCAAATATTCCGTGCCAGATCCTGTTCTGACTACAGGATTTGCTCCTTTTATTAGAAATGATGCTAAGCAAATGTGAAGGGCTTCAAACTTACAAGGTTGAGCTTCGTCTACTGTTGCTACTCCTAAATCAATAGTGCTGTTTTCATCTCAGTCTCCTTAAAATCCATTCTCCTGTTCCACTGAGCCACCTTCTGACATGTCTCCACTGAAATTACACTGAATCGACACCAGTGTCATACTGAAGTCAACATGTGAGATTCTGCTGCCATTTGTCTGGCTGCAACCCACGCTAGCTCCAATCAATTTGGTAGAGTTGGTCCACATTTCAGTGGAGCCCCAGAGATCGGAATCCCAATCACGGAGTTCACTGTGCTCCAAGGTTGGTGAGACGAGAGAGAGAAATAAGAAGAATCTAAATTATCAATGGGCCAGATCCTAATGGCTGTAATTTGGGTCTGTGAACTTCAGTGGAGCCATGCTATTTTATCCAACTAAAGAACCTGGCTCAATATTTTAAAAGTAAATTACAAATGTCCCTTCAGCCCCTTGTGTATTTTACTTAAGAACAACAAAATTACCATTCTGCTGTCTGAGATTGCACTTGCTGTGCAAGGTTGTGTGTGCACTTAGCTTGCCTTCCTACTTGGGCACTGTTGTATGTTCCTATCACTTGGTCTAAAACAAAATACAGCTCTAGATAAGCCAGCCAGCCTCAAAATTCTCCAGAGTTAGCCTTGATTTCCAAGTTGTGTGGCCACTTTGGTAAAGTCCATTCCTTGTTTTCTTTTGTTCTCATCATAGGAAACCTGTAGCTGGGATTGTTACTAGTGGAAACAGATCACATATTCCATCCAGGTATTTTCATCTCTCCAGCATCTCGCAAAAATTAATTAAATAAATAAAGGCCTGTGAGATATATAACCGAACATAGAAAAGTAGAGTTAGGGTCGATGTCTGAGTTTTGAGGCATATAGTAAAGGGGAGAAGAAAAGAAAAAAAATGAAAATAAAATAAATAAAATGATGTTGCACAACTTGTAGAAAACAAAGAAGGGAAAGGGTTAATGTATTAAATGTGCTAAATTACATTAAGAACTTAATTTTATTAAAGTATTATTACTTAAGAAACCTGGTGTCATGGTCTTGATTGTTTCCTGCATCTTCCTGCCTTCACTTGGGGATGGGAGAAAGACTTGTTGACTGATCCAGTCATTCAAACTGCCAATTCAGTGGGGCCTCCATGCCAAGGATCCCAGCTCAGGATTTGAATGTGAGATTCGCCAGACTGGATTAGACCCAACATCCTTCTAATCTCATATCCTGGCTCACACAGCCCTTTCAAAATTGTTCAATGTCATAATTATGTCTCCTCTGGATCTTGAGATCCGTATCAATGTCCAGTCTTTTTCTGAATCTTAGTTTGTAGTCTGGTTAACTTCCTGTGGCAATGAGTTCCACACCCTATTTTGCATTGGTTTTGAATTTCCCACCTTTTGATTTTACTGAAATTGGATTAAAGATTTGGGATTTCTTTGAGCTTCAGATCAGCTCCAACAATCATTCAGGGATTGAAGATGCCTTCCATGGAATATTGTAGAAAGAAATCCATTTGACTTGGTCACAAACCTGAACTATGGTGGTGGTTAGCCTGGAGGTATCTGCAGCTAGCGGGGTCCTAGACAAAGACAGAACAAGATTCAAAAATTGGAGGATGAAGCTAGATGAAATTAGAGTGGAAACAAGGTGCATGTTTTTAAACTGTGTGGGTCATTCCATTAATTATCAGAATAGCTTGCATTCTCCCTCATTAGGATTCATTTAAATCAAGGCTGGATGGCCTTTCTAAAAGCAATGGGGTACAATTTTCAAAAGTGCCTGGGTGACTTAACAGCTCATAGCCCTTTTTTACAAGTCACGCTGGGATTCAGAAGTCTAAATCTCACTGCCTGTCAATGATTCTTAAGACGCCGAAGGCAAGTCTTCAAAAGGCGCCTAACTCCCATTGATTCAAACGGTTTGTTCAAACCTAAAAGTAGAGAGGGGACCAAATGCCCCAAAAGGGACCCAAGAAAAAGAAAACCTTACTAATCACTTGCACCCATGAAAAGTAAGCTTCTTATACCCCACCTTGAGTAAGTCACATCCACTTTCTGTGCCTCGATTTCCCCTTCTACTCTTCGTCTCGTCTGTTTAGGCCTTTCCTACACAATTACGGTCCTGCTATAATTATGTCAGTGAGAGATGTACGTTTTTCTTTTTACCAATGTATTTATACCTGCGCTAACACAGTTATCAAGGTCCTTTTATGCAGTATAGCTTCTTCCCCTTCCCACGTGGATATAAGGTACCTTTCTATCGAGATAGCTGTGTTCACACTAGTGAAGTTCTGCTAGTTTCACTATACTGGGATAGTTAAAACAGGGCAAATTGTGCATGTAGATGTGGTCTTGGGGGTAGATCTACACCAGAAAACCACACACAGTAGCAAGTCCCAGAGCCTGGGTCTGTCCATTCAATGGGACTTGCAGGACTTAGGCTGAGCAGCTAAAAACACCGGCATAGACACCCAGGCTCAGACTGGGCTCTGAAACCTGGCACTGGGAGAAGCTCCAATCCCTGCACAAACGTCTCCCCTGCTGTTTGGAGCCTGAGGCACTAGAGCTGGGCGCCCAGACTTTCCTGTGTCCTCATCCTCTCAGCATGCCTGGGCTGGATCCTCGAAGGTAATGAGGCGTCTAATTTCCATTTCAATCACGGGAGGTCAGGAGGGTAACTAGCTTTCAGACTTCATTTGAGCTCCATGGGATTGGGAGAGTCAGAGAGAGCAAGGTGGAGACAGAGATGGGACATCTAAACTCTTTTTACAATGGGAAACTGATCAGCTGTTCTGGCCCTAACCCACCCAGCTCTGCCTCCAGATGCCCACTGCCCATGTGACCCGCTCACCTTTCCATGGGGAGGGATCATGTCTCGCACCTGCTCCAGCTCCATGCGGTAAGAATGACTCACCAGCTTCCTCCTCGTCTCCATCCTGGCAGCTCCAGTGGGTGAAGCCCCCTCTTTGGGGGCTAGGATGAGATCACCACTTGGCATCGAGTCACAGTGCAGACAGATGGTGGCAAGGGGGGGGGGGGGAGACAAAATAACACTTGGCTGCTCCGTCAGCGTGATCGATGCAGGCCCAGTAATCACAGCCGCTTAACGCGTGGCCGAGGTGTGATCGCCTCTTCCACGCTCCGCTCAGAGTGTTATTTTTGGCTCAGGGCAGAGTCATGCTGGCTAATAATACCATCCCACAGTCACCTTCAGCTGCAAGGATCCCAAAGCACATGGCAAACTACATAGAGCGAGGGATTGGCTGATGCACTGGGGATCTCTGGTGAACACCAGGACTAAAAGCATGAGCCATGGCTCTAAGCAGAGGTTGTAATAACTGATCTCCTCAACCTGTGTAGCAATGGCACAGGGGGAGAGACCTGTAACACATTCCCCTCTGGGCTATGCTTGCTCCATCTGGCACTGAAATGCACCCACTGCAGTGTGGAGCAGGGCAGCTGTTTAACAGCCCACAGCAACATTGCATGGGGATGTTTCACCTGCTGCTGAAATGCAGTCACCTCGAGGGTAGAACGCACCAGCTGGCTTTTGTTGTTTCTACACAGCACTCAGCAACATTCAGAGGTGAAAGACAGTTAGGGGTCGACTTCCCCACTGTTTTAAGTGCTCGTAGCCATGGGGGCTAGGTTGTTTTCAACCAGCTGAGCCTTTCCAGGATAGCCAGGATGGGCTGGGGCAGTCACTCAGCACTCTGATTTTCCCAGATCAGTGAGGTTTGGAGGAAGCCATTTCCATAGGCTAGCAGACCACTGCCCCCTGTCTGGGTCAACACAGGGGGAACAGTTGCACCAGTTAGATGGTGGAATTGCTTCTTTTCTCACTACTCCCCCACCCTCCCCTGTTCCCGTCCCCCCCCAGGGAAAGCCCTGATAACAACAACAGTTATTAAAGTGGCAGCCACCAGTTGCCACCAGGGGATCAGCCAAGGGCCTCTCCAGAGCTGAACACTTCAGCGAGAGAGCCAGATTCTTCAGCGGGGCAGCTGTAACAGCCCTCTCCCAGCTATGGCTCAGGCAGAAAGGAGGATGTAGCTCACTTCATGCCTGCCGCAGGTACGCCAGCACTTACCACGTGCCCACCTTGGGTACACCTGCCCGTCACATGCATGGCTCCAGCTGGCTTCACGGGGTCATTGTCCCCATTACACAGATGGGAAACTGAGGCACAGAGTGGAGCAGGGACACGCCCAAGGTCACCCAGGCAGTGCATGGCAGAACAGGGAATGGCACCTGCCCCCATACCTAAGCCTCTGCCCTGTAGCCATTGGGGCCACTCTGCCACCATGGTGCTGCTGTTTCACGTTGGCCCCTCGCAGACTCTCTCCTAGGCCTTTCCTTCCCACGCCACCGCACGACCAGTGACCCAGGAATTGGGGCTCAAGAGGCTCTGCTGGCAGGACATGGACACGCTCATTGCCCTGGGCAATCTCTCCACCCCAACACAGTGATCCAGGGCATCCAGAGCCTCTCTCGAACATCAGCTGCCAGTCACATCAGGCATTTAGCCAGACAGGGAAACGTGCCCTAAGAGGCTGGGGCACAGAGCAGACAAATGTTGCAATTTGCCCTCGCAGCCTAGGGCTGCAGAAGTGAAAGGCTCATTTGCCCCTGAGGCCCCTCCGTGGGCTGTACTCACACAGGGGTTAAAACAGCAGGGATAATTGACTGGTGTTTAAATTCACCTACTGAGTGCAAACACCCAGTGTCACCCCCTAAACCCAGCAAATATCACCACCTAGTGGCCATAAGGGTCTACAGCACCTTGGTGCTCCCTCCCTTTCCCACTCACCCTCTCCTATAGCCGGTGCTGGGGATGACAAATGACAGGTGTCCACCAGAGCCTTTGCACACAGGGAGCATTTCCCCTGCAGCTGAAATGCAGCCAGTTCTGGGGTGAGGGGAAGTTCACAGCCTCATAGACTAAGTTCAGAAGGGACCAATATGATCATCTAGTAGATTCTAGTCTGACCTCCTGCACAATGGAGGCCACAAAACCTCACCCATGCACTCCTGTCATAGACCTGTTTCCTACAGCCGAGTTAGTCAAATCCATCTGAGAAGAGCACGGCACATGAACATGAAACAGAAGTCCAGGGAGGGATTTAGCCGAGACACAAGGGTCAGCATGGCTCAGCGTTTGCAAAGTGTCAGGGATCTCTAGAGACAAGGGAGTCAGGACAATGCCAGCCATGGAAACGGGGGTCAGCACTGACTACAGTGGAGAGACCACCCCCTCTGGATTACCTGGGGTTTGGACCATGGATTGGATTCCTCTGCATCCAGGGACTAGAAGACAGGAACCAGGAGGCAACTGAGGGCTTTCTAACTTGCTGACTCCTCTCCCATTCATTCCTGCAAAATATATGCAGGCAAGAGAAGAGCCATACTGATTGACTGGAGGAAAGGGGAGACTGGAAGCCTGAAGGACTGGCTGTCTCCATTCAGTCCCAGCGAAGCAGGGCAGATGCAGGGAACACCAAATTGGCCAATCTGTGTCCCAACACACCACTTCATGGGCAGGCTCAGCAGAGAGATGGAGGATTGATTGTGGAAACTGCACTCAGGGCTGCCCACCATTTAATGCTTGGCATAAATCCCCAGCTGCTGGAATCATGTGATGTCCAGCAGAATCCCAGCTGTCCTTTAAACCCATCAAAATAAAAAGTTTCTAGCCTTCCTGGCAGTGGAGGAAAGCTGGGAGACGCAACCGGAGCATGAGCTAAAGACTCAGAGATCAGCAGGCAAACGCAGAGAATCCCACTCTTCATTTGTAAATGGATCTCTCAATATTTTTGAGGCCAGTCCCATGGTTTGTAAGTGTTTGGGATCAAGCCTATGAAGTCCCTCTTTCACCCCTAGTTGGGCCCCCTCCTGGACAACATGCTTTGCCCCTGTTCAAGTTGCAGGGAGCAAAGCATGCAAGCTGCTGGCTATATACCAGGCTCAACAGAGTTGTCTTCACCACCACCCTATTCCGTTTTAAATGGGAACCTCAGCCTCGCCTGCCCCCAGATCATTTATGCAGCAGAGGACAGCCACTGACCACTGGATCTTTCCCCTCATTCCTGAATATACATGCTGCTGGAGGGAGATGATCCACATCTAGGATAACAACCTACTGTCTCTACCACTTAACAGAGTATTATCCTCTCAAGTAGGAAAGGCTCATGCTTTTAAATCTGAAGGTCCCAGGGTTCAGACCCCTCCATTGAGCCCGGGGCATGCTCCAGTCCTACCCTGGGGACAGAGAGAGGGAGGCAACAGGGAAAGACATCCAATATTTTATTTAAACATTTTTAAATGCATATTCAACAAAAACCAAGACACAGGGAAGAGCAGACATTAAAAGGCTCCATCATATTTACACAGGTTGGGCAGGGGGAGGGGGGACAGGCAGGCTCAGAGCCACACACACAATCAGACCACAGCAGACTAGGAAGAGGGAATAAGCCACCCCCAGTAACCCCCCATCTCAGGCCTGCCCACCATGGGTGGTAGCCCCAGCTCAGATGTCAATTACCATACAGACTCAAAACTGAACTCCCTCCTCAGCCCAGAACCAGGGAAGCTGCCCTGACATTCCCCATTCTCGGCTCAAACTAGGAATCCATTTCCAAGACTGGATCTGGACCTAAACTCAACAGCAAAACTCAGGATGAAAGGCTACGGCCACAGCTACTCTGGGGAATAACTCTGCTTCAGCCACATACCGCAGATGAGGGTGTGGGAGGAATACCCGCCCGTCCCATCTTGCCATTGTCTTCACATATGGCTCAGCATAGCTGCCCTTACATCAAAGGCTGAGCAGGGGCTAGTCGCAATAGGACAAGCCCTGAACACTGAGTAAGTTTAGTGGGATCCGGGCTTTAAAAAAGCAGAACTTTAGTTGCAACAATGGTGTGACACCTGTTTAAGATCCCAAGCCAGCAGCTACACAGGTTAAAAGAGTTATCTCTGCAAGAGGAGGTGAAAAGAGCATCAAATTCTTCTTCTGTCTTGAGCTCAGGGTTCTGCTAAGACAGTACAGAATAGCACCAGCTCTCAGCTCCTTGCAGGATACAGCTCTGCCTCTGGGGGGTGCTCTCAGGATGTGACACACCCACAGCTCTGGGTGAAGCCAATGGGAGTGGGTGCTCAGCACCTCTGGAAATTCTGCTCTAGCAGGGGACCAGAATGATCAGATGAGGGGAAGGGGGGGAGGGGGGGGCAAAATGGAAGCACCTTAAATAGTTAGTGCTAACCCCAGGCCCCAATTTCAAGCTCATTGATGTGGGGGGAGCAGAGAGTGGAATCCAGAGTTCACACTGCTGGAATTCTAATCTAGCCTGACTCAGGAAGAACCACAAATTGTCTGCTGGGCTTGGCTGTGTGTGTGCCATGAGAACACCAGGACTCGCCCCCCAGGACTTTAAGCAGAGTCACTCCAGATTAAGATGGGTGTAACTGCACTCTGGTTCCGGTCCACCTCGCTGCAGACAGAAGCATTTGGTGATCCACAACAGACTCTCCCCTCCCCGGTGTCCCAATCAGACCTGCCCAGCAAACCACTCCT
The DNA here is from genome assembly GCA_007922175.1 of Pelusios castaneus. Classification (NCBI taxonomy): domain Eukaryota; kingdom Metazoa; phylum Chordata; order Testudines; family Pelomedusidae; genus Pelusios; species Pelusios castaneus. The sequence goes on from ML685904.1 coordinate 138,530, forward strand.
GAACAGTTCAATCATCAGGGGACCCTTTGAGTCTTGCACGTGAGCACACGCGCGCGCACACACACGTGCACGCACTAGGGATCTTAAAGAAGCCTTTCTTTGAAAGGAGCAGTCAAGCCAACCTGGTTCTCTGCCTCACAGTTAGGAGACACAGAGATGCCATCTGGCATCACCTGGGCCATTTGGAATGGGTCAGGCTAACAGCCTGTGGGGCCCACTGGCACCACCAGAACCAATCTCCAGAACCAGGCATGAGCCAGAGAATACTGGACCCCCACCCATTGGGTGACCCTGATTCTGTCCCCCCAGTCACCTCTCCCCAGGCTACTAGCAAGGAGCTGGCATGGACTGATCCCTGCTCTGATGTGCAGGATCCGAGTTTCCAGGGAGGGAGGTGGCCAGAGGCCGCTGCTAGATTTCAACAGCTAGGCTTGTCTAGCAGGGAAAAAGGGAGCATTGGGGTAGGCCCTATAGAAACATAAGTACAACAGCATGTGGGAAGGGATCAGAGGAAATGATGATCTCAAACACACAGCAGTCGTCTCCCCAGGGAAGCGGCTGCAGCCAGGTATGCTTATATAGGACCTCCACTAACCAGGGGTTGCAGGAGGGGACAAGAGACAGGGAAAAGACAGGATCTTACATAACATACACTCTGACCCTCTACCCACAACAAGGAAATGGCCCCGGTGGGGCTACAGCAGAGGTCCGGCTGCCTGGTGCCTCCTGTCTGGATCATATGTTCTGGCAGCAGGGGCTCTGTTTCCCCTCCTGGTGAGTGGGCAAGACTTTGATCGGCTCAATGGCTGTACTGGACCCAAATTCCGGCTCCTGCTGCCCGGTCATCTGCCTCTGTGACACGATGCGGTAGATTTCTGCAGGCGGGAGAAAGAGCAGCCCCGGGCAGTGAGCGGGACATGCAGATTCCACCCCAGCCTCCCCCCAGGATGGGCTGCAGCCATAGGTGGCCTTAGCAGGGGGGCCATGCAGGCAACTGCCCTGGACCCCGCTTCGCTAGGGGCCCCCAGTCCCCACACCACTGCGACTGAGGGTTGGTGCTGGGAGCAGGGATCCAGCTAGGGGAGGAGGGTGGGGAGCCATAGCAGGTTTTGCGGGATCAGGGGGGACAGGGAGGGGATCTGGCCAGGGTTCGGTGGGGACCTGCAGCCAGGGGTTGGTAGGGGGTCGGGATCCGGCTGAGGTCGGGGGTGGGGGCCGGAGAGCTGTGGCTGGGGGTCAGCGGGGTCAGTGGGGAGCTGGCCAGGGAGCCCAGTGGGGGTCAAGCAGGTGACCAGGACCCCTTGGGGAATATGGGGGGGCTGGCAGTGCCCTGGGGAGGGGCAAAAATCAAGGAAGTGGGCCCACCATATGGTGTGGGAGGGCCCCATCCTTGACTTTTGCCCTGCGCCCCAGAATCACTAAGACCACCCCGGCTGCGGCCCGTCACCAACCCCTGGGAGCGAGACAGCAGCGGGCCCTGTACCTGCCAGGATGCTGTGGAAGGCCGTCTCCACATTGGTGGAATCCAGGGCAGACGTCTCGATGAAGGACAAGCCGTTCTTCTCTGCAGGGACAGAGAGCAGAGGGCTCAGACATATGGACAGACCCAGCAGTGATCCCAAGTCACTGGTGGTTTCCTTTACCCAGACAAAGCCCCCTTAAATCCAGCCCAAACTCCTTTAACTGGTCTCTGTTAGAGGGACTGATGCAACATTGGGCATTAACCAGGTTGGGTTGGAGGGAGGACCCTGCAGGACCATCCTGGCTGGGCAATTCCCTCCTCCTCAGAGCCTCCAGTCCAGACCATGAGGTGAATGACCCCTGTTACACTTAGGTCTGCCTCTCTCCTGGAGTAGCCCCTTCCTCACCCTTCCTCACCACCTCTGCCCCATCCATGGCTGGATGGCAGCATCCCCTGGGAGCAGAGGTGATTAACAGCATGGTGGGCTCGCCACTTCCCCAGCCAAGCAAGGCTGCCGGAGAGAGAACGGGAAGGAAGGAGGAAACTGGCGGACCTCAAGTATTGTCTCCCCACCAGAGGATTGTCTCCCCACCAGATCGATGGCAGAGCCCAGCAAGGGAGGGACAAACTGGAATCTATGCTGAGCATCCGCTATGCTGGCCATGTCCCTGGGTGAAAGAGGAAGTGCCCACTGCCATCCCCCCACCCTCCATGTCCTACATCTGATGTCCTCTGCTAATTTCCCTCTATCGTCACTGGAACAGCCCTGCCCCCACACCCGGGCTCTCTCCCCCCTCTGAGCAACTGCATCTTGACCCATCCATGACCCCACTCACGTCAAGGAATGGGACTGCCTGTACAGGCCCAGAGGCTGAGTGTTGGGAAAGTCTCTAGGGCAGTGGTCCCCAACCAGTAGATCGCGATCTACTTCTGAAGGGCAGTTGCCATTGAAACCTATGAGCATTGCACCATCTGCTGGCGAAAGGTTGGGGACCACTGCTCTAGGGTAAAGTAGGGCAGGAAACGCAACAACCCAGACAGGCTGTGCTTCCCTCCACAACCAGGGGCCCCCTTCTGGTGCCAGGGCAGCAGCGGAGACAGAAGTGGGGTCCCCCAGCCCCAGCTCCCCAAGCCCAGGCCCTTGCTGAGCAGAGAGAGAATCTCCATCAGCTGGCAATGGTTTATGATGACACACGGTGAGGCAGAGCACTGTATCATGTGCACCCAATGTTTGACAGTACTGAGGAGGTGACACAAACCTTGTCAGCTCCGGGATGGATTCCCGGGCACACCAGCCCCTGCCCCAGGAGGGTACCAACATCACAATTTAGCCCTGCCCTCCCCATGAGGGCCTTGCTCTGGGTTCAATCCAGGGTTCAAGCCAAGAGGTAAAGCAAAGAGAAACAGGAGGTGGAGAGGGTGGAATTGCAGATCTGTTCTCTCACCCGGCCCCGGCCATGCCCAGAACAGGTGAGTGGGGCCCGTACCCGCAAAGCTCTTGGCTTCATCGGTGGGCACAGCACGGAGGTGCCGCAGGTCGCTCTTGTTGCCCACAAGCATGATGACAATGTTGGCGTCCGCGTGATCCTGCAGCTCCTTCAGCCAGCGTTCGGCGTTCTCATAGGTCAGGTACTTGGCGATGTCATAGACCAGCAGGGCACCCACTGCACCCCGGTAATACCTGACGGGAGAGAGAGAGATAATGAGGTCACGGGCTGGCCCTGGGAGGGGCTGGAGGCACAGGATACTAGATGGAACAGCTCAAACTGGGTCCAGCTCAGAGCTGCACAGATGGGGGCTCATTCCAGGTTTACAGTCTGGGGAAGCTGCTGTGCTGAGAGAGAGGGGGGGACTCCTGGGTTGCATTCCCAGCTCTGAGAGGAGTGGTATCTAGTGGGAAGAGCTGGGGGATGAGGATGGACTTGTGGGTTCTGTTTCCAGCTTTGCCCAAGGTGACCAAGTCAATATAACAGTTGTGCCTCAGTTCTCCTCCCAGTTTATCTACATCCTAAGGGAATTAGAAAGCTCAATTTGTGTTAAAATAGGAAGGGAGAGGACAGACCCTTGACAGGAGGACAGAAAACCCCCCACCTTCTCCATGGAAAAAAACAGACATCTGATGTAAACATTTGCTATAAAGTCAGGAGCCTCCAGGCCAGTGCCATGGCCAGATTCCCATTCTGGTAATTGCACTTGTCCTCCTTAAATTCCACTTCCCCACATTGTGCAAAGTTAGCTTGTGTAACTCACTGCCACAAGATATCAGCTGGTCTTTCCCTTTAAGAGCCAGTCAGCTCTGCTCAATTATCACACGCAGCTGCCAGAGAAAGGAGCAAGTGATTACAAAGTGCCAGCCAGCCACTGACTTGTGGAGAGAGCTGCAGAAGACAAGGAGTCCCAGAGCTGGAGGATTGAAGGGGGTGAGGAGACTGTCTTTCCAGCATGAAAAGCAGCAGGTGCTGCCCATTGTCCAATTCAGCCTGGACTATCTGGACCTTCCTTCCGATCCAGCCTGTCAATTCCTATGTTACTGTGTGCTGTTAGACAGCTGCTGTGCTCCACCCCTGAAGCGGCTGCATTCTGATGGGAAGTGCTGCCTGTGAGACCAGGGCTCTAGGGTGCAATGCTACCACTCACGCTGAGGTAATGGCGCGGTAACGCTCTTGGCCCGCTGTGTCCCAGATCTGAGCCTTCACGGTCTTGTTGTCCACCTGGATGCTCCGGGTGGCGAACTCCACCCCAATGGTGCTCTTGCTCTCCAGATTGAACTCATTGCGGGTGAAGCGTGAGAGGAGATTGCTCTTCCCTACACCAGAGTCCCCGATCAACACAACTGTGAGGCACAAAGCACAGCGTTAACGTTGGCCTAGGGCACAAGAATGCTTGCAATCTTAAGTTCTCGCCCAGCATCAGCTGATCAGAGAAAGTTGTCACCTGGGTAATGTCTCCCTGAGTCTGTCACTGATTCCCTGTATGACCACCCTGGGTACTGTCAGCTGGTCTCATTGGGTCAGGCTCTGATTTATATCACAAGTGCAGTGTAAAGGGATCCATTCAGTGGCCTGTATGAAATAAGTTTGCTGGGCCTCAGTTCTTTCTGAACAAGCATCAGAAACTACTGCTATCAAGGGCAGTCCTTGCCCTGAAGAGCTTACAGTCTAAACAGGCAAGACAGGTGGGGAAACTGAGGCACAGTAGAACAGGGACTTCCCCAAGGTTATTGGCAGAGCCTGGCCTAGAACCCAGGTCTCCTGAGTCCCAATTGTGTTCTACTTTCTAGGCTACGCTACCTCTTGAGGACAAATGTCTCCTGCCAAAGAGAATAGTGGCCTATTACTGCTGCCAGCTAATGGAGCTGCCCCTTTATCTCAGTTGGTAGAAAGCCTGGGGCTCTTGGTGTTGAGTGTCCAGGGTGTGGGTTAGAAAATGAATTTCCTATCAGTCTGTGACTGTAGAAGCCATGCATGAAAAGTTAAACAAAAACTGGTGCCAGAGGTTTTCTCCCTGTGGTTTCCGTAGCCAGGGTGTTCAGTTTATGACTCAGCAGATAATGATTTTTTCCAACCATCGGCTCTGCAAACTCAGCTTGGGAGCAGAGACACGAAACTGTTCTGTCTCGCCCATAAACCAATGCTAAGGGCGAGAGCGGCTGTTCAGCTAAACTGACGGGGTGAATTCAAAACTGATCAAAGGCAAATCCTTTTCACGACTACAGAATTTCAGTCAGCTCTTTGCAGGGCTAAAAAGGGATTAGACATTTATATGGAGGGATAGACAGGAAGATCCAGAGTTAGAATACTGAAAGTTTTGGAAGGGACAGAAGGCTGGGACTATGACAAGCTCTAGCCAATAGGTGGCAGGAGGTAGCCCCAGAAACCACTTTTGGCAATTGCAGAAATTCATGCTGTTTTCTTTGGAGCAAGACAACAGAGTCCTGTGGCACTTTTAAAGACTAACAGATTTATTTATCGCATGAGCTTTCGTGGGAGAAAATCCCACTCCCACGAAAGCTCATGCGATAAATAAATCTGTTAGTCTTTAAAAGTGCCACAGGACTCTGTTGTCTTTCTACAATAGACTAACACGGCTACCTCTTTGGAATTTGTTCTTTGGAGCAGTTTGTACTGGGCCCCAGGCCAGTCCCTAAGGTAGTTTTCTGGTTCCCATTACCTGAGCACCTCACACTCACTAATGTATTTTCTCCTCCCAACCCCTTTGTGAGACAGGGCAGAGCTATTGTCCCCATTGCACAGATGAGGAAACTGAGGCAAAGAGCAGCTAAGTGACTTGCCCAAGATCACTGCGGCAGAGCAGGGACTTGAACGCTGAACTCCCAAGGCCGGGCTAATGCCCTAACCCTTGGACCATCCTTCCTCACTGGTCTAATCCATTCTATAAGATATTACGCTTTCAAGAGAACCCACCTCACTCTCCCTTTGATTCCTGTAAGAGCCCAGATAGGGTGACTGCCTGATTGCTGAGTGAGCAGACCAGACTCCAAGCCACAGGGGACGGCGAGCAAGTTTCTTAAAAAAATGACGCTTCTCTGACTAAAATCTCTTTTCAAATAAGCCCCAGCCAGCTGTGTGACACAGGGACGGGGTGTGGGGAATTGTTTGATAGCCAACAAATGGCAGCAATCCACAAAACTTATTGTAGTGTGAAATGAGTCACTGTTGTTAGCAAGGCCATTTGGAAGGCAAGGAAGCTTCATCTACGAGTGCAATATTTTAAAAAGGTATGAGGTAACCGGGAGGGAGGGGCTGGGTTTTCGAAATCCAGAGTCAGTAGCTGCCTAACGCTAGACAGAAGCCAGGGCATATCAGGAATGGGAATGGTAGCAGGCTAGCATGGTACAATGCCATCAGGCAAAGAGCAGCAAAAATAAGTACACAGGGGCCTGATTCTTATTCATGTTAAGGCCTGTTTGCACCACTCTGGCTCTGTAAAGACAATTTTGAACACGGGTGTGTTACAGTGTGACGCTCTCCCTGGGAGCCCTTCACATTATGGGACATTAAAGAAAGAAACAGACGACTAGATATCACCACCAACTCACTGTCATCCACCACATGTACATCCCTGTCTCTCCAAAGAAGGTTAGTGTCAGTATCTCCATTTTACTGTTGGGGAAACTGAGGCACGGGGGCCCTATGGCCTCCCCACAGTCCCCGAGAGGGTCAGTAGTAGGACTGAGAATACATCCCAGGGTCTTCCGAATCCCAATCCAGTGCTCTATCTACTAGGCCGTGCTGGCTCCCTGAAGGAAAATAAGGAGTCATTTGAGTATTTCACACTGCCCACATGGACTAACGTACAGCCCATTGGACAGGAATTCAGGATACCTTTCTGTTCCCAGCTCTGCCATCAGCTTGCTGGGTGACCCTGGGCCATTCTCTTCTCACAAGTCTAGGATTAGAGCTGGCTGGAAATCAGATTTTCCATCATGCAAAAAAATGTCAAGACTTTAAATAAAAAAACCCCAACTTTTTCCTGATTGAGAAGAAAAAGAAAACATCAAAAATGTGTTCAGTAAAATCAAAACTCCAAACCCAATTTAATTTTGGGGTCAATTTCATTTGGATAAATGTAAACCATTTTCTTTGGATTTTATATGAAAAAGGTACAAACACAATTCAAAATTCAAAATCAAAATGGGCCCTGCTGAAGGTGGAATGTTTAGATTTTTTTTCAACATGCCTTTTATTTTTAAACAAAATTGTCCACATTGGTAGGATTTGACCAAAATGTTATGGCTTTTATCAAAACTACATCTTCCAAGGGAGAACGGTTTTGATGAGAGTTTTCCAACGAGTTGTACCCAGGAAGTGACAGAGCCGGCACATTCACTTCAGAAGAGCGCACAAAGACACTCCAGAGATGAAGACTCTGCTAGAACAAACTGGATTCAGTAAGACCTAGCTGGCCTCTCTGGAATTGTCACTCCACATTCAACAGGAACTTGCCACTTCCCTTCGCTTAACCGCAGGGCTTCCTCCAGTTGCCTGTACTGCTTGTGTAACAGGTGACTCTGCCAAAGGAAATAATGCCCCTGCCTTTCCTCTCAGCTTTCAAGCAGGCATTCAACCCAGGCTAGAGGCGGGTCAAGTTGAGGAACGGAGAGGTGATGTGCTCTAAATGAGACAGTAGACATCAGAGTCCCCATTGTGCTGGGCATGATACATACATCCCAATAAACTCACAGAGCTCACAGTTTGAACAGACAAGACATAGGATGGGAGAGGAAACTGAAGCACCAACCAGGGATGTGACTTGCTCAATGTCACCCAGTGGGTTCATGGCAGAGCCTGGAATCTAATTCTCTCCTCCAGCCTCTCAGTGTAAGTCTACACGTACAGTAGTTCGTAGGGTACAGATGCAATAATGGGCTCTGGCCGTGAGATGCTACATTGCTAACAATAGCGGTGCAGATGTGGGAGGCACGGCTTGGGGGCGTACAGAGCTGGGTTGGATGCATACCCTCGGGGTTCAGATGCACAGGGCTTTCTGCGCTACTCACCTAAGCCGTGCCTCAGCATCTCCACGACTATTTATACCCAGGCTAGCTGGGCCTGCAGTGTTTGCATGCTCTATGCTACTGAAGACACCCAGGACTTGATATCAAGTGGGTTTTCCCATGAATTAACTATTTGGTGTCTTCTGCCCAGGCAAATTGCAATCTAAGGTGCTTACGCATGCTCCAGCACCTACCCCCAGAAATGTTTCACATGGTCCGCCCCAGGGCTCCCGCCTCCCCTCTCCCAGCCAACTTCCCTCTGCCAGGGCAGGATCAAGGCCCCAGGGGGCCTGGACTGCCCTCTCTTGTGCCCCACTCCATGATGGCACACAGCCTGGGTGGCAGGGCAGCCCAGCTGGTGCTGTGGGGGTTCCGGGGCCTGCGGCCCAGCCAGAACTGCATGGGGAGTATGGGGGGATCCGGGGCTTGACCCACCACCAGGCTGGCTGGTCTGTCCCAGCAGGTACCAGTCCTACCAGCAGACCAGCCGGGCAGGGGGCACGGCAGGGCAGGCAGGCTGACATTGAGTGGCAGCAACAAGTTGCCAGGTCCAGATTTTGGCAGGCGGTTGGGCTCCCCTTTAGCCTGGGGCTGCAGCCCCTAAGGTCCCTGCCTTCATCTGGCCCTGCCACCTGCTCGTAGCCTCTCGAGGCTGGCACTAAGTGAGGCCTGTGAGCAGAGCAGAGAAGAGGAGGCATGGGCGGGCAGCCTGGTGCAGGAATTGGTCCACGGTCATGGTGAGGAGCAGCTGTCAGAGGCTTCATGGGTTTAGCCCCAGGTCCCTCTGCAGCGTGCATAAGGGTGCAGGTGCCATTTCATGGAGCACCTCACATCTGAGCTCCTGGGAAGGATGGGGATCCTGTCCTCCCCCGTGTGCAGCTCAAAGGGTATGTCTACACTAGAAAAAGTTAAGTCGACATAATACGGTCGACTTTAAGTCAACTTAAAATTGACCTTATTAAGTCGACTTAACAAAGTGGCTCCTATTAAGTCAACTTAACATTGGACACAGGCGTCCACACTGGCCTGAGGTCGACTTAATGAAAGCCCAGGGTGGACTTGGAGTAATTTAGGTCGACTTAAGGGTCCTTAAGTCGACCTAAATTGCTAGTGTCGACATACCCAAAGAGGTTGACTGCGAGACCTGTGGGTACCTGGGTGCACAGCAGCTGCTCTCCCATATAGTGACCATTTCCCACCAGGCAGCACACCTGAAGGCAGCGCAGAAGATCCTGGGAACAGCCACCCAAGGCGTTGCCTTTTTCTTTCAGGTGATCGTCCAGGTTTCACACCGCCCCTACGCACCAAACGAGTCAGAGCTCAACACAGGTTTTGTCCGTCGCATCAGCTCTGCTCGGATCCAGTTCTTCTTGTTTGTCTCTAAACCACAAGGGAATCCTGGGGATTTACGCTGGGCCACCTTAATTCATCACCGCCTAAATTCCTACCTGGTGACAGGGAAATTATTTCACCACGGTAAAACCTCAGATGACTGGGTGGGGAAAGGAAAAGGCGAGAGGGCTGAGTTCTCCCTAGCAGTTGGGGCCAGTCTGCACCAGGCTTTTTCCCAGCATAACTAAGGGGCGTGTAGAAGAATGATCCACTACACACACACAGCTGTGCCGGCTGAAGCCTCTACCGTAAATGCAGTTATATCTGCAATACTTACTGCACTTTTACTGGTACAACTTGTTCTACTGGGTGGGTGGGGGAAGCGCAGTTGGAACAAGCTATTCTGGTGTAAATTGCATCCTTCCTGAGAGGACCTTCCCAGTAGAGAATACTGGTATAGCTAGCCTAGAATAGCACTTCTAGTGTAGACCTTGGCTGGCATACATGAGAAACTTTTGTTAGTACAGGAATGTCAGAGCCTCCCTGTAGCCGGATGGGAGACATTCTTCCATCAGCATGGGTAGTCCACCTCCCCAAGAAGCAGTACCGAGGGAAGAATTCTTCCATGGATCTAGCATGCTTGCACTAAGGGTTAGATCAACTTAACTGTGTTTCTCATGGGTGATGAGTTCCAAAGGGGTAGCCGGGTTAGTCTAGTTCAGCAAAACAGACCAGCAGTCTGATGGCACTTTTAGAGACTAACAAATTTATTTATCGCACGAGCTTTCATGGGAGAAAATCCCACTTCGTCAGACACTTTGAAGATGGGGAACTTGATAAATCAATATGTTAGTCTTTAAAAGTGACACAGGACTCCTTGTTTGTTCTGGTCATGGGTGCAGCTTTTCCACACTTCTGAGTGACCTTGCTGGGTCAACCTGAGTTTTTAGTGTAGACCAGGCCTCAGGGGCAGGTGTGATTTGATTTAGGACATTCCTATACTGGCCAAAGCCTGTGTGTAGGGGTAGTGTGGCTTCTTATTGGTGTAGGTTAGTTCATTTTAGGGAACGGGTATAAGCTAGACCAACGGAAGCCTTCTTTTGCCAGGCTGAGCAGCGTCTACACTTGGAAGCATTGTCAGCAAAGCTGTTTTTGCAACCCCTTTTTAGTGCAGACAAGCCTACGTTGCACAAAGGGGTCTCAGAGTGGGTGTAAGAAACACTGTCCGCTTAAAGCTGAGGAAGGGTTTGGATTTGCGCGCGCACACACACACACACACACACACACACACACACACACACACACACACACACACACTCCTTTAGCTATCCGGGAACTACTAGAGCCATAAAACCCTCCTCTTGTGCATGCATTCATACTTGAATAGCAGATATGCCATTCTAGCTGCTGTACGACTATTACTATATTAGTTTTTAAATATATATCACCCCCTAACCACCAGGACACACACCAGGCTGGAGAGCGGCTAAGAGCCCAGGTCGCCGGCTTTGCACCTTTGGATATTTGTGGGGCACGACGACTCTTACTCTGCACTTGTCTAACCACCTTTCACGCAGAGCGCGTCTTACAGACGTACGAGACTCCACATGCCTGAGGAGCGGGACCAGTTCCACAGGTGGGGAAACTGAGGCACCAATGCAGCTTGCCCATGGCGCTTGCCTGCGAGAGCAGAGGAGACGGGTGGGAAGGCAGGATAGTGAAGAGACTGAAAAGGGTGCCTGAGTGTGACTGAATAGAATAGGGATGCAAAAATAGAGTGCTGGAGCACACTAGCTTGTTGCCCTCAGAGGGGAGGTGAGCGCTGTTCTGGGAGCCAGGAACTCAGCATTGTAATCAGGGCCAGATTAACTCTCCTGTGAGCCCAGGGCTATAGAGATTTTGTGGGGGCCCCCAGTGACTGCCCAGCGGGGATGGACACCCAGCCTAGGGCTGTAGTGGGTTAGCACTGCCCTTTGGGGCAGGCTGGGCTGGCAGCCACTCCAGCAGTGGAGGCAGGCAAGCCACCGGCCATCCTGGGGACGGGGCAGGGCACAATGGACTGGTGCTCAGCGCTGGGGTGCACCAGCACTGTTGTGTGGTGTGGGCTGGCACCGTTTCAGAGACTGGGAGCACTCAGGCCAAAGGCACTTTGAGACTTGGGCAGATCAGCCAGCCTGGGGTGAATTATTTTTCCAGGAACCCCCCTTGCCTAAGGCCCTGGGCTGCAGCCCCTAAAGCTCCTGCATTAATTCAGACCTGTTTGTAATCCCAGCATTGACGCCCATGTGGTTGCAAGATTTCGGCCTCTGTTTCTCCATCAGTGAAACAGGGACAATGATGCTGACCCACACCACAGCAAAGCTTTGATTCGTATCTGCAAGTCCTCTGAAACCAGAAAGTCAGCACTGAAAGGGATTACACAGCAAATGGTACTATTAACATGGCAAGCTTGGAAGGCCAGAAGGAATTGAAAATAGCCTTTAAGTCACCTTGGAACAACGTTAACCACAAAGCTGTTCACATGGCCGTACGGAACTTTACAGCTACTGTGGGAACAGATTTAGGTGCAAAGGGATCTAATTTAAGGCCCTGCTGCCTGAGTTAAGGGAGTCTTGCCATGAGCTGTTAGCAGTATAGGGCCCATGACATACAGCAGAGCGGTTCTGATTCCATCCAATAGCAGACCAACAAGCAGACCACACAAAGAAGTAAAATCACTGCAAAGAAGGACCTACATGAGAAAGGCTTGGGTCTAGGGAAGGTTTCCTAACCTTGAAAGTCAGTGGTGACAGTTTCCAATCCCCCTTGATCTCTCATAGAAAAAAATTCTCTGCCTGGAGGTATGCAGGCATCCAGACTAGACCACAATAGTCTCTTCTGACCTTAACATCTATGCAATAGGTTTTTCATTAATTCTATTCCACAGCCAGCTCACAAACATGCAGGATAAACAGTTACATTGCGAAGAATTTACCCTGCCTTCACCTTCTCTCTGCAGTGTGTTTTCCTTTGAATAATGTGAGTCCTTCACAGTCTCAGTAGCAGGGACCAGAGATATCCTTGACTCTCCATTTCCAGTACCAGAGAGAACAATGGATACAACCTTGTGCTTACAAGAGCAGCTAGGAAGAAGTGCACACTGAGGAGGGTTGGAAGAAAGACTGAGATGAGATGAAATCTAAGGGCCTAATTCTCATTTCCACAGAGGCCCCTTTGTTCCTCTGTGGCAAGTTGGTGTAACTGTAACTCATAAGTGCTTTGCACAGCCAGAACAATGTAAGAACGGCCATATTGGATCAGACCAATGGACCATCTAGTCCAGTATCCTGAATCCAACCAGAGCTTCCAGGGGAGGATACAGAACAGGGCAATCTTGGAGAAATCCATTCCCATCTTCCCCTCCTAGGTCCTGACAAATGGTTTTAGGGTAGCCCCCAGCGTGGGGTTGTGTCCTGGATCATCTTGCCTAATACTTATGAATTTATCAAATTCTTTTTTGAACCCAGTTATAAATTCGACCACCGCAGCATCTCTTGGGAATGAGTTCCAAAGGTTCATTGTGTGTAGTGTGAAAAAGTACTGCCTCTCATTTGTATTACACCCGATGCCTGTCCATTCCCTCAGGCGACCCCTGCTTTTTGTATCACGTGGGAGATTGAACAGGTCTCTCATCACGTTTTCCAATCCACTGATGAGAAAGATGTCTTGTAAATGAACCCCTGGATTTTGGCTTTAAATGGCCCCCTTTTTCTTGACTTTATGGGAAATAAATCAGTTTCAATGAAAAGCCACCAGAAATTGGGGAAAATAGGCCCAATTCTGATCTAAGAGACACTGCTTTTAAAGGGGGCCAGCACTGTTGCGTGGTACAGGCTGGCATTGCTCCAGAGACTGGGAGCACTTGGGCCAAAGGCACTTTGAGACCTGGGGCAGATCAGCCAGCCTGGGTGGGCAACGGAGCTATTCTTGATTGTCCCAGGGGCAGCAGATGTCAGACTCAGGCATGATGTTCCCTGATCATGCAGCAACGTGTGCATCACTTGGAGGGAGGAGCAGAGGTTGCAGGAGGGAAGAGTTTGGAGAAGGCACCTGCAACGTCAGTCTACAAATGCACATGGCTAGAATGCCAGTGGCATCATTTCCACAGAGCCACAGAGTCTCTCCTGTTAGTACCTTATCTGGGGTCCATGAAACAGACTCCAGATGGAGATTTCATGCCTTATTCTCATTTATACTCAGGCCTCATTTTACAATCCTCTTGCAGCAAAAAGGAGCCCTCAAGAGGGTGGCGATTACAGTTGTACATGAAGGCCCCTAGAAAGGAAGGATGTCCCCACGGTTAGGGGGCTAGCCACAACCTGAGACACCTGAGTTCAGTTCCCTGCTCTTCCACTGACTTTCTGAGTGACCTTGGGCAAGTCATTTAGCCTCTCTGTGCTTTTGTTCCCCCTGTTGTACAATGGCCTGCCTCACAGCGGTGTTGTGAGGATAAATACCTTAAAGATAGTGAGGTGCTCCAATATTATGGCGATGGAAGCCAATTAACTATCTTAGGCTATGTCTACACTTACAAAGTTAAGTTGACTTAACAGTAGACATAGCTGTCCACACTGGCTTAAGTCAATTTAATAAAGTCAGTTTAGCATTAATCCTCATCTACACTGGCCTTAAATTGACTTAAGGCTTAAGTCGACTTAAGGAAATGCTTAAGTCGACTTAAGGAAAACCCAGTGTGGACGCGGCTTTGTTTAGGTCGACTTAAACTGGGTTTTTTAAGTCAACCAGGTATTTCGCTCACGTTCATTTCCTCCCTAGGAAGCTATCACAAGATTACAGCTGACATGACGCTGGTTCCCTGGGCTGTCATCTACCAATGACCATGTTAGATCTGCTACACATTTAGGGAGCTAGCAGCTAGAGGAGTGTGACAGCCCCAACTTTCACTAGCTATTGGGGTGAAGATTTATTTCCACTCAATTTGTATGTTTCGGGTATTATAAATACACAAGGGTTTTAAATCCCTGATCCACCGCAAGCACAGTACAGGAAGCCATTTAAATGACTAAATTAAAGTGAAAATGAACAGGGAGGCAGGAGGATGTCTTTAAATCAAGGCACTGATTCTATCAAGTCCCTTATTTACATTGGTGCAAAATGCTGCCACCCTGGAATGATAGCCTTTTGCCGCTGTGTATAAAGCGACTCCATCAGAAGGTGCATGTCAATAGATATTCAGGCTCCAGGCATCTTGATTTAAGGAGCTCTCATCTCATACCTTATGACAGTTGCCCCAACCAGCGATTGCCCATAGAAGCGCCTCAAAAGAGACAGGTTTGTCTGGGAGGCGAGCAGAGAGCTTTGTGAGGAGTTGTGGGTTTTATAGGAAGCTGCATCAAAGGTCCAAGCAGCTTGAGCTCTTTGTGGTGAAAGGGAAGGTGACTAATCAGGCGTGGAGCACACTGACTTCATGCATCCTAGGCTTGATTCACCAGTAGATGAGATCTTGCCCATCCAGCCTTTCCTTCTCTCCCACCCCCTTCTGTGTCATAATTAATCTGTGGCCAGCTGCAGTTATATGGTTGCTAAATGGCTCGTGGCTGGCACTCAGAATGTCATGGCAATAATGGGGATAGAAGTCAGATCCTCCAGCACAGGTGCCCGCCACCTGAGCTACCGGAGAATCCCCATCAGGGGGCAGCAGTAAATGGCCTATGACACACAGGGAAACTTCTGGTTCCATCCAGCAGAGGTACACATGCAATTTCATAACAACATAATACAAGTCTGCATTCAAAGCATTTTAAGTCCTCGTAGCCTTTGCTGGAACTTAAAGGTAGAAGGAAAGCAAGCATATTTTTTGGGCAGGGCAGGAGTGGGGTGGGGGGGTGTCAGAGACACACACAACTAATAGCAGCAGCAGGAGGTTGTGTTTTCCTTGAACCTCATATCCATGGTTTCAAAGCACTTTACAAACATTAGCACATTTAGCTTTGGATCCCAGTGGGAGGCCTGTATTATCCCCATTGCAAACCAGGGGAAAGAGAGGCACAGAGCGTGGCTGGGACTTGGCCCAGCATCCCCCAATGACTAGAGCAGGGAGCAGAACCCAGGGCTCTCAGTCCTGTGCGCCAGCCATAAGCCAGTCCTTCCTTTGGCTACCTGCAGCCCAGTTAATGAGGTCACTTGTTTCACTGTTACTCACTGAAAGAAACCAGCCTCACCTGGCTGCTGCGTGTCAGTTCAGAGCCTATAAATGAAACCTCTGGGACGGGCCCACCGCTCTGTCAAGGCAGGCAGAGGTACTAACGGGACAGGCACAGCTCAGATGCCAGGGCTGCGGGGTGCAGAAGGAGGTTTACATTAATGGACCTCTGGTGCATTTGAGCTGACTGGGCGAGTAAGAGGTTTTCCCCACATCTCTCTTTCTCACACACACATCCCCCTCCCTGGGACAGATTAGTCCATCCAGGTGGAGCCAGCGAGAGCCACAAGGGCTATTGGTATCCAGCAGCCTCTATAAAGTAACCCACCCAGCCAGCCTGATAGGATACTCTTTGGACCAGGGCTTGTCTTTCCAGCATATTTGTACAGCCCCTAGCACACCCTGATCAGGCTGCTAGGCACTACCCCAACACAGGGGACCCAGCCCCATCAACACCCACCCCCTGCAATGTGACTCCTAGTAGAGGACTCTGGGTGGCCTCAGAAAACAGGCCCCTTCCCAACCCCGCACAGAGATCCGAGCAGGTGCCAAGAGGCCCTGAGCCTGAAAGTCAAGGGGGTGCTTTTCTCCGATTCTGGGTTCAGAGCCAGCCACCTCAGTTGCAATGCAGCAAATACTGGAAGCCCCATACTCCACCCAGATCCCATGGTGCCAGGTGCTGTACACACACAGAACTAAACAGCAGACCCTGCCCCAGAGAACTTACAGTCATGGGCCACTGGAGGGGAAGGGGGAAGAGACCAGTTGGATCTAAACTCCAAGCTGTGGGGCTCTGGTTGCAACCCATCTCCGGGTGGAGGACAGAGCAGTCAACTCTGGTTATAACTCCCCTCCCACAGGCATGGGCCCAGCACAGGAATCCCAAGAACAGCAACTTACTTTTGAAGAGATAATCGTACTCATCCTCCTTGCCACGCATCTTGCCACACGCTCCTTAAGTGACACTTCCTCTCGTGCACACCTGTACCGGCTGCCCCCAGACCCTGGCAGGGGTGATCTCACTTCTCTGGGATTTCCTGGGCTTGGCCAGCAACCATCTGGGGCAGGCCTCACAAAGCCTTTCCTGCACAATGATTGGCCTGTGTCGCTCCGCCTCTGCTGCTCTGACTGGCCGGCTGGGCTGTCCCTCACTGGACCAGCTGGCAGGGTGCTCACCTGGCACAGGTATGTGGGGGTGGGGCTTGCATGGATTTTTTTTTAAAGGAGCCCTGTTTCCCCCTCTCACCTTCCCCCACCCCTGCCCCCTTTCCCCCCTCACCCTTCTCTCTTCAGACTGAAGGGGAAGAGGAAGAGAGACAGAAGAATGGGAAGGCCTGAGCAGTGAGGATGGCTCTTTCTCCCAGCTGGTAGCCTCTTTAGGGGAGAACTTGTAAAGCAAGCCTGGTGTCTCAGGCTTTTGTGTGACTATGTTAATAAAATGATCTGAGGGGTGTGTGTTTGCACCCTGTTGCCTCTGCTGGATGGAATCTGAACTGCAGGTCTGTTTGTCATAGACCCTTTCCTGGTAGCATCTAGTGCGGATCCTCCATAGCTCAAGTGGCAGTGATCTCCAGAACTGGAAGGATTTTTGTTTTAGCTGCATTAAAGCAGCAAAGTACAGAATGCACATACGCTCAGACATGTGCGTGCCCACACTCACTTGCAGGCACACTCCCACTCATGGATAATCAGGGGCACACTTGTGTTCACATGCACCCTCACGTATGCTCACTTGTGGGCTCACACTCAGACCTGTGCTTGCTCAATCCTACTTGTGTGCAGGCATGCACAGGTGTGCACTTGTTCACATAGGTGCATTGAGGTCCTTGCCTCTCTGCTGGGCTCCTCAGTGCTGGAATGGCCCTCCCACAGCACTGGCCAAGCAGGACAGCACCACCACACTCCTGACATGAGTGACATAACCCCATTCTCCTGGAACGTGATCTCTGGAAATCGGGGGCCCAGCAGCTGCAGGACAGAATGGTGTTTCTGCTAGTTTAGGACAGGACATGATTGTCTCCCATGGAAATGGCAGGGGGAACTCTGTGGGAGTGGCATTCTGTGGGTTGGACGGGGACGCTGGATGTTCTGGGCCTGGTCTTCGTCCCAGTCCCCTCCAGACGATGCTGGAAATGTGAAGGGGTCTTAAAGTGGGTAGAAACAGCCCCTGGAGAATCCCACCCCCCTGCAAAAGGCCCTCCCAGGTCCAATTGACTCAGGCCAGCATCTGGGAGTGACACAGGGCACGACCCACACAGGGCCGGATCAAGGCCTGGGGAACCTGGGGGCTTCCCACCCTTGTGGGGTCCCCCATTGTGTTGCTATCGTGCCTGAGGGGCAAAGCGCCTGGACACACCGGTGCTGAGGTGTGGAGTCAGGGGCTTCAGGACCCTGGCCGGCGCTGCTGCAGGGGGCCTGCAGCCTGATGCTGCTCTGAGAGGACACAGCTGGTGCTTCTGCGGAGGCCTGGGGGGGGGGGGGGGTGTGAACCTACTGGCTGGCAGCTCCAGAGGGGCCATGGGCCAGAAGCCATGTTCCGCAGTACTCTGGGGGCCCCCACAATGTGGGGGTAGCAGCCTCTGAGCACATCCACCCCTGGACCTGCACCACTTGCCTGATTGAACTACCAGAGCACTGAGATGGCAGAGGCAAAGGGAAAGCGTTAGCAGCTTGGAGTGTGTTGGGGGCTGGGGGAGTGTACAGAGAGAGGGGAAACATGAATGAAATCCTGGCATCATTGATGTCAATTGCAAAACTCCCGTTGACTTCAGTGGAGCCAGGATTTTGGGTGCGTGTGCCTGTAGAGAAACACTCTTGAACTGGCCACTCCGTCTCCATGGCCCAGTCTGATCTCAGCCTCCCAGATGAGATGATTGATAAAGGGCTAAGTTGTGCCAATGTGGGGGGCAGTTATTGGGATGTGGGCACTTATCCCGTTACCTCCTGCTGGGCAGTCATAAGGAGGCAGTGTGGCCTGGCTGGACACTCCATAGTTTTCCTTGGCTTTGCCCTCTGGATCTTATAGCTCTTTAGATCTCAGGTCACTACGATTTAAATATAACAGGCCAGATTCACTCTTAACATAATACTGCAGGAGACAATCACTGCAGGTTTGGCAGTTGGTTTAGGAAAGACCTTGATCTGCCACGTGATGGCGGTCAGCGTGCCGCTTCTTTCTTTGCCTTCCGTCTCTCTTGTGAGCATTTTGGGGGTGGGAATGTCTCCTTCTGGGTGTGTCTGTGCAACACACGCCTTGATGGGACCTGACCTTGGTTGGGTCTTAATAAATCATTCTCATGTTAGTTATGTTGCCAGCTCTGGTGATATTTGGCCTTTTTTACTTAAAGTCTGAAGTCACGTGATGACCTGAGAGTCTCAGTTTTCATTCTTTTTTTTAAAAAAAGCAGGTTCTGAGTTTGCAAGAAAAGCTGGAAAATGTGACCTCCTTGAGGGCTCAGAAACCCACTGCAAATAAAAAGAACGCAACAAATTTAAAAAACAAACAAACAAACCACGATTTCCAAGACAATCTTATGGTTTTTAAAAACAGTGTTATAACTTGGGAGGGGTCCGACTCCTGATTTGTGAAGCCTTGAGCTGTACTCCATTTACAATAATGATTTAATGAAGATTGTGTGTTATAATACATAGCTAGCATGACTCCTAATGATGATAATTATTTGCATGGAGTCTGGGGACAATGGAGATTGATTTGCCTGGGGTTGGCTCTGGTTCCTTATACTGTAGTGGGTGGAACAGCTTCAGGACAGAAAAGGAACGACGTTTATTCTGTCCGCCAGTTCACAGTGTTGTTGCAACACAGCAACTTGGCCAGCTAGCCCACTTTTCTTGCCACTCTGGTCCCCAACTTGCCATGCTCAGTGTGGCTAAATGCTCTCTGTCTCAGCTGATGGCAGTGGGGGGAGGGTACCAGGGCGAGCCAGCTGTTGGCCAAGACATGGCTTCTCTAAGAACAGATGTTCTGAAAAGCTCAACAGATCAAACTGGTAAAGAGGCCAGGGGCCAGTGACAGGTAAGTTACCCTAATCTGAGCATTAAAAGGGACTGTTCTTATCTCTGCCAAGAGAGATGAAAGTCAGGAGAGGCCTGCAGGTCTGGACTCAAGTGAGGGGAAACTGAGGCAGGGGCCTGCTGTGCTGGGGCATAACCAGACTTCTGGGACTGCACCCTGCTACCCCCCCCCCCTTTGAACTCTTTGATGGTTCCACATAGGATCTCTGCTACTGGGCCTTCTCTCTAGCTTTTAGCCTTGCAAGAAGGCATATTCACTACGCTCCTGTGAGCAGCTGTGGGGTAGCTCTGCTGAGACCAGTGCAGATCAGCACCAGCTGAGGATTCCTCAGAGCTAGCAGAGCTACAGGCAAACAGCTGGATTCTTCCCCCTGCCAGGGCAAAAGTCACCTCCGTGCAGAGACAGCAGCGTAAGGGCCAGTCATAACTTCGAGCCTGGAGATTTTAGTGGTGGTGGCTGGGCCTCATGCTAGACAAACTGTTCAAACAGTGAGCTGACTCTGCTCCTGCTTCCCTTCAGCCCCTGGGTAGCGTGTCACCATCAGACAAAGGATGTGGTTTCTTTCCTTTGCTTGGATCGAATGCAACTAGGAGTCATGGAAGGGGAAAACAGGAAGCCTCTGCCATGAATATAAAACAAACAAGGAGTCCGGTGGCACTTTTAAAGACTAACAAATTTATTTATCGCATGAACTTTCGTGGGAGAAAATCCCACTTCGTCAGACACTTTGAAGCATCCCATGAAAGCTTAGGCGATAAATAAATTTGTTAGTCTTTAAAAGTGCCACAGGACTCCTTGTTTGTTTTGCTGACCTAGACTAACACGGCTATCCCTTTGGAACTTGTCAACATGAATATAAAAGTATCTCACTGGTGGAGACAGGGTTGGAACAGCTGTGGGGGAGAGGTTATGAGAGGTCCCAGTAGGGTTGTGTTGGGGGATGCAATAGTGGGGGGAGGCTATGGGTGAGGCCTGAGATCTGGTCGCAAATCTGTGTGTAGGAAGATTTCCCAGCCCTAAGGAGGGCAGGAGCACGGCAGAGCCACTTCAGAGCACACAGACCCTTGGTCTTCCTGTCTCAGACCCTGTATCTTGCAGGTTCCCTCATAACAAGAGGAATGAAAAAGATGGAAAAAACAGGTAAGATCGTAACAACAGGAATGTTCAGGAATTAAAGCTAAGTTGACCTGGAGTGGGGAAACATTCTCCAAATGTTTTAATGTTTGAGTCAATGTCCTGTAGCACATCGCATCACACGCACGCCCTCACCCTGGCTACTGGAGAGACAATCTGTGCACAAGGACTCAGCTCTGCTCCAGCGACCACATAAATAATTTCCGCTGGATTCAGCCATTCACAAGATACCATGGCTAGATTAGCGACAGGCAAAAGCCAGGTTTAGACCAGAACAAGGGGCATGACGGAGATTTAGTATTTCTGGCTCAGCACAGAATGTGCCCCAAACTGATAAATTGCACTGGGCTGCTGCGCATCAGCATAATGTGGGTGGAGCTTTGCCAATTCATACCAGCTGAGAGGCGGCCCACTGGCTTCAGTGATGTTAGGGCTGTGGATTTGCTCCACTGAAATCGGCACCTGTCCACAGTTTCCCCTGCTTGCCCAGAGATCAGATTCCATCCCAGGTGGAGCTCAGACATGTAACCGTTAATCAGAGGGAAACCTCTCCCCCCAATTTGTGCCCTAGAAACTAGATCTAATCAATGCCCATTGAACTCTATGGCTAGACTCCTACTGACATCTTCGGGTTTTGGACCAAGTCCTTAATAGCTATTAAATCAGAGCTCTGTACGGTGTATATTAACCAAAGGCCTGATTTGTTGAGCTAGCTACAACTACAGCTGGAGTTAACAGCAGCTCTGAATGCTCCGCACCTCTGAAAACGGACCCCCACGCTGCGTTATTTTACCAGAGGGACCATTCCTCCCACTCGCCCACCTCCATCTTCAAGATCTCCACCCTGAAAGCCAGACTGCAGCACAAAGAAACCCTAGGTAGGCAATCCACAACCTAGAACTAAAGATACTTGCTTTCTCTAGCCACACGCCGGTGTTTCTATTCTGGACAGGGCACTGTCGGATTGTTACAGAGGCTGTGTAGTCAGAGAGCGATTCTGCACTCAGGGGCAGGTTGGCTTTGAGGACAGCAGTGTTATACGCGTCCCGCTACGTGACGGCTGAGGTCATGGGAGGCAGTGAAATAGGCGGGATGTTTAAAGCCATGGCATTGAGGTGAAGAGCGTGGATCCAGCCCTTGAATTGGCATTATATGGCTGCACCCTCCACTGACTTCACCAGGGAAGGCCGGATTCTGACCTTAGACATAGCTGGGTGAATCTGGAGTAAGCCCGCTGAGCTGAGTGGCGCAGAGACCAGGTTCTGAGCATGCATGTATCCAATGGCAGAATTAGACCAATATATTATAATATTTAAATTCCTTCCTTAAAAACTGCAAGGTTGCAGGAAAAGAGAAAGAGTTACTCGGTGGTTAAGCACCAGCCTGGAATGTGGGAGAGCCAGGTTCAATTCCTGCCTCTGCCACAGCTGCCCTGTGTGATCCTGGGCTTGCCACCTGGTCTACCCGTGCTTCAGTTTCCCCAGCTGTACACTGGGGATAATAGCGCTGAAGAGGGTTGTGAGGAGAAATACATTAAAAAGATAGTCAGACACTATGGGAATGTGGTCAGATAGACAGGCGTGTTCCAATGGCTGACTCCTCCTCTGCTGGGGAGGAAGTATAGCTAGCAGATCCATGTCCCAAGATCTGCCCCCAGGGGCAGAGCTCCGGCTATGCAGCATCCCTGTCTCTAGTGCTGCTGCCTGCAGGGTGGGGGTGAGTAACAGCTGTGTGGAAGGGTGCCTGAGAGGGGGCAAGGGACCGATCAATTGAGGAGAGTTTCCATCTTCCAGCCCCGCCACGGTTGAGGGAGAGCCAGGCCTTTCCGCTAGTCAGAAAGAAGAGTGGCAGGAAGGGCCCACTGATGCCACAGCAACTCCCGATCCAGCTCTTCCCCCGATCTCAGAGATTCACGCAGCACGATCGCTTCTCCTCCAGGGCCTGGGATGCACCGCGGGGATTCTCGCTGGAGAGCGACACTGCGTTGTCCTGAGAGCTGTTCTGCCTTTGCCTCTGCACTTTGCTGAAAATTTCTGGAGGAGGGACCAATAAGAAGGGATACTGGGGCGTTTCCACTCATTCCCCATGCTGCTCCTTGCCCAGGGTCACCCACACAGGTGGTGCTAAGTACGCCTCTGGCTGGGCCACAGGCAGCATTTTATTTACCCAGACATTTTGGGACACCCCACCCATCCCCAAGTTCAGGGTCCTGGTACAATTGTCCCCCCACTTTTTCTCCCCCTCTTGTCAGCCCAGCTCAGGAGCATTCTTATGTCCTGCCCCCTTGAACAGTGGTGGGAACAGGCAGCAGGTGGGTAATTCCTTGTCGAAACCTGCCTCCTCCCTCCCCAGAATGTCATGTGATGTTTTGTCCCAGCTCCTGCATTTTACACCAAGGAAAATCCTCTGTCTTGCCCAAAACACCTCAGGAGACCAGGTGGCCTAGTCGCTAACCTACCCACCCCCACTCCCCTTGGTACAGAGAGAAGCCCCGTGGATAGACAAATGGTCTAACCAATCCCAGGAGGACGCTGGCACGGATGGGGGGCAGGACATGGGACGCTGGGTGACAGGAGAGTGCGATAACCCACTCCATCTCCTTAGTGTCTCCCTGGTGGTGGTGTAGTTGTCACGTGGCACCTTGATCTTTTTCTATGGAGAGTTTGTCTCATAGGTGCTTAGTCATCAGCCACTTCCCCCGCCCCCCCGCAGAGTGTGTTCCTCTCTGAACCCAGCTCCCTAGCTTCGCGCCCCCCCCGCAGCCCAGGCACACCTCTCAAGATGGTCTCGAAGGCCTGCTCAACGTTGGTGGAATCCAAGGCAGACGTCTCGATGAAGAGTAGCCCGTTGTTCTCTGCAAGGACACGGGCATGCGAGAGGCATGGGAACTCTGGGACCATTTGGGGTCCAGCTACCCAGTGTCTCCCTTGTGGCCGGCACAAAGCCAGACCACTGGCCCATCTAGCCCAGCATCTCCAGCAGCAGAGTAACAGTGGGGCATCAGGGTCAGGGCCGACTCAGGGTGGGTGAAGGGGCCTGCAGTAGAACACCACCATGCCCGGGTCCTTGAGGATCAACATTAACCCAGCTGGGGGAGCACCCTCTACTGCACCCCCCACTCCCCTGCAGCCTGGCCCCCCGGTCCTATTGCATTACGGACCCTGCTTAGCTGATGAGTGGCCAGCACCAGAGAAGAGCTGTGAGCTGGGCAGACCTCTGGCTGGAATGGGAAACTTTCAGGCCCACTCAGCGTTTGCCAGGCACGTTCTCGGAATGGGGATAGCAGAATCCCAGGGCACTGGGTCTCTACCTGCAAACATCTTGGCCTCCTCCATCGGCACCTCACGGGCCTGAGCTAAGTCCGTCTTATTGCCCACC
Source organism: Pelusios castaneus (assembly GCA_007922175.1). Classification (NCBI taxonomy): domain Eukaryota; kingdom Metazoa; phylum Chordata; order Testudines; family Pelomedusidae; genus Pelusios; species Pelusios castaneus. The sequence continues at coordinate 162,588 of ML685904.1, forward strand.
AGCATGACTATGATGGTGGCCTCGGCATGGTCGTAGAGCTCCTTCAGCCAGCGCTCCACCACATCATAGGTCTGGTGCTTGGTGATGTCAAAAACCAGGAGGGCGCCCACTGCTCCTCTGTAATACCTGCCAAGAGAGGACTGCCTTCCGTCAGAGCGCCTTACAGCCCCACAACCTGCAGTGCAGTCAGGTCCCAATGATAAGTAAGTCTCCATTGCACACTAAGCCGTAGCTCTGACTCGGGTATGAGCCCAAGTCCCTATTCCGTCCATACAGAGATCATCGTGACTCAGGTTAGCAAGATCTTAGGACCTAGGTCATTTTGCAGCACGGACGCAGCTCAAGCCACAGGCCTGAGTCAGGAGGTCTGTGCAGAGCAGTCTGGATGTGTTGGCACGGCTGTGAGATCCGGGTCCAGGTTTACGATGCAGTGTGGACGCTCAACTGCAGGCTCAGAAACACTGAGTTCACAAGCTCCAGTCCCCCAACCTGGGCTTTGCGTGCAGTTTAGACACACCTATAGTCCCTCTACCCAAAAGTCAGCACTACTGCTCCAAGAGCAGATCCAGAGTGGCTGCTACATCCCTGTCTGCACCCCTGCCCCTCCAATCACCTTCTTTCCTGTGGCTGAACTACTAAGATAGATAATAACCTACACCTATTACTGCTACCAAGCAGTGGCCTCACTCCTTTAGCTCCACTAGGAGAGATCTGTGCTATGTCTCTGCAGGGCTAGGTTTCAAATGCTGCTGAGCATCAGTCATAGCCATGAAAATACCCTGGTTTCTCTGATCCCCCCAACCCCCCACTTAATTTTCACAATACAAATATTTCTCTTGTTGTTGAAGGAGATTCCCAAACTTGCGCAGATAACTTGGACCTATAGTCCAGCTCTGTCCTGCACATGGATCTGTGTGGAGCTCCAAGGAAGTCGGTGAACTGGTGCCTGTTTACACTTGTTGCGGATCCAACCCCTTGAGCCAATGTGAAAGGCTGCCCAGTCAAACTGGTAGCTTCCTAAGCCCATTTTGCACATATGTAAATGACACAAGAAGTTCAGGGCAATGGAGAATCAGGCCCTGCAACTTCATTTGGGCTGTAAACACTCTCCATCCCACTTGCTCTGTGGGTACCTAACTCCGCTAAGCCGGTGGTTAGTTGTGGGGATTGAAAACCAGATTGGCTCTAAATGCACAAGCGTTTACTGCCTGCACTAATCAACCTGTGAGCTCAAAGGCTGTAGCGGACTCATAAACCCCTGTGTGACCCAGCCACTGGAGGGAAACAGTGAATCATGCTGCAGATGGGAGGGTCACATACACTAGCCCTCTTTCCCACGCCCTTGGAACTCTGTGTTTAGATGCGCGTGCCTCCCCTATGGAGCAGCATGCTCCTAAGAACTTTTACCATCAACACCATCCCTCCCACCATGGCACTGAGCCACACAGCTCACTTACGCTGAGGTGATGGCACGGTAACGCTCCAGCCCAGCTGTGTCCCAGATCTGGGCCTTTACCATGGCGTCTCCCACCATGACGGTGCGGGTGGAGAACTCTACGCCGATGGTGGTGCGGCTGTCGTGGTTGAATTCATTGCGGGTAAAGCGTGAAAGCAGATTGGTCTTCCCCACACCAGACTCTCCAATCAGGACCACTAAGGAGACAAGAGAGAAACTCCTTGCAAAATAAGGCACAAATGCAATCATGTACCAGGGATAGGATTCAGATCCTCCTAATACAAAAGATGAAGGCAAATCATCATGAGCTAGGAGCAGTATAGGGCATATGACACCCAGTTGAGCAGTTACAATTCCAGTAGAGAGCAATGGAACATGACTTTGACTGTAAGCTTGTTGGGGCAGAGACTGTCTTTTCATTCTCTTTGTACAGCACCTAGCATAATGGGGTTCTGGTCCATGACTAGAGCTATTAGGTACTATTGCAATATATATATATATAATCATATACACTAGTCAGTCCATCGTTTTATTAATAATGTACTGCACAGCACTGTACAAACCCAGAGGAATCATTCTTCTCAAGATGGTTGCAATGCAAATATTTTCGGGCCTAATTCTCCACTGCCTTGCATCTCCTTTAGTCATTTACACCCGTTATGTTTTTCAATATACAAGGAGCAGATTTCAGTCAGGAAACCAACCAAAAAAGAAAGAACAAAAGAAAAGTCCATTAGAAGAGAGAGCAAAGTGTATATAGCTCCTCTGCAACAGTCTGCTTTGAACTGAATTCACAACTGCTGCCATCTACATTCAGGGAGTGTTCTCAGAAAGCACACTCCATTGTAGCCACTTAATACATCTGCCAAGGCTGCCCCAACTCTTGTGATTTTACCTCAACTCTTGCATATTTGGCTGAGCATGAAGTTCCAGTTGCTGGAGTCAGGTAGTGGTGTGTAAAGAATCTCAGCTCTCATTTAAAATACCCAGGAAGTTTCTAGCCCTTGTGGAGAAAAACTAGAAAGTGGGAAGTGCATGAATCCAAAAGACAAATAAAGAGAGACCCCATGTTTATTTATTTGAAAAATCTTAATTATTTAAGCCAGTCATGATTTTGGGGCCTGACTCCTGATTTTTCAGCACCTGGAGTTGGTGATTCTGGATTACCCTGAACAATCAGAGCGTTTGCTGGAACTCTCACAAAATACCCCAAATTTCTGTTGCTGGACTACAGTTTTCCTTCTTTTCATGCTACAGCCTCTTAACACACCTGCTCTAAACCAAGGTGAAAATGAAACCCGAGAGCACGTTCCCTCTGTCTCTCTTTTCTAAACAGCAGCTGAAAATGCTTTATTGAAGATTTGCCTTTTCTTATGGTGCTGGATCTTTTGATCTCTCTAGCTATGTCTACACTTGTTAATTTAAGTCGACTTAGCATGTCCACTCTTAAATTTTAAGTCGACTTAGGGAGGACCCTACAAAGTTGACCTAGAGCGTCCACACTGGACGACTAGGTCGACTTGTACAGGCTAGGGGGACCTTGGACAGGTCCACGGTGGCAGGGGGGGCACCCGTTGCCAAGTGCCAGGGGGCTCAGCCTTTGCCTAGGTACAATGGGGCAAAGGGGGACAGGGACCCTGGCAGGGCACAGAGGCAGGGTGGGCAGGGCTCTGCCCTGCCCTGTGGGGGGGGGCATGCCAGGCTCTCCCTGTGCCAGCCACCCTGGCAGGGAGGGCAGTGGGGAAGCCCTGGAGGCCCCTAAGTCAACTTAGAGTCGATTTAGGGGTGCTCCACGTCTACACTGGCTTAAGTCGACTTTAGAAAGTCGACTTAAGCAGAAAGTCGACTTAAAAGGAGGTTTAACAAAGTCGACTTAATTTTTCCTTAAGTCGACTTAAGGAAAGTGTAGTATAGACGCAGAGTAAATTTACAAGTGTAGACACACCCTCTGTTTGTAGAATGCACTTGAATTTTCTAGCACAGACCCAGGAATGTGGCTTAGCATCTAGGGATGCATCTACAGACCAGAAGAGTACCTACAGCAGTGAGTCGCACCCAGGGCAACTGACTTGAGCTTAACAGGCTCATGCTGGGAAGCTAAAAATAGTTGTGTAGCATCTAACTCAGGCTCTCTGAGACACACACATACCTTGGGTCTTTATTAACTGTGTAGACGGACCATAGCTAGCTAAAACACCTTTTCTAGCCCCCATTACCATTGTACACAAGTGCCTCACAATCTGTCATATATTTATTCTCACGAGCCCTCCTTGTGAACTAGGGCAGTGCTAGGTTTCAGAGAGGTAGCCATGTTAGTCTGGTTCCGGAATAAGGCAAGGAGGGTGGGTTATTATCCCCATTGTACAGATGGGGAACCTGAGGCACTGACAAGCTAAGTGACTTACCCAAAATCACACAGAGGGTGTGCGGCAGAGCAGGGAATCACAGAATCATAGAAATGCAGGTTGGGACCTTGAGAAATCATCAAGTCCACCAGTGCCTTGCGCTGACGCAGAAGTAAGTAAAGCTAGATCATCCCTGATAGGTGTTTGTCCAACCTGTTCTTAAAACTTCCAAGGATGGGGATTCCCCAACCTCCCTTGGAAACCTATTCCAGAGCATAATTACCCTTTGCGTTAAAAAGCTTTCCTAATCGCTAACCTAATCTCCCTCACTGCCCATTCCTTCTTGTCCTACCTTAGAAGACATGGAGAACTGATCTCTGCCCTCTTTAGAACAGCTGTTAATACATTTGAAGACTGTTATCAGGTCCTGCCTTAGTCTTCTTTTCTCAAGACTAAACATGCCCAGCTTTTTTTTTTTTTAACCTTTCCTCATAGGTCGGATTTTCTAAACCTTTGATCATTTTTGTGGCTGTCCTCTGAGCTCCCTCCAGTTTGTGCTTGTTTCCTGAAGAAGAGACACAGAATTCTAGCAGAGGCCTCACCCCTGCCGAGTTGCGCAGAACAAGTACCTCCTGGGTCTTACCTAGGACACTCCTGTTAATCCACCCCACAATGCTATTAGCCTTTTTCGCAATTGTATCCCGTTGTTGACACATATTCCATTTGTGATCCACCATCATTCCCAGATGCTTTTCAGCAGTATATTTTGAAGTGGTGGGTTTGATTTTTATTTCTTAAGTGCAGTACTTTGCACTTGTGTTGCACACCAATGAATGGAAGCCAGATTTCCCACCTCCTACTCCCCAACCACTGGGCTATGCTTTCTTCTTCTGTCTCAGCCCTGCCAAGACTTCCACCATTTTGATTGAATTCATTTATTTGCATCACTGGCTTTACACCCTAGATTCCACTGCAATTAAAGTAACAATTTTCAACACATAAATAAAATCCTTTCCCTGTCCTTAACAAAAACATTGTATGACCAGTGGGTGCTCATCTGATAATCACTGTCTTGATAGCAATTCACGATCAAACCACCGTGTCCCACTCCTCCCCTCCCTAAATACCTACCGGTATATAAATGTGCTGGCTGTGTAGCCTGCCTGGGAAGTTAACAATTCCCGTCCCCCACCCCCCATTTTAAAGGGATAGTGGCACCTGGATCTTAATCTAGATTAAGATAACTCAGAAGGCATTCTTATTCTGGATTAAGTGTGTCCACATGGGAAATTATTTCAGACTAGTTTATTCAAGCCTTTAGTTTCAAACCAGAAGTTCATAGCAGTTCCAGACCCATTACGTGCCCTTGAATGCCTCTGCCCATTGTTGCAGCTTTTCAATTGCATGTTGCTAGTTTTCTTGAGTGCTTCTACTCCTTTCTCTATTCATTGCAGGTGAGAGTCACAGGGGAAACTGAGGCTGTCTCTCTATTGGAACAGAAGTGATGTGATCAGCCAGGTAGGGCAATCTGGAGGCCTGGGTCCTGGGCAATAAACAAAAACTCACAGAACCTGTGATCTGTCCATGACTTTACTAAAAATAACTGGAGGGGCATGGCTGGGGGAGGGGGAATGACAGCTGGAACCCCAGCTTCATGGCCACAGAGTGGGGGCACAGAGCCCCAGCTCCAGCCCAGGCCACAGCTATGGGGCACGAGTGCTCACTGCCCCGTTCTGACTCCCAGGGAGCACCACGACAAATTGAAATATTTTGGATTTTGACTGAAATGTTTTGCTAAAACCTCTAAATTTTCCAGAGCGGGGTAGGGCAGGGCGACCAATCATTCCTGACTCACTCTCCATCCCAGTTTGATTCCTGAGCACTCTCACACGTCCTGGCGGTTCGAAGCACGGGCCCATCTCAAATGTCAAGGCAGCTCTGCTTCTCACCAGAAAGGATTCTTGTTGTGTGTTTCAGTGAGACGTTTAAAAGCCCGCCCATTCAAACAGACAACTTAACTGCTCTGAGTTTGTCTTTATTCATAGTTAGGGGGTCTGAGTCTCCCATCAATCTGCATCTCCTGTCATCAGTGACACACCCAGGCCAAGACAGAGTGAAATACCTCCCATTCGAGTCAGCAGCATTTTACGACCCTCTTTGCCCTGGTGTACACAGCTGCATGAAGGACAGGGAGAATCAGGCTCGGCCAAGAAGGATCCTTCTGGTCCCATAGAACAGCACCCAAGAGCCAGGATAGTTTCTGTGTAAACTGGCACACTGGCTAGGAACAGGCTGTAACAGGTGGGCGGGGCTCATCCTAGAGGTGACTCCCTAGGTAAATAGATTTTGCCAGTTGCCTTTCCTAACAAATCACCTCCCCCATCTTTTCTTTTTCCCTTTTCTCCTCTCGGCCTCCCCCATCTGGTCTCCACTTCCCTCTCCCTGTCTTGGTGCAGCTGAACTAACCTGTGCCTGCTCTGTTCACAAGACCCCTTAGCTCTTGATCTGTTGTTCCTTTGGAGAGCAGTGAACCCTGCAGCTGCTGCAAGGAACCTGGCTGAGGGATCCTGGCTGAGCTTGCCCGTGCCCTGATACTATCAAGCCCTATCGCTTGCTCATGCAGGTGTGGCAGGCAGCGGTGTGCAAAGTCTGCACAAACACAGGAGTCCCTGCACTCTTGAGCTTTGGGAATGGGACATTAATGGACCAAGCAGCCATTGCTGAGACAGTCTCCCTGGCTTTGTTCTTGAATGGACACCCCTAGTTTAAAATTATTGTAGCAAATCTGTGGCTGCCTAAGATGTGGAGCTTCATGGTGACCCCAGGACTAGAACTCAGACTCCTCACCTGGAAGTTCACCCAGGCAACTCCTCATTAGTGCCTGGCAATATGGGGCTTGTGACACACAGTTGAGCAGTTCTGATTCTATCCAGTAGCAGGCAGTAGCACCTACTAGAGAGGCAATGTAATCCACTGACTAGAGCACTGGACTGGCACTCGCAAGGGCTAGGTTCTTTGCTCACCTCTGCTGGTGCTCATGCTCAAGACACTTCACTGTTTTGCCCTTCATATATCTGGACTATAACTCTGCAGGCCAGGAGCCATCTCTTATTATGTTTATGTGCAGCACTTAATATACTGAAACACAAATGACACACACACGAGCCAGTTCATATTTCTAAACCCTAAATTCCTTTCCCTACGATGCTAAAGACAATTCCCACGAGGACTGAAGCAGAATGACTTTTAAATGCCCAATGTGCCTTTCCCAATGTAAGCTTCCAACCTGTTTGAATCTAAACAACTGCTTTGATTTGCTGAAATAGTCTGATCTGATCTTATTATTTACACTTCACTGCATTTATTTTTCCCCCTGTTCTGTAAATTCTCCATCTTCAAGCGTGTGATGAAGTGGGATTTTCTCCCACAAAAGCTTATGCGATAAATAAATTGGTTAGTCTTTAAAAGCACCACAAGACTCCTTGTTTGTTTCGCTGAACTAGCCTACCCCTTTGGAACTTGTCTACAATGTTTATGTTTTGCATTCCACTCAGCCAGGCTGGTCCAGTCTGCTTTGACCCTCCTGTATTTTCACAATTCCACATCAACACAGTTTCCCCCACCCTCATCAGCACTTAATTCCTGAGTCCTACAGGACACCTGGACCTCCAGGACACCAGGCAGCTCCAGGGCTGGGAAAACTTTCCTGGCCCTGGAACCAGGTAACACAAAATGAAATAAGAAGAATTTCAGAATTACACTTCAGCTGGGATTTGAACCTGTTGCTCAGGACCATTTAAAGTTGAAGTTAATGCCAAGTGACAGTGCATATTTATTAAGGAAAGTTGGGGGGGAGTGAGGGCATCATTCACTGTTCCAATACCAACACTTATACCCAAAAAGCTTCTGGGTGGAATGTGAGGTGCTGGCTTTAACTAAGGAGGGTCAAAAATTTCCAGCCAAGCTGCTTTTCTCCAGGAAGTTTGGGATTTTCAAGAAAGCAAAAATTTTCACAGGAAGGGTTTAATTTCCTTGAAAATTTCAATTTTTTTCTTCTCACAAAAGCCAGAAATGAGACTCTCTGGACAAAATTTTTAAAAGTTTCCATTTTTTAACAATATTTTTTCTGTTTTTTTGTTTTGTTTTTTTTTTTACAAAAAGTTGAAATTTTCAGCTGAAAGTTTTGACAATTTTGTTGATTTTGTCTGTTTCCCCAGTAACATCTCCCACCCCAATATTGTCCAACCAGCTCTAATCTGAACCCTAAAGTTTTGAGATCTAGTTGCCAGAGCAACTGTCCTCCTCTCAGTGAAATATATGCGTACACATCCAGTTAGAAAAGAATAAACATTTTCCTCAGAAAAATTAGAATTTTTTAATGGACTTTTTTTTTTTTTTGTTCCTGCCGGTAAAATTCTGGTTCAAAACTGACTTTTCCCCCCAGAAAACATTTGCCTTTTTGGGGCAAAATGGAGTGGGTTTACATTTTTTTAAAACCTGAAAACATTCCGGCTTTTATTGCAATTCTGGTTACTGAACGCAGCCTGAACTATGTTAGAACAAATTGCTCCCTAGAAGGGTGGAATCCTGTTGGGGCCCGATGCTGTCCTCAGACATTACACAAGGTGGTAAATAAATCTGTTAGTCTTTAAAAGTGCCACAGGACTCTGTTGTCTTTCTACAATAGACTAACACAGCTACCCTTTGGAATTATTTGTTATGTTAGCATTTGGTGATTTATATCAAGACGGAGGCTTTAGTGTGACTACACAGAGCAAGAAACAGTCCATACCCCTTCTGGGCCTGAGAAGCACAGAATAGTCACAGCACATTGCATTCCAGCCACCTCTGATCCACCCTTACACCAGCTCCATGCTGGGCAGGCAAGATCCTTAAGGGGCTATTTCCACTCATGATTGCTACCTGCTCCTCATTCTCCACTGCCCTCTAATTCATGCAGGTATTTACACTAGGGTGACCCTGTCTGATTAGGTAGCACTTTGCAGTGATGCAAATGATCACTCAAGGTGCAGTGTGATGGAGAATCAGCCTCTGAGGTGTTCAATCCACAGATCCATCAGAATCCATGCAAATTCCTGGTCAGGGTTTGCCAGAAGTCTTGTGTCTCCACACAGGCCTTGCTGCCCTCTCTCAGCATCGCTTCGCTGGTTCCCCAGCACATCCCTACTGTAAGGCTGGCCACTTCAAATTGATCCAGCTAGGCTAGCAGTGACCAGCACCTGATGCTCAAGAGACCCCTGTAATGCACCCCACGACACAGCTGTCAGGCCAGGCAGGGAATTGGGCTGTTGGTTTACAGCTAGTGAGCTCAGTGAGTTCCCAGAGCCAGTCACAACCGTGGAATGACTGTGGAAGGAATGGCAGAGGGGCTCATCTGATCCAAATTGCTGGTGCCTCTCCAGTGGCTTCACTGGAACTTATACCTGGGTGAGGTGGGATTTGGCCTCAGGGGTGGACTGAGGTCAAAAATCCACCACCAAGGACTCCCCACTCTCCCTGGGGAAAGACACTTCCACGCATCAGGCATTCTGGATGGCTGCATCCCCGCCACCCCCTTGAGCCACATGCCCCAGCCCACCGTTGGGCCTCACATCCACCCAAGATCTCCTCTGCCCAGCTCTCCCCCACCTGCCCTGTGCCCCCAGTCCCAACCCTTCAAAAAGGCAGAACTGGCACGTTACTGAACACGCCCCCAGAGCCTGAAACCAGCCACGAAAACCGGGTGCAAACAAAACTCACCCTTAAAGACAAAGTTGTAGTCCTCCTCCGCTGCCCCCATCTCTCCTAGCCACACCTGGCCCCCTCCTGCCTGGGAACCTCCTCTCAGTCTTTGCCTGCTTCTTGAGCAGCCAGGGATGTGTGGAAGTGTGTATGGGGGGGTTTGATGTTGTTGTGGGTTTGTTTTTTGCAACAATCTGACAAACCAGGAAGGTGGAGGACAAAATTTCCTCAGCGACGTTGAAAGCGTTTGTGGAGGAGAGTTGCCAGGGGGAGTCCGCGGCACAGGAAGGGTGGAGAGCCACGGTGGCTAAGTTCCCTTTGCTGCAGTAGCCACACACACAAAAAAGGAAAAAAGCAGCCCTGTGTTTCTTAGGGGCTGGGTGCAGAGTCGCTACTAGACAGATTGAAGGTGTAGCTGTGCTGGGCGGGCCAGCTGACTCAATGGGGTGTGACCTGCTGTTGCTGTACAGGTTTGCCAGGTATTGGTAACCCCCCCTTCCCTGGCCCGCCCCCTCCAGCCATGTCACATGGCTACCGCAACCACCCAGCCTGCCTCTCATGTTAGTAATGGAGGTAGGGTTTCCAGGTGTGGGCTATTCATGGAAGTTTTGTAATACGGACACAATCTTGTATTAAAGATTCCTCTTTAATTCCTGGAGACCCCAGGGCAATCCTGATAGCCTGGCCTCCCCAGCTGGAGGAAGAGAGTGGGCCCAATTCTGTGTCTCCTTAAATCTTCTGTGGAAGTGCCCATGATGCATAAGCCTCATCAGGACAGCCGGACACTGTGTCAGACCAATGATCCATCTAGCCCAGCCTCCTGCCTCCAGAAAGTGGCCAGTGCCAAGTGCTTCAGAGGGAATGAACAGCACAAGTAATCAGCCAGTGATCCACTCCCAGCATCTGGCAAACAATAATTCCTGCCTACCCTGGCTAATAACCTCAGGCACTGCAGTTTATTGAGGAGCTGGCTTGTTAGATGCCCCCACTTGCTTTGAGACCTGGTCAAAGAGCAAACTGTAGCAGGCCAGCACACGAGACAAATGACTGAATATTTGGGAGGAGGCTGCCCCAACAAGACTCTGCCAAGAGCTGACCAAAGGGAAGGGAAAGAGGGTCCAATTGTACCAGGACTTCTAGCCCAAAACAACTGCATAAATAAAGTGAATCGGGAGGGGGAAGGGAACCCTGGCCCTAAATGCCTCTTGACTGGCCTGCAGACTATGTCCCTTATATATCTAATGAAAACACAAGGAATATGAAAGACTATCAGTATTTGTATGACTATAACACCTATGTATCACCAATGAGATCTAGGCCTCACAGTGCTAGGTGCTTTCCATAGACACCACAAAAGACAGCCCCTGCCCTTAGACAGCTTACAAGCAAAACATGGAAACAGAGACACAAAGAGTTCCCTCAGTTACCAGTAGAGCGGGGAATAAAACCCAGCTTGCCCCAGTCCCACTCTAGCAGCCTATGGCAGGCTCTCCTCTCACAGCAGGTAGCTCTGAGAGATAGCATAGGAGACACTGGAAAGCCCTCTAAGAAGGGCTTCTGGGAAAGGATTTAAACCAAGTGGGTTTCTTATTTCCTAGCCTTAGATCCACTACAAGTCAGACAGCTGAATTCCCCAGGGTGGTGGCTGCAAAAGAATCCATCATAGGAAAGGGAAGTAGTGTTAGAAGGCTAAGAAAGGCCTTATTTAATCTGGAGCCACACCCCTTTACTGCTGGGTGGACAGCTGGATGTTAATCTCACCGCCCACAGTTGCAAGTGAAAATTCAGCAGGGATGGGAGAGGCCAGGAGAAATCAGACACATTAATTAAGGGATTAATTACGCGTAGCACCGATGCTATGTTCCTGTGAACCAGGAATGCCCACGCAGTGAGTATGATGCAAAGTCCAATGTGCTGATTATCAGTTTCACTAAGACTTTTTTATACTGCTCAGGCAGTGGGTGAAATCCTGGCTCTCCTGCAATCAGTAGCAAAGGCCACAATGGCTTCACTTGGTCCAGCTTTTCTCTCTGATTATACTTGCTATTTTTCTTCTGCCCATCTCAAAGTGCTGTGCAAAGGAGAGCATTACAGACAGGGAAACTGAGGCACCATGAGTGAAGTGACTTGCTCAATGGCACCCAGCAGGCCAGAGCCAGGAATACCATTCATCTCTCCTGACTAACTGTCCAAATGCACTATTTATTAGGTGACAATTTCCAGAGGGGTAGCCATGTTAGTCTGTGTACAGCAAAAACAAGTGTCCTGTGGCACCTTAAAGACTAACAAATTTCTTCAGGCATAAGCTTTTGTGGGCTCTAAAAGACTAACAGATTTCTTTGGGCATAAGCTTTCATGGGTTCCAACCCACATGGGCATTTGACGAAGTGGGTTGAAACCCACAAAACTTATGCCTAAAGAAATTTGTTAGTCTTTAAGGTGCCACAGGACTCTTGTTTTTACTATCTAATAGGCCACACTGTTTTCCCCTTAGAGTCCCATTAGTAATTTATCTTCTATGTGCAAACATTTGTATTGACATGAGGGGAGCTGGGCCACAATTTAGGGCTTGTCTACACAATGACACAGCCTGGACTCTGGGAGTGTGAACTGGCAAGTGTTCTGTGTTGCAGTATTCTGGTTCGCTGTAGACCGTACTGGTGTGAACTAATGGCACCTAGTTCGCATTGATGTAGTCCTCTATCAGACAGGAGTGCGTTAACCCAAACTAGGGTACCTCTTCGTTCACACCAGCAGGATCTACATGGGGCAGATAGAGTGCCCTACCATCCAAACCCTTGTGAGCCAGGCTTCAGCACTGGCTAGATGGGCCCTTTGATTTTTATTTTTAAACCTCCTTTAAGATTTTTTAACACTGATCTCATGGAAACTGTTCTTTCCATTTTATTTAAACATACATAGAAAAAACTTGCACGTAGGGGGCCAAAATTTAATCCACCTACTGATTTAGCATGCTAAATTTTCAGGGTTGCCAACTTTGCATTTTAGTTTTTACTGACATGAAGATCTGAAGTTGATTTCTTTTTATTGACATGGTAAACTTCTTACTGACATCACTAAAAACACCATAAACATTACAACGTCACAAAAGTGTGTGCTCACTCCCACTGTTCTGTACATAGGAATTTGGAATTACACAATTATTTTAGCTGCAGTTAATTGATCAGTCAGGTTCTTGGAGCATTTGCAATAACAGAAGTGATAAAATCACCATCGGTGTAGTTTTATAATACAAGAAGTGATTCTGAATGACAACAATCCATGTCAAAATACAATACATTTTATTTCTACCCAACTTTGACATTTTCATTTATTTACAGATTAATTTCCTCATTTCGCCTAAAAAAATAATAAAAGAAAAATCCCAAAAGCCACCAGGCCAGCTGCACCTGTTCCTGGTGTAAGTTAGGAACAACTCCACTTAAATGAACAATGTAAACAGGAGAAGAAGCAGATACTAGTGTTCACAACTTCTTCAGACTGAATTTTCATACTAGGAGGCACATATCTTTAAGAGCAGAAGCGCCTACTCGATTTCTGCTACCAGTTACATGGGTGTAAATCCAGAGTGATGCCAGTGACTCACTCCAGAGTCACACAAGTATTACCTACAGTAGGCTCTGGCCTGAATGTTTTCTGTTAGAAAATGAAAGTTGCAGTCCTTATCCTCTGCTGCCATCATGTGAGCAATAGAGGGAAAAGCTGAATCTTGCAGCAAATTCTAAATCAGCAAAGGAATTAGCCCCCTACCCCAGGCGTATGGTCATCTTGGCCAGAAATCCAGCTCCAGTAGTGGCCAGCACCAGCTGCTTCAGAGGAAGAGATCTAGTCAGCAGCTATAGGATAATCTGCTCACCCCTCCTTGAAGATCTCTTCCAAAGAGGATTGAAGCCATGATGCTGAGGTTTTATATTTTGGAAGGGCTTTCTCCATCTTAACTGTTCTAACTGATATGCTTGTGTGTGATATGAAATATTAGTCAAAAGTTTAATGCACTGCTAGTGTGATGTACTCAGGACAAGAACACAGGTAAGTGTCTAGCCCCTCATTGCTAACTCGTTCTTTGTATGATCCTGTAGCAGAGAGTTCCAAAGTTTAATTATACAGTTGGCTGGAGGCGGTGAGATTTGCATAGACCTAGATGTAATTACATTACAATAACATGTAGTGGCACCAACCAAGATCTGGGCCCACTGAGCTTGGGTCTGTAGAGAAACAGAGCATGGAATGTTCCCATCCCCGACAGCTTGCACTCTAAACGGAGAAGGCAGGAGGACAGAACAGTTAGAGTGGAAGTTACTTGCCAATGTAATCCAGGCAGATCAATGGCAGAGTTGGGAACAGATGCTGGGTCTCTTCACTACCCTGGCTCTGGCCGTGAATGCTTCAGATGAACAGAGTAGGGGTTGGAGCTCAAGATCAACAGCTTTTGGCTTAGGGACACAGCAGTTGGCACCCACCCTGTTTAGATCAGGCCTTAAGTTTGAGACGTTTGCTCTTGCTTGCACATCAGAGAAGGAAGGTGTACACTAGCGCTGGTCAGGAGTTCTCACATCAGAAAACATCCCTTTCTCTAAGACAAATTGTGGGAGAAAGATCATTTGGACAAGTCTTATTTCATAAGACTTTTGAGGAGAATTTTAGAGGGGAGTCAAGATGCCTCATCTTCTCTCTTTTTAAAAAAAACATGTTTGACTCAAAGATTAACATAGTAAAAAAATAAAAAAGGTTGAAATAGACAAAATGTTGCAGGTGCCCCCATTAAAGTTTGTTTTGTCATCCCCCCCCAGTTCATAGCAATTTGCAAGATTTGAAACTTTTCCATCCCAGTTTGGGCTGGGGAAAGTTTTGAGAGTGGGATGGGAAAACTGTTTCTTACCCAGCTCTAACGTAAATCCATGCACTGATCCTTTTCCTAACCACCCCTGCTCTCCTGCTTCCCCCTTCCCCCCACCCTCCCGGACACTTTCCACCTCTTTTTAATCTCTCAAGGTTGCTCTATACTAAAAAAAATTGAGCTACACTTTTTTGCACAACCCAGCTACATTGCTCAGAGGTGTGAAAAAATATACACCTCCTAAATGACATCATCAAGGCAACCTAACCCTTGGTGTAGCCAGCATTAGACCAACCCAGCTACTACTGTCTTTTGAAGCTGTGGATTGCCTACACTAACGAGAGAACCCTGCTTGTCGGACTAGGTCGTGTCTACACTGGAGCATTGCAGTGGCACAGCTGTAGTGTTTCCAATGTAGACAAGCCCTAGGATGGAAGTCCACATGTCCCCTCACTCTTAAAAAGAATCGAAATGGGACTCAAGGGTCAAATACTCCATTTTATTTTCCTTTTTAACTATATAAAAAAAATTGCTCCACGCGTCCTCCACTGCTGCCAGATAATTTTCAGTATGATGCCAAAGCCTGGATTGCCCACAGAACCAGTAACATGCTCACTTCACAAGTTCTCTATTATAAGAGCTTTCGGGGGAAGGGTTCTTGGCCCTTGTGCTGTGACAGCCTCATTCATCCTTCACTCTTCCCCTCTGTAGTTTGCTCAGGATGCAGCCACTTGCGTGAGAGGTTCTTCCAGGTATTGGACAAGGGCCTGTGCCTGTGAACAGATTATTATTCAGCATCGGTGAATGAACAGTAAGCCACACTCAGTCTTGACTACAGCAGAACTGCAACGTCTCTAGAATGCACCCTCGCAATCTTCCCTGCTAAGAGGTTGTAAAATTTTGAGATATATTTCACTATAGGGAAACTGAGGCAAGCAGCCTGCCTGCAGCCACAGAATTGTACAGCACCTAGCATAGCAGTCCTCAAACACAAAAGAAAGCTCTACTCTGAAGTCACACAGATTTTTGTAGGCCATTACAAATTCTGTGATATACACCACAGAACCCACTTGCACCTACACAAAGCTCTGACAGTTTATAGGGACCTTAGAGTGCAAGTGTAATATATTTCCAATTATAGGATTCCTCCCCTGCTAAAATGGGGTTAAGAAGCCTTTGGGTAAAGAAAGAAAGAGGTCCCTTGGTTCTCCAAAACCTCATCTAGGTTCCCTCTCCAATGCCACTCTACACAAATCAAAATAACCCCACGGATATCAGATAAAGATCTGCTCATCCTATGCACAATTCACTAAACCACTTTTCAAAGTGCAGCTACACAGCCTGCCTCCAGCAGCCCCTGCCCGCCCCTCTAATGTTCCCAAGTCAGCTCCGCATCACCTTGGCTTTCAGCATCCCAAATCCAACAGTCTCTTTTGCATACATGCAGAGCAAGAGATTCGCCACCCGGGTGATAGCAACACGACCCTCCTGCGGGGGGGAAGGGGGAAGATGGGAGAAGAAAAACACATTCAGGGGTGTCAAAGTCATTTAGCCTCATGGGCCATTTCTGTCGGCAGCTCAGTCTACAGGTCACAAACTGATGCAAGAAAAAGTAAACCTCATAGGTTTGTAAAAATAAACCACTCTTGCCCCCTGCTCTCCCAATCCCAGCCACCTCCTGCTCTTGTCCCTCCTTCCCCAAACCCCGGGGGCACCTGCCCACCCCCACAACACCCCAGAGGACAGTGCTGGAGGCCGGTTGGCCTGCCACAGAGTGCCGCAGCCTTGTGCCAGCTGGCCCCACCCCTTGCCAGACCCAGTGCCAGCTGGCTGGGCCCCCTCCAACACTCCACCCAGGTTGGATGCTCCCATGGCAGAGAGGGGCAGGGGCCAGAGCCCATGGAATTCAGCCCTGGTGGGACTGGCTCAGTGCTCCCCCGCAGCCCAGCACCTGGGAGCTTGGCCCCCTGTTGCTACACCACTGAACCCGTGTGGGCCGCAGCAGAGCAGATCGCAGGCCGCATGTTTGACATCTCTGATTTGATTGATAGATTTGCAGAAATCTGCCCTAGAATTCCACCTCTCAGTGTCCATAGGTGCCTAGAATGGCTACGCTGATGTTCTGCTCTTACAAGCCAAAAACTGGGGATTCAAATGTCCACTCGGAAGGCAGTGGGCTGGGATTCAGGAGACCAGGATTCTCTTCCCAGTTCTGCCACTGACTTACCGGGGGACATTGGAAAGTCACCTCATTTCTGTGCCTCAGTTTTCTATCTGTAAGACTAGTGACTGACCTTTGTGAATTACTCAGAGATCTACTGAGGACAGAGGGCTGCTTCAGAGCTTGGTGCTGCGTTCCTATTGCCCTTTGCAAGGTGGTCAAAATCAATTGTGCAGCAGTATCCATTCGGATTGTCCAATCACACTTTGAAAGTCAAGGCCATTTTTAAAAGCAAGGCATTTTGCTCTGAAACAAGCCTGTTCAAGTGTGCACCTGGAGGGGGAATGGCAACCTTCTTAAAGTTTTGGCTTTAGATAACTGGTGCTCTTCTAGCACCTTCTGTATTAGGATTTTGGAGCGCTTAATTTCAACCCTACCCCATGAGGCAGCTATGATCCTTGTTTTACACAAGGGGAAACAGAGACTGCTGCAAAATGTCAGTCTGGGGCAAAGCTAGGAAAAGAAACGTGGAGTCTTGTTTCCAATTCCACACTTGTATCAGGGATCTATGGGTTAAACAGGGAAAAGCCAAGGCAGAGGGGGCAGCATTTCACTCATGAACAGAATCTCGGCTTTTCCTCTTGGAAAGTAACCCCACCCAGCCATATGTACCATGCAGTCCATCAGGATGAATTTCAGATTGTCCTCATTGAAAGCCTGGTGACCGTTCTTGTCATAGGCCACCCAAATGTTACTGGCGATGGCCGCGGTGACCCTGGCGTCTGTGTCACCATAACCAGAGTACGCAAGCAGAGAACCCTCGTTGTTCAGAAGCCTGCAAAGGAGAGAGGATAGTTTGAGCCAAACATCTGCAGCTCCCAGGGTTTCATGCCACATGTGCTTGGGCTCGTTCATCGGGGTTTCTATCATGCTCATCACCGTTGTACCTGATCAGACCAAGCATGCACTGACCCCTCATCACACCCCAGAGGCAGGTCTCACCCCCATTTTACAGAGAAGAAATCTGAGGCCCCAAGATGAAGTGACATGTCCAAGGTCACATGGAGAAGCAGTGGCAGAGCTTTTCCTTTACCTGCCACACCATCCTTGCTCCACAACAAGAGGGCTCTTTTGCTATGGGTGCAGCTACTAGGAAGAGGGGATCAAGGTGGAATGTCCCCCCCCCCCCATATTTTACTGTATTGTCGATCTCTCTCAGTACAGCACAGCCCTTGTGCAATTTCAGGAATGTGCACCCCAAGTTCTCACATGGTGGCAACTCTGCCCTCACTCAGAAAAACTCCACAGGGAGTTTCTGTGGGAAGGGGCAAGTTAGACCCTGTGTCTATACAGATCCAACAGTTAGCCACTCCCATTTCTTGGTGTCGCTACCCCATTCAAGCCCCCAGCATAGGGAGACCTAAGCAAGGAACACAAACTACGCTCATGCAAGGATAGAGATGAACAGCAACAGCGTCCCTCTTCCTGGCACCTGGAAAAGGAGAATGCTAGTTATCTGTTCTCTAAGTCCCCATCCACACAAAGCCTTTTGAAGAGACCACTGACCAGTCCCTTTTACCCTCTCCATACCTAGTGTCTTGGTGGGGGATGGGGGACACGGACTCTTCCTTATTGGGGTGCACTGGGCTGCCCCTCTTCTCAGAGATCAGTTCAGCTGTACTGTGCAATTCCTCAGGGGGCGGGCTCCAAGATTCCCCCCATGTCTAAGTAGGAACAGGGGTGAGGAAGGGAAAAAGACCTTTTGCTGCATGGGACACTAATCCTTAATAGGACTCCTGATCTAGCCCCCTTACTTTAGGGTGGGGGCTCAGTGATCCACACACATCTACCACCCCACACGCTCCCTCCTCCCCAATACTCACAGTGTGCTCTGGACCCCTCCAGTGTTCGCCTGGCTCAGGACCTGAGTAAGGGCCTTCGGGCGTAGCATGGTAGCAACAGACCGTCTCACCTCCCTGCAGTGGTGGAAAAGATACACACAGCTCAGAGCCTCTGGCTTCCCCATCAGCTGATCAACCCGTGCAGGGGGACCTCAGCCCAGAGCTTGCTGGGAGTTGTAGTTTTCTGTTTTGGTTTGGTTTCTTTTTTTTTTTTTTTTTGCACAGGCAAGCCCAGTGCTTCAAGCTTGTGCAACACCGCACAGGAGCCAACTCCAGTCCTAAGCGATTCATACAGCAGTATATGAGTAACCTCCTGTACTCACACTAAAGACAACAAATGAAAGAATTCACTGACAAGCAAGCTACAAGCACACTGGATCATGGAAGCAGCTCACACTATTTGGTTTTTTTAAATGTCTCCAGCTCATGGAGTCAGGTGAATCTCAGTTTTAATTAAAAACAAAGTTCAAGCCTTCATGAGTTGCAGTATGCAAATCTCAAGCATTAAAAAAAAAAAAAAAAAAAAAAAAAAAAAAAAAAAAGAGAGACACTCATGGGTCAGACCTCCCCAGAAGTTACAATAGATTTTGAGTTCTTTTTATTTGCTTCTTAAAGGCTCAAAACCCAGAAACACTCAGGTCACATTTTCAAGGTTTTCTCCAAAATCATGAGATCTGTGTGTGATTCTGACATGACTCCAGGAGCTTGCACTTTAAGCAAGACACAGATAGGGTGAGGCACATGATTAAAAAGAAATCTGCACAATTTGGCAACACTGTAGTTGTAGAAAAAAGCTTGAAATCATGACATCAAAATATTCAGAGGGGAAAAAATGGAAATAAACATTTTTTGAATATCTTGTGATTTGTAACCTCATTGTTCTTCTGGGAGCCTGACCCATGATTTTGATCATTTGGGGGTGCCTCAGTGTCATTCCTCCCCTCCCCCTGCTGTCCTACAGATATATAATTTTCCCAACTACTACTCCACATACCTCAAAACCCTGGGCAACCGGTGAAAGAAAAGCCAGGTTACATAAAGTGAACTCAGAAACAGTTAAGACAACTTTTTTCTTCTTAGCACTGCACTGTTTAACAGCAAAGAATTCTGGATCTATGCAAGGTCAGTCATCGACCTATGAGGCAAAGCTAATGCAGTAGTTTACTAGCAATAGCCACATTTCTTGCAAAAATGTAACAAGTATGACAGTTTTCACTCCACCAACATCAGACCAGAGGAGCACATATCCCATTTTGCACCCAAAGGAGAACCTTTTTGTTTTTTAAAAACAGAAGAGCTCAGTTGGTCTGGACACATGTAAATGCAGAGTAACATTTAAGACCCCCAGGCACAGAGCAGAAGTCCTTTATACTAAAGGCTATGCAAAATAGCCCCTGCCTTAAAAAAAAAAATCATAGCTAGATTTATTTAAGTTATAAGTATCCCAGTAAAATCTACCCTTCATTAGGAACACTAAATGTTTTGGGGTGGGGAGGACTAACTCCCACAATCAAACTCTGCTTTGACCCACAATATAGCTACAGCTCTTGCACAGAAATCACTTTTACACACTGTTACTTACATTAAGAAACTAGTGCTCTATAACAGTGCTACAATGACCATCCTTCTGCTATGGCTTTCCTTGGGAGCTGCTCATGGCACAGCTGTGCAGTTTTTATACCTCTTGTGCACAAACAAGCTTGTGCAAGAAGAGCCTTTGACCCCTCCCACTGACAGGCTTTGTTTATAACTAATTAGACTGGGATTAAGTTGGGAACCCAGGTTCAACACCCTGCTCTGCCTTAGATTTCCTGTGTGACTCTGTGCAGATCATTTAATCTTTCTCAGCAAACCTACAGGGAGGATGGATCATGGATAATAATAACACAGTTATATCAGTAGCTGAGATCACTAGGCCTTGTCCACAGCAGCAGACTGCATAACCATAATTAGCCACCAGTGCAGCTCTGGACATGAATGCTGTAGTGCAGACAGGGCTCACAACACCCTTCTCATTCCCAGCTATCAGGCATTCAGAACTGTCCTTTCCTAACTGCCCCTTCCCAGCTGCCCTAGAACCCTGTGATCCCGGCATTCCATTCCCAGCTACAATGGAACCCTGTGGTCCCAGCATTCCATTCCCAGTTACCATGGAACCCTGTGATCCTGGCATTCCATCCCCAGCTAGCACGGAACCCTGTGATCCTGGCATTCCATCCCCAGCTAGCACAGAATCCTGTGATCCCGGCATTCTATTTCCAGCTACTATTGAACCCTGTGATCCTGGCATTCCATCCCAAGCTACCACAGAACCCTGTGCTCAAAACATTCCATCCCTAGCGTACCACAGAACCCTGTGATCCCAGCATTCCATGGCTACTCCTGTTAAGGGGACATTCTGTAGGTTGTCGGAATAGAAACCAACTGGAAGGAACACCACACTGCAGCTGCCCCAGTTACCTTCTTCTGACCCCCTCACATAGTTTCCCCTTCAGTGTCTACTCCTCCCTCCCTCCTGCAGCTCCCACTCCGGTTTGAGACTTCCATGACTGTCCCAGCAACGCAGTTCCCTCCCTGGTCCGCATCCCCGTGGGCTTTCCTCCGCACGGCCAGAGTTCGCTCCCCTCCCACCCTCAGCTCCAGGGGTTCTCGCTCGAGTCCGTCTCCCCGTCCCGCCCCCAGGCCGCAGTTCCCCGCCGGGCCGAGAGGGGCGCTGCGAGCCGGGCTCTTTCCCCCGCCGCGGCCGGGCGCCGCTCTCCCCACGCCGGCCGCCCCCGGCCTGCTGGTGTTGGCGGCGAGTGTGGCGGGGCGGGCGGCGAAGATGGCGGAGCTGAGCGGCGGCGACCCGGGCCCTGGTGGGGAGGGCGAGGCGGAGCTCGGCGGCTCCGGGCCCGGGGGGCTCCTTATCCGGGTCACGGTGAAGACCCCCAAGGACAAGGAGGAGATCGTCATCGGGGACGGCGCCTCCGTGCGGGAGGTGGGGCCGGGCCGGGACGCGGGTGGTGGGACTCGGGAGAGGATGGGCCGGGGGGGTTGTGTGTGGGGCTGGGCCGGGGGAGCCGGGAGTACTGTGCGGGGAGGGGTGTGGGGCTGGTCCTGGGGGGGCTGGGTTGAGGTAGGCTGGGAGGGCTGTGTGGGGCTGGGCCATGGGGGAGGGAGGTCTGTGCGGGGGGGCTGGACTGAGGAGGGCCGGGAGGGCAGTGCGTGGGCGATGGGGCTGGCCCGAGGGGGAGCCAGGGTGGGTGCAGGGCCGGAGAGGAGTGAGGCCAGGGGCAGATCTCTATGGGGAAGCTGAAGGGCCTGGGTCTGTGAGGCTGGGGGGGTCTGGGAGTAAGTGGAAGGGCTGATGGGATCTGGACCTGGAGGGGAGGTGGATAAACAGGAGCAAAGAGATCGGGCGAGCCGGGTTGTGTGTGCTCGTCAGCTGGGAACCAGGTGGGAGTGGGGCCAGAATGGAACTGCAGCTGGGGTGTGTGTGTGTGTGGGGGGGGGGCAGACTATGGGACAGGGACTGAGCTGGCCGAGGTTTGGCTGCAAGTGGCTGGGGGTGGACTGCAATTTAGGTGACGAAGTGTGGGTCGTGATTCGTGAAGGCATTTAAAAGGAACATGGCCACCAAATGATCAGCGGCACCGCTTGTGGCCACCGGGGCCTTGGCAACCTCAGCTGGGCTCTGGTGTAGGAGATGGCACCTGAGTGTAGTGGATGGTTGTAGCAGAGTCCCTTTGACACCGTCACTCTCCAGCTTTCGGTCCCTGGCCGCCCCTCGGTACAGACAAGGGATGAAGTGAATGTTGGGAGAAGAATATGAGGAACGTTTTAACTGTGCACTCTGGATAGCCTCAGGCTTCAGGGCTGGGTGTTCACTGGAGGAGCTCAGAGACTAGTGTAGTCAGCCGGCTTTTTGAGTTTTGTGAAAAACCCTTTCCCTTGTGACGTCTTCCCATGTTCTGTGGCTGCCAAAAGTAAAGCCGGGGAATGCCCACTAGCTGAATTTGCCAGGCAGAGGATAATTTCACATGGTCTCAAAAAATAGTTTCAGATAGTGGTATAAGGTATGGCATGCTGAAAAAGAATATGATGGTAGGAAAGAGACCTAGGAAAGACCTCATTTAGACTATTTCCCCTGGCTAACGCAGCTTTGTTCCCTGTTTTCTAGAGTTTTGCCCTCTTTTATAATCAATCAGTTGCTTTATCAAATTCAAATGAGGAGACATAAAAAGTTGTAGACATTCGGAGAATAAACAGTGTCTTTGGATGTGATCTGAAAGGGACAACTGATCGGACTTTGTTAGCCCTTGTTTCTGTTTGCGGTAATTGCGCTGTGGCTTCCCACCCTCCCCCAAGCCCCACCTGCTCTTCCCAAGTGAATACAGAATTCTTATTCCTCTTCAGCAGCTCAGACATCCCCTACCAGCAGTTGGTTAGTGAATTGATACTTCCTGGGTTTACTACAGGAGGAGACGCTAGAAATGTCAGCTGTTTGAGCTGTTTGGGTAGTGGGCATGATGTTCAGTTGCAGACACTTAAGCAGACATTTTAAAATCGTTGTTCTCAGTCCTTCGCCTGCAAAAAAGAATGAGATAAATTCACGCAGGACAGGTTCATCAATGGCTGCTAGTTAAGATGATCTGGGATGCAGCCCGATATTCTGAGTGCCCTAAGCCTCTAACTGCCAGAAGCTGTGACTAGACAAAGGGGGTTGGATCACTGTCTGTTCATTCCCTCTGAAGCATCTGGCACTGGCCACTGTCAGAAGAAAGGATACTGGGCTAGACAGACCATTGGTATAACCCAGTATGGATGTTCTTATGTTCTTAGATTGCCTTGTTGTCTGTTTTCCAGTTCAAAGAAGAGATTTCCAGGCGGTTTAAAGCCAAACAAGATCAGCTGGTTCTGATCTTTGCTGGAAAGATCCTGAAGGATGGAGACACTTTGAATCAACATGGAATCAAAGATGGGCTGACTGTGCATTTGGTCATTAAGACTCCGCAAAAGTAAGAAATCATTCCTTCCCGGTGTTGTCCAAAGCATACTTTGTGAAGAAAGTATGTCAGAAAGGCAACATTTTGTCCAGTGGCTGAAGCAGGATGCTGGTCCTGGGAGTCAGAACTCATGAGTTTTATTTCTGGCTCTGTGGTGGCGCTTGATCTAATCCTTAGAGTACGGGAACTGGGATTACAACTCCTGGGTTCCGTTCTCCTTTCTGCCACTGCTTTTCTGTGTGATCTTAGTGTGAATCACTTGACCTGTTTTTGCCTCATTTTAGACATCTGTAAAATGACTATTATTACTACCTGGGATCTGAAACTTCATCGCTATAATTATTATATGGAGCTTTGCATTTTCAGAGAATTTACCGACATTAGCTAATACTTGACACCAACCGAGGGAGGTGAATATCGTCCCATTTTACAGATGGAAAGATTGCCAGGTTAAATTCCAGAGGGGGAGCCAGGTTAGTCTAGTTCAGCCAAACAAACAAGGAGTCTGATGGCACTTTTAAAGACTAACCCATTGATTCATCACTTGAGTTTTCATGGGACTCTTCAAAGAGTCTGACGAAGTGGGATTTTCTCCCACGAAAGCTCATGTGATAAATAAATGTTAGTCTTTAAAAGTGCCACCAGACTCCTGGTTTGTTGTGCCAGGTTAAATGATTTCCCTAAACCCAGACATAGTGTAAGTCTTGATGCTAGGACTAGATCCAGCTCTCCTGACTCCTGTTCTCTGACCTGTAGTTCACTCTGACTCAAGCACTTTGAGATCCATTGGTGAAAGACGGGCAGCGAGTACAGAGCGTTATCTACAGGACATAGTGGCAGTTCAGGCAGCAAAGACACATGTCTCAGATGCCACCAAGATGATATTTTTCGTATTACGATCAATGTAAATTATATGTCTTGTTGATTTCTAAATGCCCTTCGCAACAGTTTCGTGGGCTGCCTGTGCTGGTGAACAAACAGGATCGCATCCCCTTGTGAAGCACCACTATCCTCTTGGGAATCATTGCTCACTGGCTTATTGATGCTTGGTAGTAGAGTAGTGTACCACACTGTGTAAAGTGGGAGGTTGATGCCATTAACTGCTGTATTTACAGTGCTTGCAACATCTGGCCTGTGTCATTCATTGTATTCTGGTCATTTTATGATGGTCATTGGTCAGGATGCTAATGAATATCACAGCTTCTTCCTGTGCTGAAAGACTCAAGTGACCTCTAGCCAACTACTCCTCTTCCTTTTTTATTCTTTTTAAACTTCCTATTTCCCATCTGCTTTGCTTCCTCCCCTGCCTTCTCTCCCCTGGTTTCCAGCAGCAGTCAACTAAGTCTGTAAAGTTCTTGGGGATTAAAAGGTGCTACATAGAAGTTCGATATTATTAATAAAAACACACACCTGACCCTTCCTTTCCTCTCAGCAGCCTTCAGCTTGCTACCTGGGGAGTTATGCTAGAACTAGCTAGCATCTAGCTGTGGTACTGCTTGGTTTCTGAAAACAGTGTCTTAGAGCCGCTCTGTTTCAGTGGCTTTTGTTTGAATGGCAGGAGGTGGGATGCCTAATAACAGATAGAATGCGGTCCAGGGAGCTCTTGGAGGGTTCAGATTGTTTATATCTAAGTAGCTAGCCAAGACAATGGCTGTCTCCACCAGTTTCTGACCTCTAGAAGGAGGCTGATTGCAGATTCCCCTTTCCTGATCGTATCGCTCTCCTCCCTTGTTCGCAAATGTTTCCAGATTATTTTTGTCTTAAACGCCCCCACCTGCATTCATTTTTGCTCAGCTCAGGAATAAAAAAGCACATCGGGTTAGAAGCACTTGTCTGCAGTTTATTTCCGATAATGGAGGTGGGGGTTTTGGGGAGGACGTATGAGGGTGGTAAACCATCACTGGGCCACCTTGCTGAAAGGTGGCATCTATAGTGAGCCACATGGTTGAGTCTCTTTCTAGCATACTGTGTAAAAGTACAAGGCAGTGTCAGCTGGAAATCTAGTTATTTTAAGGAAGTTCAGAGTTTCAGGTTTGGCCCTGCATCCCTTTGCTGGTTTTTGTGCTTCTGTGGATTTTCCTATTTTAAAAAAGGTTTCTTTCTCCTGCTTCAGTGAAAGACCGAAACAAAGAGGGGAAACTGACTAGACGTAAAGCACTGTCAAATGCATAACATTAAAGCAGAATAAATAGTGAATCCTTTCTCCCAATCTTGTACCCCAGTCCTTGTGCATCTTAACTGTAGCCTTGACTTCAGCTGACCGTGCGTGTGATATAAATGTTTGTTATCCACTGGTGACTGTATGCTCCAGAGTCCTTTTTGTGCCAATCCACAGAGGATATGGGTTGTTACTTATAGCCTCATGCTTACAGAGCTTTTCCTCTTTGCTTTTAGCTCTGGTTGTCCCTGTCGCATTTGCATAATAGGCGCCATTAGATATCATTAGTTGCTACTTGTAACCAGCATAGTAGATTTAAGAGACAATCAAAAAGTGTAAGTTGGCTGTGTCTAGTTAGCAATCGAACCACTGGTAATTAAACAGTGAAATATTCAGAATTAAAATTTGGAACTTGTTAAACGAGAATTGGAAACAAACTAGAGCATGCCATGAGTGCAGGGACTGGACTTGATGACCTCTCATGGTCCCTTCCAGTTTCTATGATTTAATACGAGTGATGTTGTCAGAGATCATTGTATATATTAAAAACAAATTCTTTCCTCGATCACTTCAGTTATTGAATCTGAAATGATTTTTAAATTTAACATCAGTGACATAACTGTTTTTGCTCATGTTGCAGAATGAAGATGAATTAATTATGCTGGTTTGTGCCCATTTTCAGTTGAAGCGTCTCATACACTATCCCAGTGCTGCAATGTTGGGTTTGCAAACCTGCCAGGGGAATATATGTATATTAAAAAAAAAATGCATATGAATTTAGAAAGATATTCATGGGGAAAAGATCATGGTTCCAAGATACCAATTCAGGTTGGCTCTAGGATTTGTGGTGCCACATTTGGAAATGTGAAAGAAAACAGCTTTATTTTATAGGCTAACTAGAATTAATTTTTCTGGGAATAGATAGTCTGGTGGCTAAGGCGTGACCAGTAGCTAAGTGACTTGGGGGTCCTGTTCCCCACACAGACATAGACCGACTGTGTCATCTTGGGGCCAAGACACTTGACCATTCCCTGCGTCCTCACCATCTACAAAGTGGGGATACTTGCCTACACCCCCAGAAGTGCACTGTAGCTCAATTGCTAGCAACATACATTGCGAGCCACAGATGGAAGGCATTCCAGAAAAGCAAACAATGATTATTTGCCCCATGCAGTAAACATGGTTCCACCTGCTGAGGCTTCTAATGATGCAGCAGCGTATCCTGCTTGGAATGAATTTGTTGCTGCAGGGTATTTATTGAGGCGAGTAGCAAAATTGAAGAAGGGTTTAGAGATCAGTCAGAATAAGATTTCCTCCATTACACTGACCAAGGCTGCTGTACGTCATGGCAGACTCCTTGTCACCAACTGTGTGTGGGAGGGATCTGAAAGAACACGCCCAGGCCTGTCCACGGTGGAAGAATCCAGGGTAGATGTCCCATTGATTGGATGTGGGTGTTCTGTAGTTCCTCTTATGAGCTGCAGGTGGCGCCACTTAGACTCCTGAGCCCCCGAGTGTGACCATCTGTTTTATTTGTAGGGTTCAGGATTCTGGTGCTACTGCTGCTTCTGTCCCTGCCGCTCCCGCTGCCACCGCTGTCCCTTCCACAACCCCTTCCTCTCCTGCTGCGCCGCCTCAGCCTTCCACATCCAGCAGCGCCCTCTCTGACACTGGGAGCAACAGCAGGCGGAGCAGCGGAGCAGGGACCACAGCAGGTGCTGGAGATGGAACAGCCAGCAATGCTACATCCATCCTCTGTAGGTGACATCTTCGGTTTTTCTCCACTTCTTGGCATCCTGGTGCCTGTTCCGTGAAGGGACAGTTGACTAGTGGTTAAAACAAGGGGCCATGTATTAAGACGTCTGGGTCCCATTCTTGGCTCTGCCACTTGCTGGGTGACCTTGGTCAAGTCACTTTCCTGCTCTGCACCTCAGTGTCCCCTTCTGTAAAATGGAGCTCCTGGGACTGCCCTGCCTTATAAAGGTCTGTGGCTAAGAAGCTGGCTGTTACAGAACTGAGGGGGGTAGGATTAGCAAGCATTGGGGTGGAGTGGATAGTTCAGCCATCCTCTTTGCTTCCCAGCTGCAAACAGCTGCACTGACTGACTTGCATCTCTCTCTCTCTCTCTCTCTCTCTCTCTCTCTCTCTCCCCGTGTCTTGTTCTCTCTTCAGCTGGCTTTGGCGGCATCACTGGGCTCGGCAGTCTTGGGATGGGCTCTGCCAATTTCATGGAGCTGCAGCAGCAGATGCAACGGCAGCTGATGTCCAACCCGGAGATGCTCTCACAGATCATGGAGAACCCCCTAGTGCAGAACATGATGTCCAACCCCGACCTCATGAGACAGATGATCATGGCCAATCCCCAGATGCAGCAGCTGATGGAGCGGAACCCTGAGATAAGCCATATGTTGAACAACCCTGAACTCATGAGACAGGTGGGTGAGAGACCTTTCCCTGGGAGCCCATTTTAGGTGCCTCTGAAATCAGCAGTGTGGACTTCCTGGATTCTCTGTGCTCCTCAGCATCAGTATCTGTTTTGAAAAGGGAGCGAGAGGATTCCAGATCTGGTTGATTCAGAGATTAGATTCTTTACCTACCTGCTGCATGCTCCTCCCAGACACAGCAGTCTGCGTGTCAACACGTGTGTTGTGTGTACTGCAATCATGCACCCATGTGCTTCCAGTGCCTCTACCTGTTTAGTGCTGCCAAATTGACCACATATACAAGGGCAAAAAGGCTTTTCAGAGTAGCCCACGGTACCGATAGAAAGCTAGAGAGTGTAACATTGCAGGGACCAGAGAGAAGGGGTCATTTTACATATGAATTAGAGATGGTAGAGAGAGATTTTGTAGTTCATCTTCCACTGCCGGTGCAGGATTGTTCTCTACAGTGTGTTCTGTAGGGCTGTGTATTTCATTATTATTAATTATCTTTATTACCACAGTGTCTGGGAGCCCAAGTCCTGGCTCAGAACCCTCTGGTGCTAGGTGCTGTACAAACACAAAACAAAAAGATGGTCCCTGCCTCAAATTGCTGATAATCTAAGTATTAGATAAGAGACAACAGATGGAGTCAGATGGGAACACAAGGAAGCAAGGAGACCTCTAGATTTAAATACGTCAGGGGGCAAGACTTCCATCACTTCACGTAGAAGAAGAGATCTCATTGTCAGGAAACTGTATTCAGTCCAATGTTTCCTAAGCCCGGTTTCAATCTGTTACTTAGTCTTACGTCTGCTTGGACCATGCTAGCCAATTCTTAGCTCCCAAACTCCTAGTGAGTTGTCACTTTGGTAGTTAGAGTAAACACTCTTGTGAATGATCTGTGCATTATGGTTCTTTGAATTGGAGCAGGACATTCCCAGAAAAGCAGAACCTGTGGGAGATCTGGTGCCATGAGATGGTTTTATTTGTTTTACTAAAACTTGGGGGTATCGTTTTCTCGACAGCCTATGGATGGTTTTCAAATGCAGCCTGTCTTGAGGGTGTTAGCCTGGTGTTTGGGAAGAGGTGTCTTGATCTTGCATAGAAATACACAGTCCTAGCCAGTTCAAGTGAAATTGATTTTTTTTTTTTTAAGAGGCATAGTTTAGCAGTGATAGCAGGGAACATTGGGGGCTATGTTTTCTGGGTTCCCTTCCCTTGCTCTGCATTACCTTAGACAAATGATTCCTGCTCTCTGCTCTCGTTCTGTAAAATGGGTTCAATTATGCTTTTTTCTCAGGGGGCCAAGACTTTTTTTTTCAGTGCTTGGGCACAGAACAGTGTGCTGCCCATCATTCAGTTCACTGGAATCTTCTGTGGTACAAATGGGCTTGATCTCCCCAAATCCTTCTCCTTCCCCCAGACAATGGAATTGGCCCGCAACCCCGCCATGATGCAGGAGATGATGCGGAACCAGGACCGAGCTTTGAGTAACTTAGAGAGCATCCCAGGAGGATACAACGCCCTGCGCCGGATGTACACCGACATCCAGGAGCCCATGTTTAGTGCAGCTAGAGAGCAGGTACTGAATTCCCCTGCTCCAGCTAGGGTAGATTGGTGAGTCTTATCCACTCTTGCCTGCAGGTGGCGATAGAGCTAATTTGCCCATGTGTCTTGGGAGACCCGAGTTTGATTCCTTGCTCTGCCACAGACTCCCAGTATGACCTTGGGCCAGTCACTTAATCCCTCGGCAGCTAGGTTAAGAATGGGAATAACGGCACTGGCCTGCCCCACAAGGATGTTGTGAGGATGAATCCATTAAAGATTGTAAGATATTTGGGGCTCTGTTGGTGGAAAGCGCTATATAAGAGCTAGGTATGGTGCAATAGTGGGTTTTGTCTGACCCTCTCCTTTAGGGTTGTCTGATTTTGGGAATCGCTCTCTATTCCTCTAGTTTGGCAACAATCCTTTCTCCTCCTTGGCTGGGAACTCTGACAGCTCCAACTCCCAGCCTTTACGGACAGAAAATAGAGAACCTTTACCCAACCCCTGGAGTCCCACACCGCCTGCCTCCCAAGCCCAGGTACCCAGCAGCGAAGGGAGTACCGGATCAACGACAACCCAGAGCATACCCACTGTATCCAATCCCTTTGGACTCAACGCTGCCAGCCTGGGGACTGGTACGTACACAAGAGCAAGCCACTGGTATCAGAACACATCACTCTGCCGTAGATGGTGTCAGCTGACTTCCAACATTTGCATGTTTGTTGTTGCATCTGAGCTCTTCAAACTGGCCGGTCTCCCCTGCAGCAAACTAGAATGAATTATTCCTCATGTGCCTGACCAAGGGCTGCTTTGGGAGCTCCTGTGCTTTGGGGTTCCCAATATGCACAACTGTAGCGGGAGCCCGCAGAGACAAAGTACTCCCTGCCTGGCTCTCAGATCAAGATGGAGCATTGCATGCTGGGATTTGTAGTCTCTGTAGGCTCCTGCTGTTTAAAAGGAGGACATTTCCATGTGTTTGTCTAACAGCCCATCCCTGGTTTATTCACTTGCCCAGTCTGAAAAGGGTTAGGCCCTTCTCTGCTGGATTTCCTGTCCAGCATCCCCATGTCCCACTACAAAATCATTAGGCGCACGTGCTAACTCAACCCTCTGATAACTTACAAAGACCAGTTGGTGAGAAATGAGCATCAATATTGCTCAGTGTTACTGTGTGTTCCTCCTGCCAGCACACAGTTCAGCCACAGCCTCCATCTTCAAGATTTCATGTTTGATTTTAGCTCCTGGATAGCTGCGATCCAGCTTGTAAGTTTCTCTCTCTCCTGTGTTGTTTCAGGGATGTTTAACAGCCCTGAGATGCAGGGTCTCCTGCAGCAGATTTCTGAGAACCCCCAATTGATGCAGAACATGATCTCTGCCCCGTACATGCGCAGTATGATGCAGACTCTCGCCCAGAACCCAGACTTCGCAGCACAGGTAAAAACGGAGCAGCAGCTTCCTTTGTCATAAACGGTCCTTGGGTCCCAGCACAGATGCAACCGCTCTGCCACCATAGCATGAAAGGTGGGTTGTTTTAAGGAAGCAGGGTTCTGAAAGTCTAGGCTCAGAGCTTTGTTGTGCTTCTGAGTAGCAGCAGCCCAACCACAGAACTGAGATTCCTGATGAATGAAGTCTTCAGCCAGTGTGTATAGCCTGGGCAAGGGGTGGGGCCAAATTGGCTCCACACATCCGCCTGACAGTATGCTGCCTCCCGTGTGTGTGTGTGTGTGTGTGTGTGTGTGTGTGTGTGTGTGTGTGTGTGTGTGTGTCTGTCTGTCTGTCTGTCTGTCTGTCTGTCTGTCTGTCTGAGAGAGAGAGAGAGAGAGAGAGAGAGAGAGAGATTCCCAATCAGTCCTCAGCCTCTGTGCTCAGACCGCCAGCAAGGGGGGTCAGCCAGTGCCGGTGGCTTTTGTGAGGCACCTGCCCTCCATGAACCTGTCTTGAGAGTCACCAACTCTCCTAGGTTACAGCTTCACATGGCCGTCTTAGGTTAATTCCTGCTGGAAGTGGGACATACCAAAGTCACTGGTGGGAAGGGGTGTTAAGGACCCAATTCACGTGTTCTTCATGGCCTAGTTCACTAGAAGAGAGTTGAATGACTCAGGCTGCGTGTGCTGTTTCCTGGCAGATGATGGTAAACGTCCCACTCTTTGCCGGTAACCCGCAGCTTCAGGAGCAACTACGGCTTCAGCTCCCTGTCTTTCTTCAGCAGGTAAAGATCCACTTCAGTCCCTTGCTCTGCGCTGGCTGTCTTGGGGTCCAGAACTGTTCCATGGCTTTTGCAGCAGGAAAAGCCTTTGGTCCTTCAACCAAAGACTTGCAGGAAGTGCCCAGTCCTATTCGACATGTGTTGTGATGCTCAGAGAACAGAGACTTTGTATTAGCAGGTGATGCAATAAAGTGTAGGGACCCTGGAATCTGCTCTCCTGCTGTAGCTACTAGATCCCATTGTGTCCCACTGGGTGATCCTTAGAGCTTTGTCTGGTCAAGGCCCTCCTGCCTCTAATACAGAACTTTGGCTGAAGGAAGCTCTGGATCTTTGGTAACAGTTGAATTTTGTCCCTCTTTGTTTCCCAGATGCAGAACCCAGACTCCCTTTCGATCCTGACCAACCCCCGAGCCATGCAGGCCCTCCTCCAGATCCAGCAGGGACTCCAGACACTGCAAACCGAGGCCCCGGGACTCGTGCCAAGGTAACGAGCCTGAACTCCTGTGGATGTTCACTAGCAGTCAGACCGGAAAAACCTGTTGTCTCAGCACAGCTGTGTGCAGCCTTTGGCAAATGAGCTCTTCCTTCTTTGTCACACTTGCTGAAAAGTTCCAAAGGGGGAGTCGTGTCAGTCTGGTTCAGTAAAACAAACAAGGAGTCTGGTGGCCCTTTTAAAGATTTGCAAATTTTTAACAAATTTAGATCTTCAAACGTCTGATGAAGTGGGATTTTCTCCCACGAAAGCTCATGCGATAAATAAATTTAACCTTTAAAAGTGCCACAAGACTCCTTGGCTATGTCTACACTTGCTAAAATTAGTACGAATTAGTTAGTTCGAACTAACTAATTCGAACTAATTTTAGTTAGTTAGAATTAGCTTAATTCGAACTAGAAAAAGTTAGTTCAAACTAAGCAAGTGCCATTCATGGCACTTGCTTAGTTCGAATTAGCGATCCCCATTCATTTCAATGGCCGGTTAGTTCGAACTAAGAAATTAGTTTCAATTAACATGGCCACATTGGCTAATTCAAACTAGTTAGTTCGAATTAAAGCCTTACTTCTGAAGCCCTATTCGAACTTATTAGTTTGAATTAAGGAAGCCCTTAATTCGAACTAACGAAAGCCTAGTGTAACCATGGCTTTAGTTAGCTTGAATTAAGCCTCCTTAATTGGAACTAACTGGCAGTGTAGACATAGACCTTGTTCGTTACACTTGCTAAAGGCTCCCCTAGCTGCTTATGGGAATTACCAGACTCCTGTCTGCTCAGCAATTCACAATACTGGATGTCACCCAACTTCACAGCTTTAGCACTGGGGAAAGGTTTGAGATTGACCCCCTGGAGATGGGTGGGTATATTGGGACAAATAATCCTGCCGGTACCCCTCAGTCCTGCCCTCGGGTGGGGATTCCCTGGATGGGCGAGGGGGAAGTTCAGTTTTCACAGTCCCTTTAGTTCTTGTCCTCTGTCCAGATTGCCTGGGACCGACTAGCTTGTTTCATAAAGGCCATGGAACAATTGTCTCATGATACTGGCAGCCGGTTGCGCCTCACCTTGGCTGAATTCAAACAGGCAACCTAGAAAAAGCTAGAGCAGTTGTGCTGTGTAGTCCCAGAGAGACGGGCAGGGGGCGACCTCGCCTTCCTCCTGGCCTCTCCAGCAGGGTATGTTCTGCTTTTCTTCTCAGCCTCGGCTCCTTTGGAATGCCCCGATTCCCCCCTCCCTCCACAGGAGGAAGCACAATCCCAGAGAACCCCATATCCTCTGCTTCGACTGCCAGTGCCTCTCCAGCAGGGGGCGGTAACCCCCAGCAGCAGCTCATGCAGCAAATGATCCAACTGCTGGCCGGAGGAAACTCTCAGGTACGTAATATACAAGCTCGTTGTGTCCATGCAGCTGGGTTTCTTCCAGTACCATGTGATCTTCAGGGCATCTTACGACTGTTGGCATAAGGCAGGCGAGTCACTGGTTTAGCCCATTATGGCAGGCTGCATGGTAAATACTGTGGGAGGCTAGGAGCCTGGGACCACTGACCCAATGATGACGACCCGCTTTCAGCCATGGAGCACCCAGCACTTCACAAAAGAGGCCAGGATTGTTATCCCCATTTTGCAGGTGGGGATGCTGAGCCACAGCGAGGGACATTGACTCACTCAGGGTCACCTAGCAAGCTGGGAATAGAACCTAGATCTCTTGACCCCAGTTTAGCAATCTCTATGCTCAGCCACCCTGCTGAACACCAAAGCATCTTTCTGATAAATAAAACAGCTCCAATTGTGGCATCTTTTGCATGAGTTGGGGGCGTTGAGCCATGGTCACATCCCAGCTAGATATTGTGACTGCCCCAGCAAGCTTTTCTTGGGCAAG
This sequence comes from Pelusios castaneus, assembly GCA_007922175.1. NCBI lineage: Eukaryota > Metazoa > Chordata > Testudines > Pelomedusidae > Pelusios > Pelusios castaneus. The sequence goes on from ML685904.1 coordinate 196,734, forward strand.
ATATTCCCCATCCAACAATGTGCCTGTGAAATGTTCTAGGCCAGCGTGGGCTTGTGCCAACTACATGTCTGCCGATTATGGGAAGGAGCCTGGCCCAGGGACTCAGGCACCAGCCTGGTATTCCAGAGACCTGAGTTCTACTCCCAATTCGGCCACTCAGGCATTTTAGGCAGTTACTTCCTCTTTCTGTGCCTCATGGCTGAACTTGTTGCTGCCAGAGTGCTTTGAGAGCTTCTAATGAGAAGCATCAAATACTCACCAAAGGTTTTCTACCATAGGATAGGATTTTTACCATATCTACACCTACATCTATCAAGGTACTTGTACACTACAGTGATAGGGTCATACAAGGCTCTCTCAATTCCTAATGGATTTTAACTGTGTGTCAGATCCTGTGCAGGAGTACAACTCCATCGCCTTCATTTGAGTGACTCTTGGAAGCCCTTGACTTTAGTGAAGCTATACATGTTTACACCAGCTGGGCATTTGGTGCTACCTTTTCAAGCCCTGTCAGGAGGTATGGTATTGCCTGTAGCAACCTAAGATCTTTTATTCCCTTTCCCTGGCAGATGCAGAGTCCCGAAGTGCGATTCCAACAGCAGCTGGAACAGCTGAACGCTATGGGCTTCATTAACCGGGAGGCCAACCTCCAGGCGCTCATCGCCACTGGTGGAGACATCAACGCAGCTATTGAGAGACTGCTGGGCTCCCAGCCTTCGTAAACTTAGTTGCGCTGTTCCACAGCCATCACACACATGGGCCTTTCAAGAAGACTCACCATCAGTTTCATGTCCTCCGACAGCTGTCCATGTATTTAAAACAAACAAACAAACAAACAAAAGATACAGCTTGACCCCAACATTCCTACTAAGTTAAGATTTCATGTTGAAATGCTCTTTAACTGGCTTGTGTGTGGATCCCGATTCTCATCAAAGTGGCCACAGAGACCTCAGATGTGTATTTTTCCTAAATATGCCCTCTGTGTCTCAGACATTCTTCTCTCTCTTGATGGTAGAGGCGACCCTTCTAGTTATTTACCTGAATAATTGTGTTTGAGTAGCTTGATTTTAACTGTACATTATTCCTTCCCATTCCTCCTTCCAGGTAAATATTTAAACCTAGGCAGAGTTGTTCTCCCCTGCATCGTATCAGGAATGGATCAAAAGAGGAACTGAAATGACTTGGATGTTTCTGATGTAAGAGGGTCTTAAATTGAGTGTAAATTACATTTGCTTTAAGGCCCCTGTATGCTGCCAGAGTGGAAAAGGTGCCTTGATGTGATTGAGAATCAGGCCCATCCTCATATTATATTTTATTGTTTTCAATCCAAGTTTTGGAAGTAATGTACCCTGCCAAGGGGAGCTTTTGAGAAGCAGTTTTGTGCCCGAGCAATACAGTTCCCTTGCACCATGGTGTTGGAGGAGGGAGGCGGGTTGTTGGCTCTCATGTCTCTGCTGTCTGGTTTTTGAAAGTGTAACGGCAAAATGGAAAAAAAATAACAAAGATCTTTCTCTCCACTGGAAAATGTTGGCAGTCCTTATTCTTCTGCGTTTGTATGAATGCTTTCTAACTCAGGAATGCTCAAACTTCATGACCTTTCTGCCCTTTTGAGGGTCAGCAGGATAACTTACCAAGAGCCAATGCAGTTATGTTATTTGCATTGAAATTTGCGTACTGTTTCTATTGAAAAATAAATGCACACAACCTCCTGTCTCCCCTTGCTCCACCTATCTTCCATGATGGCTGCAGTTACCTTGTGGGACCCTGTAGCCCTTGCGTGACATGCAGTTTATCGGATTTGGACCCTCTATCCTGCAGATGGCTGGGTTCTGCATGCCTTTTGGGTCTAATTGAGAAGCTTTCTGATGCTGGCTGAAACCAATCCTGGCATCTTGGCCAATGTGATATGCAAGGTGTCTTATTAAAAACCTCTCGTGTACTTAAAGTATGCAGGACATACACAGATCCTTTATCAGTACCCCAGAGCCATCTCCTCTTTAGCAGACACATCTCCGGTTTTATTGTATAATTTTACCATCTCCCTCCATTGATTTGATCCAAAAGCCAGCAGCACTTTTAGGACATAATACCTGGCAGGAAGCAGAAGTACCACGCAAGGAGTTTCTCTCTTCAGGTTTTATCCCTTTTGTCTAGTTTCCTCTAGGGGTGAGCAGTCTGAAGGAGTATGAGGCTTTGGTCCGTTCTGTACACAGATGAATGCTAAATGGCCGAGGACTGATGTTCCCCAACAGGCCTGCCCTCCATCTCGGGATCGCAAAGCAACCCACTGTGTTGTGTTACACCAATGATCACAGGCTCTTGACTTGGACCTCCAGCTGTTCAAAAGTTAGCATGGGCAAGTTGGTGTTGGATATGTATCAATTTGCCAGCTCTCTTATTATGAGTGATCCTGAGCTTTCTGTATTTCTTTAGTCCCCCTCTGATTGTCCAGTGAAGGATTTCTCAGCGTCCTGCGTCATTTTGTTAGAGTAGCTGGAGCAGTGGCTACTGGGAGAGTGGAAAATGCTGTTGGGAGCGTGATGAAGACAGAGATGCTGTCTCTTTAGCCACTGTATGTGTACCAGGGAGGCAGTGTGGACTGGGATTTCAGAGGGCTGCGTTTTAATCTTGAAACCTAGTGATTACATATCACTGCCGTTAACTGTTTCACTGCTGAGCTCTTTAACAAGATGGTTCTCTATTCTGATTATCCAATTAAAGCCAAAAGCCCTAAATGTCTTTGGTCCAGCTGTCAACAGCAGTCTAGGCCTCTTCCTAGTTTACCATGGTAGGCTGCACTGCTGTAAATCATGTCTGCACAAGGGTTTTGAACTTGTACAGATGCAGTAGTCTAGGATTGGAGTGTAGTTAAGGTCTTGGTGCCCTGAAATCCCTGGGTTGTCCAAAGACTAGATCCAAATTCTGGCAGGGGCCAGGATATTTTGTATCATTCTTACAAGGATAAATTGAGTTCTAAGCAAGTCATTATGAGGAGTGGCCAGTGTGTTAGGAGTGAAGTGGGAGCAGTATGTTTACTCAATGTTTTATTCGACCACCAGATGCCTCAGTACTTGGGTGGGGCGGGGGGGGGATCCCCTGGTAAATTGAGACACAGCTGAGGTATATAAGCCACCTGTTCTGTCGGTAGCAGATGTGATTGGGGACCAGGTCTGTTTTTCCCCTGCTGTGGCATAATTTAGACACAAATGAAAATGGTTTGTTTGAAATCTTTGTTTGAAAACAGTTCAGTTTGAACGTTGGATAAGAAAAAACCCCGAGCTTTGAATTGAGAACGTTTCCTGCGGCCGCTTGGTTTGGACAAAGGGAGTGTGTTTTGGCAAAAATCAAAAGTTGCTACAGGACAACTTTTTGACTGGAGTTCATGGAATTTTTCTCTAACAGGCCCCTCCTGGGTATAAAACCTGCCATCCATCCCACTTTCACAGGGGTTCAGTCTTCACCGCCCAGACAACTCTTGATGGCTCTTTGCTGGGTTAAGCAGAAACCATATTTCGCCCATCTCACCCTGACAGCAAAATCTGCCATCACATCAGCACAAGACATCATTCCCTCGCTGCTGGGCTGGCTGCCAAAACGCAGATAATAAGGTAGCTCGCTATCTCCCTTTGCAGCCCCTGTTTGCCTCCTGTGTTCATTTACCAGCTTTCCTGTCTCTGGTGGCCGGTTTGGCCAGGCTTCCATGCCCCCGCACTTCCCTTCCTTTCCTGCTGCTCATCAGGTGCCTTTTGTTTGTTCAACATAGCAGCACCACCACCACGCATAGTGTTTGTGTGACTTGGCTCGAAGCTTGTGTTCCTTCAGCAACGCAAAGGTTGGCCTTCAGTAGCCGTGCCAGGGATGTGACGGGCAAACCGGTTTCCTCCATGTGGGGCTGTGTGTGTTGGGTGAGCGCGAGCAGCAGTCGAACCAAGGTGCCGTGTCTAGCAGCCAGGGGGTGAGTTGGAGACTACAGGTGCTGAATTCTCCGTTCCTGGGGGTGGGCAGGAATAGAGGGCTGGGAAAGGAAGGTTTTATGCCACCTTTGCGCTCCCCCATTCATGGGCTTTGCAGGGCTCTCCTTGAAGCCCCAACTCATTCTGGGCCTCAGTGGTCGCTGGAAAGCAGAAATAGCCCCAGCCCAGTGCACCATGGCCTCATCTGCTCTGTCTCTTACCTTGGGGCTGGGAGTTTGGAGAGTGCAGAGCTCTTACACCACCCCCAGGGGAGAGTCGGGGCCTATTTTCCCCTCACTTTTAGCCCTTTTTTGCTGCCAAAGGGGCCTGAGTGTAGCTGAGAATCAGTCTAACTATAGACCAGGGCTGGCCCAGGCAGTGGCAATGAAAACTTCCCCCCACGCCAGCACATCTTACTCGTGACCCTGAGATGAGAAGGGGTTTCACATCCATGGCCCATTCTGTACTGGTCCTCAGGGGTACAGATGCTTTTCCACTAAGAACCAGGATGAACTTGAGCGAAAGAGAAGCCATCAGCCCTGGATCCTACAGCTGGGGAGAGGATGCAGACAGGCACGGGTCCCAGGCCCCATATCTGATCTCTCCCTGCTGGGATCACATATAACATACGATTTGTCAATGGAGCAAGAGCTATTGCTATGCATGCAGGTTCTATAGTTGGGGCTTGCTGACCATCTGAGAGCCTGCAAGGCCTCTAAGATACAGCAGCCGCACCTGTTCTGTCTAGAGAAGCCAGTGTGGTCTCACTCTTAATTAGCAGCTCTTCCAAGGAGGCAGCTTTGAAAAAAGTAGCTTGTTAGTAAGACCTGAGCTGCTCAAGGGAACTCGGAGGAGCCGTCACGTTCAATAATGTGCTATTCTGAAACCCTTCCTTAAAGGAACAATCATGCCCTTTCTATTTTTTCCTTCCCATGGGAGTTGACCGTAAGGTGCTGTCAGCTGCTCTGAGTTCTATTATTAGTACCCATCACACAGGTGAATAGATTTAATTGCCTTAAACTTTATTACACTTAACACACAAGAGAATTTCCCTGACATTGTTTGTGGGGTAGGAACATGAGGTCCGCTAAACCTGAGCAGATCGATAGCGCTACTAATCCAATAGCCTGAAGCTGGCTCCTTAGCTGCTGTAAGGTAAGTATATTTCCAGAGAAATCAGTGATGCTACCTCAGCTTACCCCATTTAGGATTTGGCTAACTGTCTCCAAATGTGGCTAATACCAGCTGTTTCAGGGAAAGGTGAAAATGAGAGTGGGGGGATCAAAAAATGGTCCATGCTTGCTGCAAACATTTGTGAATGACACAAAAATGTCATGGAAAATCCAGCCTGGTTCATTTCAAATGTTTCATGGAATTGTTGGATATAAATTACTTTCATTTCAGTTTTCACTGAAATGCTTAGCTTTTTCAGACCCCCTCATTTCTCCCTTTTTTTTGGGAAAGCTCTCCCTACCACCCCTTAAAAAAAACCTCTAAATATTAAACTTTCCATCTGAAGCAAAGCTCCAGCTTGTTTGGAACAGCTGCTGGAAAGCCACTGACTTTTCAGTCATTACAAATCTTGATGCAAAAGCTCCATAGGCCAGTCCCATCTCCATGTGGCGTCCCCTCCATAGACACCACAGCTGGCTGGTTTAGATCTGCACTGAAAGTCATAGAAATTGCTGGTTCAGACCCAGGGTCCACCTAACCTGGTCAGCACCAGCTGCTTCAAAGGATAACCATCACCCAGGGAATGTCCCTTTTGGACCCTAATGGTTAGAAATTGATTCACAGCCTAAAGCAGGACAGTTTATAGCCTTTATAAGAACAGGATAGGTTCACCTTCTCTCCTCCTCATGCCGCTGGGTCTGAGGGAAGGGAGCACGGATGGATTCTTGTGGGCCAGTCCTGGGGCTGTGAGGAGACTGGGATTTGTTGTTTGTTTCCCTGACACCAGAAACAACAAAATCACAAGTCTTCCAGACCGACCCAGAAATGAGCATTGTAAGGATCTGGAATGAGAAACCTCTTCCTCTTGTGAAGATCTCGCCGGGTTCAGGGATGCCACATGACTGAGAAGCTGAAAGAGACACAGAGAATGGGATCTGCTTTCCACAAAGGTTGCTTTTAGCGGTGGTTCAGATCCAGGTAGTACAATGCGGGGCTGGTTCCTGTATAATACTAAGTGCCTGGCTTTCCTAGCTCCTTGTAGGAAGGAGACAGCTGAAGACCCTGGGCTTTTCCTCTCATTTGCACTAAGGCTTTTTTTACATCACTCTAGCATCCCCACAGGCTCTGAGGGAATAAGTGGGGTGAGGTCATCTGAGGTAATGTCCCAGAGAAGGACAAAACACTTCATTATTGTTATCAGAGAAGAAATCCAAGCCGCCTGCTCCAGACAGAGTCTGGGTCACCCTTGGTTCTGCTGCCCCTTCTGCCATGGCACCCAGACTTCAAATACTCCTGTGGGTGAAGGGTATTCAGCATGGGCTGTTTGGGTTAGATCTGTTTGATGGATCTGGATTCAGTGTCAGATGCTAGCTGCCCTACAGTTTGACTGGGGAGTTCCGGTTTGGGATCGCTGATGCAAACAACCTTACCTGGGTGTTTCTTTTTGGCAATGGGACCACCCCTGGGCACCGTAAGGACTTTAGACCCCACGATGGGGTGTTGCCACTTGAGCAAGAAGCCACTTGGAGAAGGTGATGGGCAATGGCTGCCATCTTGGCTAACTCACTTGCGATTGAACCAGGCACCTCTAGAGCTGAAAGGTGGACCTGTGAGCTAGAACTGAGCTTTTTAAATTGCTGGTGTAACTGACTCCTGTCCTAGGTGGAGTGGGAACAGAGGGGGACCTGTAATACATTCCCCGGTGGATTATGCTAGCAAAAAAACAAACAAGTGTCGGGCGTGTAGGGGAAGAGCAGCTGCCCTAATAGGGTTAGCTGTGACTCCCCCCCACCCGTCAGCAGACGACACGTTATCAGCAAATCCCCTTGATCCCTTTATTTGGGACCCAGGGAAGAACACGCTGCCATTCTCTGAACAGAGACCTTGGCCTTCTTCCATTGCCAAGGCAACCATCACAAGCAAAATGGCCTCATCTGTCTTGCTCAATCATTTTGTGCTGCCTGACGGCCAGTTTCCCAGGGTGGAGAGAGAATGGAGCTTGGGGGGAGGTTCCCCTGGCACCATGGAGGGTCGGTGCTCTGCACTTGTCCAGAACAACGATGAGTGGGATTCCCAGATTTGAAGAGAGGGGGTGAAATTAGTTGTCTCAAGAAGGAAACACAAAGCCCCCTTCCCACCCCACCTCAAAATCCACCTGAGCCTTGATCTTGGCTTCTATGTGAAATCGGTCCAATTGATTTTGTTTCATCCCGGGACGTTCTGAGCTCACAAACAGAGCACCTGGCAGGGAGAGGAACATAGAAGTTGGTTGGCTCCAAAATAGAGGGGGTGGGAGGTGGTTGTTTATTCATCAGTTTTTAAAAATATGTAATGGAACAGATTTCTCTTTGACTTAATAATTGAGGATGTATGGACTATGTGGCGATCAGGGATCCTGTCTCTGGGAGCATGTTTAGTGGCTGGGATGGGGGAGGACTGGGAGCCAGACCTCTTAGATTCTGTTCCCTGTTCCAGCAGGGACGATAGTGGTTGAAATGGGACGAATGCCTCTAATTAAGCTGTTGGTAATATCGTCTGGACTGTTGGGTCCTTGATGAAGGTCTCTGCTGCCTGTGTTTTTCAGAAAACAGCTGGCCACCTTCTCTTCCTCCTTATAAACAAGCTGGAGTCGGTTTTTAGGGGCTAGTGCAAAGTCCTGGATTCAAGCCCAAGGCAGGTGACTCTTTCTGTTTCGCCAAAGAACATGGAGCAGCAGCCCTGGCTTTCCCTAGCCTCATCTGTGTATCCCAAACACCCCAATCCCCCAAACCCGCCTTTGAGGAACCCTTTTTCTGCTACTGCCAGGGGCATTCAGCCTCTACAGCCCCGAAAATACTGGGCCTCTCAGCTGGGCTGATGACAAAGGGGCCAGTTGGCGTGAATTGTGGTGCTCCAGGCCTTTGTCCATTAGTAGCTGGGTGAGGTCCACCGAACTCATTACATACAGGCCCCCAAATGACCCTCGGATTCAAGTGAGGCCCTTTCCATTCAATTTTACTACGGCCAAGGCTGCGGATGAGCTAATGACGAGTCAGGTTGGTTTCACCCAGATGCCTGTCTGCCAGACTGGCAGCTGCAGCTCATATAGGCCACCCGCTGATGTTGATATTGTCTTGTCTCATGGGCTGGCAATCAGGACCCCTGGTCTAGCCTCAGTTCTGTCAGTGTCTTGCTATATGCCCTGGAGTGAGACATTTCCCCCAGTCGCTGTCTCAGTTTCCCCACCTGTAAAGCAAGAGTCATAGTACTCACCCGCCTTTTATTAAGAGTTTTGATCTCCCACGGAAAGGTGCTAGTTAAATTCTAGGGATGATGGCTGAGATGACACAGCTGGAGGAACAGGGCCAGTCCTGGCTCCTTCTCAAAGGTTATTTTGTTTTTATCTTAGCAGACAGAGCAGATAGTGATGAAATATGAAACAGTCAAGGATGTTGCCCCGATGGATGAAGGGCTGAGAGCTCATCTCATTTCCATCCCTGGAGACAACGAGAGCAGAATGCTTTTAATTATTAAGTGCTGGGTGAATGAGGCGGCCTCGTCAAGGGGGAGATGGGACCAGAGAGATCAAAAGCCGTAGCAACAAATCAAACCCCAGGTGGACACCTGGCCATCTGGAAAGGCACCTCACACTCCTATTCAAAGGGCCCAAGGGGCCTGTTGAGTTAGCAACTTTTAGGGTCCCCTGGATATGACAGGCAGAAATCAAAGCAACTGCATTAAGATGGCAGCTTCATTGAGGCTTGGGAAGATGGTGTGAATGACAAGTAGGGTTGAGCATCAGTACAAGGTGCTGGATTCCTGGATTAAGTATGAGGGAGCACCTACTGGGAAGCGCTGTGCGAAGGAGACCGGGGAGGGGTAGCAATGCAGAACGTGTGGGGGGAGGAGAGGCTGAATCTGTGTTGTGCTGCACCATTTTCTGTCATTTACACCAGGGCAAACTGAGAGCAAAATGGAGCTATTCTGGTTTAAGGGGTGCAATTCTGGCCCCGCTGGAGCCCTTGACAAAATTTCCAGTGCTCATGAGCACAGACTTGTGTGGATAATTTAGTTCTCCCCGTTGGCAGAGGGGTGGTGATCAAGAGACGGCAAAAGAACTGGTTTTCTGTTAGGTAGATTTCAGGAGGGGGTTGATGGATGAGCAGGGGATGGGGCAAAGGCTGTATTTGTGTTCTGGCTTTGTACAGCGCCCAGCACAATGTGGCTTGGGTCCACACCGAGGGCTGCTAGGTGCTATGGTGGTACAAATAATATATTATCTTTGGTAAAGGTGATGTGAGCTAATTCACGCTGCTCAGCTCTGACACTAGGGCCAAATTCTCAGCTGGTGTAAACCAGTGGCACTTCTTTGAAGTCAACTGAGCTATGTTGATTTACACCAAATCTGGCCCAAATCTCTACCCAGTCCTCACACCAGCTAGAGAGAAGAAAACAGGATCATTTGTCCAGGTTGAGGTTTAAGTGACTATGGTTCTGGTGGCTGAGAAACCTGTTTTTCGGCGAAGGCTGTCCACTCTAAAAACTGCTTCACAGGTTTTAAGATTCATGAGGTTTCCAGGATCTGGAAAAGCAGGGATGGGAAGTGGGAGATGAACGTAGGTTCGCAGAGCTGGGGCTGGTGTGGGGAACCCAGGCCTGGAATAGCATTGGGGCTGAGGGTGGAAAAAAAGCAAAACTGCATGGAGAGGGAATTTAGGTCTGAAGTAGAAATGGGGCCCAGGAGGTGAGAAGGGACTGCAAATTGGGATTGAGGGGCCCAGGCGGAGTTGGGCAGGTGAGGAACACAGGGCTGGAATAGCAGGGGACACTGTGGGTGGAGATTGAGGGACCCTGGCAGAGCTAGGAGAGGAGTTCAGGGCTGCAATAGCGAGGGTGTGAAGGCTGCGGGTCAGGAATGAAGAACTATGTGTCTTTCTCTCCCCCGCTCTTCCCATCTTCGGGGCTTTAACTGGCCAGGATCAGCCTGTGAAGATGCCCCATAAGAGTCAATCGTTCTTCTAATCTGCACCAGCTTCTAACTGAGAAGCTACCTGGCTCTCCCTTCTGCTGCTCCCAGTCATGCCTTCCCCTGCTCTGGATCCTGGTTTCATTCACACTGGTATAAAAGCCAGAGTGACTCCAGGGCGGTCCATGGAGTCATGCTTGAACTGATGCTGGAGTCCTGTAACATGTCTACACTGGAATAAAAGACCCGCAGCTGGTTTAGGCCAGCTGACTCGGGTTTGCCAGGCTTGGGTTGCTGGGTTAAAGATTGCTGTAGCCATTAGAACTGAAACCCAGGTTCCAGGACCCTCCTGCTCATGGGGTCCTAAAGCTCAGGCTCCAACTCACCGCAATTTTACAGCCCTGCAAGCCCCAGGCCAGCTGTGGGTGTTCAATTACTGTGTAGCTACACCCTCTGTGATCAGAATCTGGCCCTGGGCAATGTACAGCCAGGAAGGTCTCTGGCATTCCCTAATTCAGTTCAGCACCACCCTGCACCTTGGGCAGTGAAATACACTAACTAGTTGAAGGTAGATGTGAAATTCTGCAGACTCAGAAAGGACTGTGTTTGCCTTCCGCGCTGGTGTAAATGACTGCACAGGGGGCAGGGCAGGGAAAAATCAGATCCCTCATCTTCCAGTTGGAAACACACACCTTTGGTTCCATGTACACTCACACGGAGGGAGACAACGCGCAATCTCTCTCTCACACACCTCCCTCCCTTCTCCTTCTCTGCACACATCTACAGAGACATTTACACCAAGGTCCCCTTTGCACCACTCTGGCAATGCAAAGAGCCCTTGGCATGGGCATGAGTCACAGTTACAGCACTTTCTGGCCCTTTGACGCTGCCGGGGCCGCGTAAAGGGGCTTTGGTGTAAATGTGAATTAGCCCCACGCTTGCAACCACACAGTCTCATTCACGGTCTCCCCCAGACGGACTGTCTCTGACACGCACGCTGCCTGTCACTCCCTTGTGCACACACACAAAGTCTGTTTACCCCCTTGCTCACTCCAGTGGAAATTAAGAATAACCACCCTGAAGCCAATGCAGTTACTGTGGGGAGGTACCTGACACCTGAATCTCGCCCAGACCTCACAGACACCCAGACTGCCTCAGGCAACACCAGCTCTGGCTCTCTCTTACACACCCACACCCCTTTGCCTTGTCGTCCAAGTCATCCTGACCGCGGCCCACACTGGCTTTGCAAACGAGATAGGAGCTGATCAGACAGAAGAGTTCCAAGTCACTTACCCCAGCAGGCCGGTCTGTGTCCGTCTCGTTTTGTTCCCTGTTTTCCTCTCAAGGCTGCTATACCTTCAACACCTGGCTCTGCTCAGTTCATTAAGAAGGGAATCCCGAGCACATAGAAACAGTATGGACCCTCCAAATCCTGCAAAGCCCCCGTCCCTCTCCCGCCGAGGGAACTCTGAGTCTCAGACGCTGTGTGTGTGTGGGCAAGCCCCAGGCAGCTGGGGGAATCTTGTATATCAAGACTGCTCTCAGCCGAGGCTGGCCTTGGTGACAGCTTGAGTGGCAGCCAGGAGAAAGGATGGAGCTGTCTTCATCAGCAAGTGGAGGGAGGGAGGCAGGGGTGGGGGCTTGCTATCCGCGTGAGTGATGTCATCTTGAGCACTGACGCAGGCCCCCTTTCTCTCCCCCCCCCCAAAAGAGAGAGACCCTCCCCACCCAACCTCCTTGGTGGCTGGGGCACTGCATGGGGGATTTGGGTGGGAGGGGCCTGATTCTGCAAACCGGCATGGGAACCAGGGAAGGAGCAAACATCCCTCTTCCCAGGAAGAAACCCCATCGACGCCCCACCTGAAGGGGATTCCGGAAGAAAGCAAATGAGGTCTTGGGCCAGATCCTCAGCCAGCCCCAATTGGTGTAACTGCCTGGGCATCGCCTGGGCTGTGCCCTTTTATGCCAACCAAGAAGCTGGCCTGCAGCCTTCCGTAGCTTGCCACGTTTCTGTCCCCTCTCCTCCATCCTCACCCACCTGATCTACCCCATTTTCTTCTGAGCTATGGACCCAGGCCAGACTCAACGGGGTTTCAGGGGCAGCATCACTAGGGTGTGACTTAGGAGAACTGCTCGTATGCTCATTGCTGCTCTGATGTTCCTGTGGGGCGATGCTCCTTTATATGCAAAGGATTCTGTGGGAAAGCGTCTGCCGAGGGCTTAAAGGCCCTGAGGCACCGGATGAAATCTGGCTCCCCAAACACCCCTCGGAGTGGATGCCATCATGATGAAGGATCCTGAGGGCCAGGGCCATGGTTCGGGGATAGACTATCTGACTGCTGTCTTGATCAGGAAGCAGAACAGTCCCGTCCCTTGGCAATACAGGCGAGCGAGTCCCAGCTGGACTCTCCTGCTTGGGCTTTGTAAAGGGGGCTCAGAATGCCCCCGGCCAGACCCTTTACACAGCTGGAGCGGGCCAGAAACCTAGTTTACCCAAGACACTACATGGGTCAAGTTAAAGCAGTATAACTCCCCACAGCGTGGACCCAGTTATATCAGCATAAAGGTGCTATATCTGTAAGGGGAACAGGTAGGGAAATCCACTATCATGCTTGTACTGGTGTAATTGCATTCACACTATGGCGTGGATTGGTGTAACTATATTGGTAAAACAAATCATATCCCTCACTGACTTAGCTGTTATGGTGATATAAAATCTGTGTGTATACGAGGCTCAGGCTCTCGGAGCTTGGCTGGCTACAGTGTATAACATGGGGTGGATTTGCTATGGTTTGCTAGCCAGGACGCATTGTCAAAGGGTGAACTGGAGTCTTGAGTTCTGTCTCCAGCTTTGGGTAGGGAGTGCGATGCAGCGGTTAAGGTAAGTGGGGATGTGGGAGCCAGCACTCTGGGTTTTATTTTGAGGTCCAGGAGTTAAAGCCTGAGCTGATAGTTGCAGCAGGTATCCTGGTGGTAAGGATTCCTTGAGTCATTTCTCCTCTCTGTGAGAGAAATGGAGTCTAGTGATTGTAGGGGGGTCAGGACTCCTGGGTTCTTTAGGCCTGGAATGGGAGGGTGAGCTGGTGGCTAGGGTGTATAGGACTTGGAACCCGGACTCCTGGGCTCTGTTCTCACCCTGGGAAAAAGTATGGTCTGGTAGTGATTACAGCAACGGGGGAAAAAGGAACTCTGGTTCTCTTCCTGCCCTAGCTACTGACAGTAGGTGAGGTTGGCCAAGCCATGTTCTGCTCCCTGTGCCTTAGTTTCTCCATCTCAAAAAGAGGGAGAATAACAGCAACCTGCGTCCTCAGGGTGCTTCCAGGCGCGAGTGCTCAGAGCACCCCAGAGCGAAGGGCAGATGTATGGTGTCAAGCTGATTGTTTCTCAGGCTGAAAGAAAATCTCGGGAACCCACATAAAAGCCGCCTGACAAGTGAGATAAACCCAGCCTTGTGCTCTAAAAATATTGTCCCTTTATCAAGTCCTGCAGTCAGGAATCCCAGATAGCTGATGGCGGAGAGACCCTTGCACTGCAAAGAGCCTTGATAGATAACGTGCCTAAAGGAGGGGAAGTCCCGTGGCCCTGCCAGCGTTAGAGGAAATATGCATAAAGAGTAAAAGCATCAGTGCCATTCCTCGGGGGCAGGGAGGGGCAGCGGGAGATTCCACAGGCACTCATCCTTGTTTCCCCTGTTGCACTGCTTGGGCCCTGTGATTCACAGCCAGGTTCAGGCCCCCTTTACCAGTGTAAAGGCACCTCATGCAAATGAGATGCTGGGCCCCAATCCTCAGACATACTTAGGCACCTAACTCCCATTGGAAGTTGTCGATCTAAATAGTTTTGAGGTTCCGGCCTATAATATAGATGTGCCCCATTGAGGAGTGTGTTGCAGTCCCTGATTTGCACAGGGGATGAATCTGTGACTGCCCCATCCTAGGACCTTCGCAGCTTCTCTGTCTTTAGCTGTGGTGGTCTCTGGTTCAATACCTGGTGTGGGCCAAGATGGCAGCCAAAATGTGGGGGGATGTTGTTTCCCAAACCCCTCTCCCATCCATGCTTGAATACAGCTTTAAGTGTTTATTGAATCCATGCTGCTGTGAAGTGGAATGTGTGTTGAATATGGATCCTGCCCACTTCGCAGTGTGGAGGATATGTGTTCTCGTGTTCAGACAGGCCACAAACCAATGGCTCAGCACATCTACATCAGGAGTTTGCATCCCTGTCACTTATCACCTCAGTGATATTCCCTGATACAGGTAGGGAGTACCCCCAAACTGCATGGCTGGGCTGGAACTGGAAATGTGTTGCGAGGGAAACAACTTTAACTGTGCATTTCCTTCACCGCAAGGCCCTTTGTCCCACTCTGGCATGAAGGGGCCTGAAAGCAGGTGAAAGTGACCGTTATCACTGGTTTGTTATTGTAGGGTTTTTAATGAGCTGGGGGTAGGGTGCACACACGAGTTTTGTTCATTGTACAGTTGCTTATCAGCCCCAGGCGACAATGTGAGTTCCTTACGGTAGGGCTGCTCAGGAGGGCTGGAATAAGCAGGCTGATTTGTTATGATGGAGTCGCTCCTAAAGACTGAGGTGGACATGCTGGTTTGTTTATTGTAGGGTTGCCGATAATGAGTGAAGGGACAGAACCTCAGCTAGTAAGATTCACAAGGACTTTGTGGGGTGGGGTGTGGGGGAGTAGGCAGGTCATCTTTTAGACTGCTCCAAGGAAAATGCTCTCTTAAACACCTGGCCTTCTGCTTAACTATATTATTTTGACAATCCTCAGGAATCAGTTGCAAACCCTCTCGTGCAACCGAATCCTGAGTCATTTGCATGATGGAAAGAAAAGAAGCAATTGGTTGGCAGTCGCTATAGCTCAGACTGGAGGATCCTCTGTGCTCCAGAGGGATGTCTCTTAGCAATAGGGCTTGACTGCATTGTTTCTGCTTTCATTCAGTCCCCAGAGGCCAAAGACGGAGTTGGTGTTGGTGGAGGGAGGGGCTCTTGATAAGAAATTAGTTTTGAAGTAATTATGCAGCTGATTTTTACCTAAGGATTAGCTGCATTTGCTGCTGTTCATTGATGGCTCCCCACCCCCATTCCCTATGAAATAGGCCGCCAAGTGTTTCTCATTTCACAGGTGGGGAAACGGAGGCACGGCACAGTGCTGTGACTTGCCCAAGGTCATGCAGCAAGTCAGTGTCAGAGAGGGAATGGAATGAATGAGTTTTGATGGCCACCCCCTGCTCTAGCCACTTGGCTAAACTTCCCTTAGGAATCAAACCCAGGAATCCTGGCTGTGGAGGGGAGGGGAATGTCATCGATTGGATGGAGGCTGGGAAGCAGGATGCTTGAGTTCTATTCCTAGTTCTGCCAGTGACTAGCTGGGGGACGGCTAATTAGCTGCTGAGTTTGACCCCCCCCCAGTTTTGGAAGCAATGGGAACTCAAACCACAAGCGAACAAGACATATGACTCTGGCCCCTTTGGGGTGCTTGTGCCCCTTGTTGGTACAGAGCTCTGAGCTTTGCCCACAGAATCCCCTTTTGCCAAGCCTCCATACACCCTGCTTTGGACTGGAAGCTCCTGGCTCTCCAAAAGGCCTTAATTAGTCCCTTCATTAGTCCAGGATATTAGCAGCTCCTTAGTGGTTTTCACCAGTGTCCATGGCAGCTGTCACCATGACACCCAAAGAAGGGTGGAAGAGTCAATGGACAGTTTAAAGGAACGAAATTAAAAAAAAAATTGGGTCCCCTTTTCCTCTGCCCATTGCTTCTTAGCCTAGGTGGCTTATTTCCTTTTCATAATGAAGGGAAAATGGTTTCACAGGGTGGCTTGAGAACCAGGTGAGACTTGCATGAGAGCATCTAAATAACATAGCATGGGGGCCAGGAATATGGTGCATTTGTCTCAATCTCTCTCAGCAGCCACCACAACTTCCCTCTGCATCGGGCTCTGAGGCAGCTAGTCAGTGGGTCCCACTCATGGGTGGCCAATTGCCAGATTGGGACGGGTCCCTGGCTGTGTTGCCATGAGACCCTGGTAGGGTGATGGGAAATGTGGAATATGGTGGGTACTTCACCTACTTCTGGAGCATCTGGGGCTGGATTCAGGACATGAAATGAAATGGGGGCAGTCTAGATGGTCAGTTCTGAACTGGACAGGTTCTAGAATACATATTCTAGATAGTATTTTCTGGACTAGTTCGCCTGGATTAGATGAAGTGTTCCAGATGCTCATTCTAGACTTCCCCAGATGTGAAGGGTTATTCTAGGTGGTCTTGTTCTAGGCTGCTCAGAATCAGAAGGAAAACCATAGAAGGCTATGTGGACTGTTCAAGATGGCTTTTCCTGACTGCATTCGCTGTGTTGTTCTGGATGACCTGTTCTAGCTTGTTCTGGACTAGAGAGGAAGCTCTAGATGGTCTGCAGCTGACATAACAGTTTCTGTATTTCTTATATTACCCTGCCTGTACTCAGCCATGATGCTAAATTACCTTAGAGGATTCTCTGACAAAGAACACATCCAGGGAGTGATCGGGAGTCATCTCTCGGCTTTGCCTTTCATTACAGGGGACACAGGTTGAAGTGCTGGAGTTGGGAGATAGGACTTTCGTGTAGAAGGTTCCTGCTTTGAGCAAGAAGTTGGACTAGATGACCTCCTGAAGTCCCTTCCAACCCTAATCTTCCATGATTCCATTATTCTAATCTTGGTTCTGACATGGATTCACTGACGTGCAGTGCGTCACCTCACTGTGCCTCAGTTTCTGCAGCTGTAAAACGGGGACAAAGATACTGGCCTCTTTGGTGTAGCACTTGGAAATCTACATATGAAAAGAGCCACATATTACAATTACAAAGCGCTTTGAGGTCCTGAGGGGAAAGACTCTAGAAAAGTGTGATTGTTAAAGGTACACAGGACACTTGTAAAGGTATTTAGCAGACCCTATCAATGTCGTGAATAAAGGATATTAGACTGATGTTGGTTTAATTCCATAGTTTAGTGCAACCTTTTTGTAACAGCAAGCCAAGATACCTGAATTGTTGTGTTATGATTTTTTATATGTATTGTGGTTGTGCCTCAGAGCCCCGGTCCTTGGCCAGCACCCCACAATGCTAGGTACAAACAGAGAGCAAGACAGTCCCTATCCAAATGTAGTTTCCAATTTAAGTATGAGAAGGAACAAGAGCTGCATACAGACAGTTCAGTGGGGGAGTACCAGGAAACAGGTGACAATATTGGGCAGCAAGATAGGCTGGCACCTCAACCCACCAGCATTCTCACCAGAATAAAGCTTTTCATAGGCACTGCTCTTTGCACAGCCTGGACAGGGTAGTTTGTTCATCGTTCATACGGAAGAGGATGGAATGGAGGGGAAGTGCGGGAAGTAATTTTCCCAGGCTTGGTCTCCAGTTACAACCTTTTATTTCAAGTCCTCTACAGGGGACGAATTTCTCCTTGAAATGTTGGCTGAGTGAGGGATGGCAGGAGTGGGGCGGAGGAGGGCTAGCACTCTGGCGATGGAAATACTTGGGCAGAGGCATTGATGGTTCTATCCCTGCAGCACCTTGTGGAAACTGAGCCAGAATGGGACCCAGAGGACGGGCCAGTGCAGCTTCCTTGGCACACGGAATCAGGCTGGCCACAGGAGAGCAGGTAGGACTCCCCGGCCCAGCCTGGGCCCACCTTCTTGCCACCTTGGGTCCTGGCAGAGACACCCAGCCAGGAGCAGGGGCAGAAGTATGTACGCCAGCCACTGGAATGGGGAGGGGGAGAGGACAGGGCACCAGCCACAGATGAGCTGATATAGGGATAACCATAGGTAGGAAATACTGGGAAGCCCCTGCACAGCCTGGATGTGCCTGACCCCCCCCCCCCCCACATGTACAGGGTGCTTCTTCCCACCCCTCATGGTTCCTTGTAGCGACATATCTGTGGTTCTGAGTGATAGATAAGGGGAAGATGTGTAAGTGTGAGACATAGGAATGCGTGTGTCTGCGCGAAATGTGTATCAATTAATGCCTTTGCCTGTGCAGATAAAGGGAGGCGTTTGCATGTGTGTGAAGGTGAGCTTGCAGGTCTGCATGCACACTTATCTGAATAGTCGCATTGGACTATCTGTGCGGGGGAGGGGGTGAGAGCACCAGGATATTTGTGAGAGTGGGTGGGTGCTCACAAGGTTGGGTTGGAGGGGCATGCGTGTGCAGGGATCTGTGAATGCAGGGGAGCACATGTGCCACGATCTACACCGTGTGTATGTGGCGGGGGAGGTGTGAACATGCTCATGTGGTGCAGCTGGGATTCTATCCGTGCTCTACAAAACAAACAAGGAGTCTTGTGGGACTTAAAGACTCAGGCTATGTACACATGATCACTTTATTACGCGGTAAGGCTCCTTACCACGCAATAAAGCCAATAGCGTACACACGATCAATTTCTCTGTTGCGCTGCAACACCCTCTTGCCGCGCAATAGTTAAACCAATCAAAACGAGAGTGGTAGCATTATCGCGGAACAGCTGTTCCGCGGTAATGCTCGTGTGTTCTCATTTTGTGCAATAGACAGCCTCCGGAAATGTCCCAGAGTGCCAATCAAGGCCACTCTGGGACATTGGAGCTGTCAAATATGTCAATTTCACTGCTCTAGCTGAGCAGTGAAATTGACATATATGTCAATTTCACTGCTCTAGCAGAGCAGTGAAATTGAGTATTTTTGGGAGCTGCCCGGTTTGGCAGCTCCCCTGGACTGAGCTAGGGACAGGTGCCCACCATGCACTGCTCTTCTTTCGCAAAGGAGCATTCACACAGTGAATGCTCCTTTGCGAAAGAAGCAGCACGTGTACACGAGAAAGCGCTATATTTATAGCGCTTTCCTTGTCCCGCAATAACTTATTGCGGGACAAGTTTCTCGTGTGTACATAGCCTCAGAGAGATGCAGAAACTCTCATGATGTCAATGGGCCAGATCCCACGCTGCTGCAAATGGACGTCGCTTCATGGGAGCCAGTGGGCCTGAGGCCCAAATAGTGTAAATCAGCATCCTTATCTTGTCACAGTGGTTCTGCAGTTGGGACTCATGAACCCCTCAGGAGGTTGTGAGGTTGGGGGGGGGGTCGCAAGTTCTCAGTTCCCGAGCATACCAGTAAGGATGACATAGCATGGGGGAGGGTCATCCTCTTTGCAGGGGCATCGTCACAGTCTGAAATATTTTGAACAGCGGCCCCAGCAAAAACAAGTTTGAGAACCCCTGGCCTATCGTGACAAACATGACTTTGACCATCAATCTGTACATGCCTGTTTGGTGTATGGAGCTAAAACAGGCCAGGGTGGGGAGGGGGGTTAGGTTGGGTGGGTGGGGTGGATCCCAGGTCCTCCCACTTTTGATTGAAATCCACAGCTGGTGTAAATTAGCATTCCTTCATTGAATTCAATGACGTGATACTGGTTTACACTGGGGAGAGGGGGGATCTGTCTATTATTTCCAATGCAGCTATGCTGATTTACACCGGCTGGGTGGGGGTGGGAGGATAGGACCACCTTTCTTTTTACCTACAGTCGCATGAAGAAACAAACATCCTCAGGCTGACAGGGGCCAAGTGCCATGTGACGGTTGCCACGGTAACAGAAAGCTTTCTGACAGGGTCTGCCTCTGAGTGATGCAATCCAGAGCTGGGGGTTTTGTTCGGTAATAGCAAAGCTTTTATTGCATACAATGATTGCAAGGGATGTGTGTGTGTGGGGGGGGAGAGATGACAATTTCCCTTTTACCCCCCTCAGCAGAGATCAGAACTTTTTCCATTAGTCCCCCATCTTCTGCTGTTGTGCGACAAGTTCCTTGTTGCGTGGGCAAGTTATTGTTTGTCTCTTTAAAATTGTGGTCCCCCCTTCAATATTTCACAGACATAATAGGCTAAGTGACTTGATGGGAAGGTCGCTTGGTCCGAAACATGTTGGGGGGTTGTGTTAATGAAAGGGAGAGGAGCTGGTGGAGGGCAACAACCACAGCTTCTTCCATGCACATCCTTCATTGAACTAACCACTACAGTGATTAATTTATTAATATTTACATATATAATTAGTTTTATTTAACATTTATAGTGTGGTTGCACCTCAGAGCCAGCCAGTTGTGGGCTTCCAATTGTGTATGTGTGTCATATAGCCCCAGACTCTGTGTGTGTGTGTGTGTGTGTGTGTGTGTGTGTGAGAGAGAGAGAGAGAGAGAGAGAGAGAGAGAGAGAGAGAGAGTGTGTGTGTGTGTGTGTGTGTGAGAAAGAGAGAGAGAGAGAGAGAGATGATAACCCCAGACTCTTATATGGCACATTTTATCTGGGTCTCTAGCAATGTTCCCTCTAAGGTTTGGCGGCTTGTGTGCAAAATTTTCAAGCCATGTGCAAAACTTTTTCTAATAAAATTTTTGTGCAAACTCATACGACAGAAATTATAGGCATTAATTGAAGTTAAAGTAATTTTAAATAGAATTGTGTTTAATTGAATTTGAATGAATTTTGAATTGAAATTTAATTTTTAGAAAGGTTTTTATTTAAAATTAATTTTTTAAAAGTTTTTTTTTAAAAAAAGGAAGGAAAAAAAGAAGGGAAGAAGGAAGGAAGAGAGAAAAAGAGAGAAGAAAGGAAGAGAGAGAGAAAAAGGAAGGAAGAGAAAAAGAAAGAGAAGGAAAGAAGAGGAAAGAAGGAAGAGGAAGGAAAGAAGAGAAAGAAAGAAAAAAGGAAAGAAAAAGGAAGACAAAGAAGGAAAAAAGAGAAAGGAAGAGAAAGAGGAAGAAAGAAAAAAAAAGGAAGACAAAGAAGAGAAAGAAGGAAAGGAAAAGGAAAGCAAAGGAGAGAAAGAAGGAAAGAAAAAGGGAGAAAGAAAAAAGAGAGAAGGAAGGGAGAGAAAGAAGGAAGGAAGAGAAAGAAGGAAGAAAAAGAAGAAAAGAAGAAAGGGGAAGGAAAGAAGAGAAGAGAAGGAAGAGAAAGGAAGGAAGCAAAGAAAGAGAAAGAAGGAAAGAAAGAAAGAAAAAAGAAGGAAGAGAAAGGAAGGAAGGAAGAAAAGAAAGAGAGAAAGAAGGAAAGAAGAGGAAACAGGAAGAGAAAGAAGGAGGAAGGAAGAGGAAAGAAAGAAAGAAAAAAGAAGGAAGAGAAGAAAAAGGAAGGAAAGAAGAGAAAGAAAAAAAGGAAAGAAAAAGGAAGACAAATAAGGAAAAGAGAAAGAAAGAAAGAAAGAAAGCAAGCCAAGGCCGCCGGCGGGGAAGGACCCTACCGTGGCCCTGGGAAGCCGCCGGTGGGGGGGGGAGGGGAGCAGACCCCAGGCTGATCCTGGTCCCATGCTGGGAAGCCGGGGCCGTGGATTAGCCCGGCCCCAACCCCGGCCCCGGGAAGGAGGCGGTCGGCGGGTGGGAGCCCGGGAGCCCGCCGCGGCCGCAGCCACCCCTCTGGCCCGGCCCGCGCTCCTGACCCGATCCTGAGCCTGCCTGTCCCACCCTGGGGGCGGGGAGGGCTAGCCCAGAGGCCAGGCGCAGGCTGAGTGTGCCGCGGCAAAGCCGCGGCCCCGGAGGTTGGAGGTAGCAGCGGGGGCTGCCGGGCTGCGCGGGGGTCCCTCACTGCTGCACGGGGGGTGTGACGGCCGCTGCGTGCCCGCGCAGCTTAGAGGGAACACTGGTCTCTAGGCACATTCTAAAGAAGGCCAAATCGTTATCCCCATTTTACAGCAGCTCAGAGCACAGCAAATATTCTCCGTAGTGCCATAGAATAAAAAAGCAGTCCCTGCCCCAGCTTCCAGTCTGGGTCAGCGGCTGCACAAAGCAGGCTGGCTTCCCTGGACAATCCAATTTAGGCTTCTTGGCCTCCTCACTCAGCTCAGCAAATGCCTTGTGCATTCTGTGGGACCTGTCCCCTCCTGCCTCCCAAAATTATCTCTGCAAATATTCCACTTTCCTGTGCCGGTGGCAAAAAGGAATCAACTAAACCCAGCCCAAACAGGTGCAGGGCAGCGGGGGGTAGCCCTGTGTTGGTTGATTTTGCATTTTCCTTTTATGCTGCAAGGAAACCAACCACACCAAGAGACCCAACAACAAATATGATTGAGGGAAGGTTTGGGTGGAGGGCAATTTTCCCTCCAAAAATGTTTTTTATGAGAAATTTTCCACGGTGCGTAGGTGCAATGGGGCCAGAGCAGCTGGGGCAATAAGGCCCATGTTGCAGTGGCCGAGAAGGCAGCAAGGGGTGATAGAATGGAACATGCTTTCCAGGGCAGATCTCGGAGGACTCAAACTCTATGGTTTAGACGCTCAGGTCAAGCTCTCCTCTCCATGGTTCACCGCAAACTCAGAGCGCCGCGGGGGTGAAAGGTTCTACTTCCGGGAAGATGGCCGCCCTAGTGCAGAGCGGGGCATGTGGTTGCGGGGAAAGAGAGTCCTGCCGTACCAGTGGGTGACTGGAACCGGGGCTGAGAGCGGGGTGTCTGGAGGGGGGCCTGGAGAGCTGAAGGGGGGTTGGCAGTGGAGCTGGGGGAGACTGGATGGGGTCTGTAGATCTGAAGGTAGGGGGCTGGATGGAGACTTGGGGGGCTGGAGAGCTGAAGGTGGAGCTGGAGAACTGAAGGGGCTGGAGATATGGGTTAGCGAGCTGGGGTACTAGATGGGGGGGCTGGAGAGCTGAAGGGGGCTGGATTGAGAACTGGGGGGAGGCTGCATGGGGGTCTGTAGAGCTTCCTTCCCTGGGCTGATCTGTGTTGTGCCTTGTATATAATTTCAATGCATTCAGTGGATGTTACTGTTTGTTGTTCATGTTGTGGAAGCACCTAGGAGTCCCAGTCATGGCTTAGGATCCTGTTGTTGTACAAACACTGAACAAAAGTGTGGTTGCTGCCCTAAAATGCTTACAAGATACTAACTCATATGTGGGTGATCATCAAGATGAGTTGATCATAGAGGTCCAGAAATAATAATAATAATCCCTAGCTCTTATCTAGAGCTCTTCATCCTTAGATTGCAGAGCCTTTTACAAAGGAGGTCAGTATTGTTATCCCCATTTTATAGATGGGGAAATCAAGACATTGGGAGGTGAAATGATTTGCCCAAGATCACCCGGCAGACCAGTTGTGGAATCAGGACTACACCCCAGGTTTTCTGAGTCCTATCTGCTGTGTTACACTGTCTGTAGGTTTGTAGGCCTTTGGCAATAGGTACTGCTCAATACAAATGATCATTCCAGTATGCGAGACCATGCCTCATCTTCCCCGATAGACTGATGCACAGAGAGATCTGGAGCTGCGGGATCAGTTAGCATCAAGCTTTGGAAGAACCACCTGGGTCCATCATGAATGGCTCTCTTGAGAGCAAGACCAAGGGGATGAAGTTTGCAGAACAGCAGTTACAGAGGCATGGCTGGAAACGAGGTACGGGTTTAATGTATCCAGAAATAAAGTGCACAAAATAATGATTGGTCTGGAGGAAGTGGATTGGGAGTGCATTTATTCCCTGTCTCCCAAATGACCAGGGAACATTCAATACAATTGAAATGTGGCACATTCAGAATTCATGCATGTAAATAATTGGTTCACACAATATGTCAGTGGACTGTGGAACTCCTTGCCACAAGATGATGATGAGGCCCAGATTCAGCGAGAAATTGGTTGTGTATGTGAATCATAAGAATGGCAAAGTTATAATAAGCTAATGATAAATAATTTTTTGAAGAGATATTAAATCTCATGCTTCAGAGTTTAAGACACTATCTAATTTCTGAGGAAACCTTGCCCAGGAACTTGTTATCCCAGCAGTGTAGGGTTTCTTGCACTTTCCTTTGAAGTGTCTGACACTGGCCACTATTGGACATAGAATACTGAGCTGGAAGGATCTCAGTGCTGATCCAATGGTGATTCTTGTGCTCACAACATTGTGTCTCAGCTGCACTGGGTTTTCCATTTCTGAGCAAGGTTCCTGTTGGATCTTTGTCCCTTTCTAATACCTGAACCATATAAGAGTTTTATGATTCAGGAAGTGCGTAGGAGAACAGTTTGTGTTTTTAGTGCAAGAGGCCCTGGATTCAAACCCTGTCTACAATCCCTCCAGGAGCCATTATGTGAGGGAAGTTCTGCATTTATCTCGCTGTGCTCTCTTTAGGCAAAGGGCTGGGGAAGCAAGAGAATGGCATCTCTGAAGCCATCAAGGTGAAAATGAAATGCAACACAGCTGGGGTAAGGAAGACCTGATCTACACAAGCAAAACTTACGAGTGCACCTAGGCTGTGTAATGCTGCTGCCCCTTGG
Organism: Pelusios castaneus; assembly: GCA_007922175.1. Lineage (NCBI taxonomy): Eukaryota > Metazoa > Chordata > Testudines > Pelomedusidae > Pelusios > Pelusios castaneus. The sequence goes on from ML685904.1 coordinate 221,066, forward strand.
GCTTATGGGGAGGCTGAGTGCTCTGGGGCTGGAGGGCTCAGGTGGCAGGCTTTGGACCCCCAAGTTCCTGGTTTAGATTCAGCCCAGTTGCCCTCGGGCTGCTCCTTGGGCTTATGTGAATGAGTTTGAAGGGTTGCCACCCATTTTTTAGTGAGACAAGTCAGTTGAAATTGTGGTTTTGTCTTACTTTTCTCCCCTTTGAGACTTCTTTTGATGGTGCGTGTGGGGGTGGGGGAGAGGGGGGATATTGAGGGTGGCAACAGCCCTCTCTGAGCCCCCTTTATTCCTCCCTTTCAAAGGCTTGGATTGGCTGGAGAGAATCAGCTGCTTCTTACCTGCTATCTTGCTTCACAGAGCTGATTTCCCCACCTCCAACACTGTCCCCAGCCCCTGCTCAGCTACCAGATGAGGTTGGCTTTAAAGTGCCTTCCCATCCCACTGCCAAGCCACGGCTCCCCCTTCACACACAGAGTTGCCCCATTATCTCTGGGTGCCCCATGTTTGCAAAAGTGCACTGCTTTGCAAATAAAGGAGGCCCTAGAGCGTAGCGTAGAGCTGGGAAGGATCCCAGCAGCTGTGAGCTGCTGTGTTGGATGAGCAAATTGTGGTGGGGAACAAGGTGGGGTTTTTTTTTTTTAACCCTCTCCTTTCCAAACCAGGTAGGTCATGACCCAGCAGAGCAGTTCACTTTCCACTGGTGGGATCATCTCTTCAATAAATCCGCTGCGAACATCATTGTGGAGACTGGGCAGGTAAAGGGGGCAACTGGGGAGGGGATTCAGGGAGGTCTGGACACTTTGATCTTAAATAAGAGCTAGATGGGATTGACAACGAGCAGCCAGCTCCAGCCTATAGACGTGCTCGTATATGAGACCCCCTCCCAGAACAAATCTGGACCCTGCTCACTTCTCCAGAAGTGTTTTGGGCGTTTCCAAAGCTATAATGAATGAAGTGCCTGTAACTCACTAGTCAGTTACTCTAGCTTAATCTGTAGTGACTCACGATTTCAGCTTGGGAGGTGCCTAGTTCAGTCCTGGAGGTGGCTGTCATGTAAGTACCTAAGAACTGTGCTCCCACCATGCATCGTGGTCCTGTTCCGAGGAGATGCCAGGCTTTTCAAAGGGGGATCACTATCATTATTCCGTTTTCAGGGATGGAGAAACTGAGGCACAGAGAAGCACTGTGACTTGCTCAGGGTCACATGCCATTGCTGAGAGTAGAACCCAGGATTCCTGAGGCTCCCTCTGTACCCTAACCACAAGACCATCCTTGGACCATGATCAGGAAAAAAATTATTATAGCTGATTATTTGCTTGCTTTCTGCTCACTGGTCCAAGAGTTTCTTGTGGAAAAGTGCTGGGCTGGGTGGCAAGACACCGGCCTTCTTTTTGCCTTAGCCACTGAATTGCTGTGCTGGCCTGGGCATGGCGGTCTCCCTTTGGGAAACTGAGGCACACAATCTGTAGAACAGAGCTGAGGATACTGAGCCACCTTGGTAAAATGGTTTAAGATTGAATGCTCTCCTTTGCCATGACACGTATAGAATTCGACAACCTGCAGGCAGCCAGTGTGCAAAAACCATTGTCCATCATACTGAGCAATATTGTCATATTATCTCCTTGCTGCTCCTCCGTCTCCAGTATCCTGCTAACATTGGAAGGTCTTTGGGGCAGGGACTGTGTCTTTGTTCTGTGTTTGGACAGCGCCTAGCGCCATGGGGTCTTGTGCCAGACAAGGTCTTGTGCCAGACAAGAGCTCCTAAGCTCTATCCAGTACAGGTATGAATATGAACTCCTGTCAGGAATGGTCTAGTTATTACGTAGTCTTGCCTTGAGTGTAGAGGACTGGAGTAGATGATCTCTTGAGGTCCCTTCCCATTCTCTGATTAATAGTACACAAGTGTTACCTATGGAGCACAATTATTAAACTAAGTAATGGCCTGTTGTGAGGCTCGGCTGATCACATGTTTAAATCTCTCTCCCAGGATGGCATTCAAATGAAAAAGCTCTCTGAGCAGGAGGGGAAGATCAGCAACAAAAAGCCCCGCAAAGAAGCTGGCGCCAGCAGTATGTTGTACGGCCGCTTCGTGAAGGTAGCTGGGCTCCTGGGTTGGCATTGGTGATTCCATTTCTCTCATGTGCTGTTGGCTATAATGTCTTGCAGGTCTATGGCACCTTCTCTCCTGAAAGATCCCGCTGTGCTCTGTAAATCACATACATGCTTCAGCCACTGAACTGCAGCCACCATTGGGGTGAAACAAATCAGCCATCTGATGGCACATAGTGACGTTGCATGGGGAATGCCTACCCAGTACTGAAATGCAGCCACCTCTGGGGTGGAGCATGGCAATTGGGCAGCATATAAGGATGTGGCATCGGGTTTGTTCACTCAGTGCTGAAATGCTGCTGCCTCTGGGTAAAACAGAAGTCTGACAGCACACAGCAGCTGAGCACAGGGAGCATGCTCCCTGTGCTAAAATGCAGCTGTTTCTGGGGTCAGTCATGAAGCTGTTTTGACACCTGCTGTGCAACACTGTGCAGAAGTGTAGGGACAATAAGGAGAATGCTGTATCCAACTGAAGCTGCATGGGGGGAACGTGGCCTGGATATTGCAGCTAATGACACTTAGCCCCTATATAGAACATTTCTTACCTCCTCAGATCCCTGTGCTCAGCCCTTGTGAGCCTAGGGAGGCAGCCCGGACTATGTTTCATGGATTCCAAGGCCAGAGGGACCATCGTGGTCATCTAGTCTGATATCCTGGGTGGCACAGGCTGGAGAACAGCCCCAAAATAATACCTCGAGCAGATCTTTTGGAAAAAACATCCCATCCTGATTTGAAAATTGCCAGTGATGGAGAATCCACCCCACCACTGGGTCAATTGTTCTGGCAATTAACTACACTGACCATTCAAAATTTAACCTTATCTCCTCTCTCAACTTGTCCAGCTTCAACTTCCAGCCATTGGCTCTCATTAGACTGTTTTGTGCTAGGCTGAGGAGCCCCTCACTGACTGTTTGTTCCCCATGTAGGTACTTACAGACTGCAACCAAGTCACCCCATAACTTTCTCTTTGTTAAGCTAAATAGACTGAGCTCCTTGAGCCTCTCACTGTATGGGAGGTTTTCCACTCCTTTCCTCATTCTTGTGGTTCTTCTCTGAACCCTCTTCAGTTAATCACCAGCCTTGAATTATGGACGTACATGGGGATGGGGAAACTGAGGCACAGAAAGGGACCATCACCTGTCCAAGGCTGCCCAGAGAGGCAAAGCTGGGGATAGAACCCAGGAGTCCTGATTTTCAGGCCACTCTGCAACGCTACCTTTCTGCCTCTGCTTCCCTGTCCCCCCCCCTAGCTTTCCCTACACCTGCAGCACCGACAGTGGGGTGGTGGGTCCAGCGCTCAGTGATTTCTGATTGTGCCCGTCTCCATCCCAGGCAGCTACATTGCTGGCAGGCGGGGAGGAGCCAACAAAAGAAGTTTCCACGTCTGAGAGCAGCGAGGACGAGGAGAAATTGGACCTGTCTACTGCCAGGAAGTAAGTGCCCAGCCAGGCGTGGGGGTAACGAGTGGCCGTGCTGAGCCACTGGGCTGGGCCATGTGCTAAAGGCAGCTGCCACGGGACACACCTCTGCTCTGAGGGCCAGATCCTGTGTGAACGGACTGTGTTCCAAAGAGGCCGAGAGAGGAGACAGTCTTACTTCAGGATCGGGTTCTGCAGCGGCCCCTGTGGCCAGTTGATCCCATGATCAAGAGCTGCCATTTCCTTCCATGGTCGGTCCTCAGCAGTGCAGGAGGAGTCCCTATACAGTATGCCATGGGGGCAGGGTCCCTGCTGGCTCTTCCTTCCCCTACTCCTAGCTTGCCAGAGGCCTTGTGCAGGGGCCGAACCATTTCTCCAGGGAGGTGGTAGACTCAGCTTCTCAGTCGTGCCCTAGGACAGTGGTTCAAACTTTTTTTCTCGGGACCCAGTTGAAAAAAATCACTTATGCCCGTGACCCAATTACATCTTTGAGCAATGCATGCCAGTCTTTCGGCATTGGCGCCGTGACCCAGTCCCTGAGGGTTTGTGACCCAGTACTGCATCCCAACCTGTAGTTTGAAAACCACTGCCAGCTCTCTCCCCTCCTCACTGGGACTTGCAAGCACCATAGGCATAAATGGGCAGCAGTTCCTTTCTATTGACCACCCGGTGGGGTGGGGTAGGACCCAGAGTGTGAAACTGGGGAGCACATCCTGTTTACCCCTTCTCCCCCAGTTCCAGTGGGAGCAGCTGTGTGGAGGCCGCTTCTTAATGCATTCAGTCCTGAGGCTGCCAGGGAAGGGTGGGGGGGGCTGATTGTGGTGGGGGCTCTTGAGAAATGGCCAGCTGCTCTGCTGGAGCCTGGAGGGAGACCTCAACCTGCGTTCCACTGGCCATGGCCAATTGGCTGCTGCCGCCAGGGGTGAAGTGTTAAATGAGGGGCCAAGCAGCATTAAGGCTCCATATCAGGTTCCCCGCTCTGTGATCCAGGGGTGAAAAGCAGACTTGCCCTCAATTTACTGACCCTCCTTTGTATGTCTAACATGGGAACTTTTGGAAGCTGTGTCTGATCAATTCCCAATTCTTAGGGAAGGGCCTTAGCATCTGTGGGCAAAACCCCACTTGTCCTGGAAATGCCTGATTTTCACGGTGGAAGCTCTCCGCTGTGGCTGCTTTACACGTATTGCAGGTGGTGGTGTCCTAAATTGCTCTCCCCCATTGGCTATACAGCATGGCCTACAGAAGCATTGCAGTCACGGCTGTCAGGAATTCCCTCCAGGAATTAAAGATTATGTCATGTGATGAAACTTCCAGGAAGACATTCAACCAAAACTGGCAAATTTAACTGCAGTGCACGACCTGCTAGGTGTTAGCACCAGGTGGGGGCCTGCAGCAAACTGTCTCGTCTCTCTTTCCCCCAGGCTGACGGATGAGGAGCTGGTCAGAGCCTGCGGGGGCCGAACCGCACACAAGTAAGTGGGTGGAATGATGGGGCTACTGCTGACTGGGAATGTGCTGCCCCTGGGCTGCACCAGGATCCTTGACAGCCCTGCTGCCTTTCGCTTACCCTGTATGGCTGGGGTGTGTCTGTTCCACTGAAGAACCTGCCTTTCCAGCAGCTCAGGTGGAATTTTAAGGCTCCTGGACTGTAGTGTCCCAGATTGGGAGACTATCCAGGGCAGGCTGAGCTGGGGGTTGGGGGGGATTGTTTGACTCCACCTCTCAGTGATCTCTTCAGGGTCTGAGGCCCTGTGCTCTGCCTCCTGGTGGTACACTGACCAGGCTCTGCACAGGGTACCAGATCTAGTCCCTCTAACACTTGGCCTCTGCACCCCTCACCGAGCAGAGAAAGTTTGTCCCAGAACTCCTGCTTCCTGTGTCCAGCACAGCTGGGCTTCCCTGCCACTCCCCTATGTGGAGGTGGAATAGCAGTGACTCCCCCCTCCTGCTTTGCTAGCCTGTCCCAGCACGTAGGCTGGAGTCCAGTTCAGACTCAAGGAAAGGGGTGGTTCGTGCATCTCCTGGGGCCCAGCCCTATATCCATCCAGCTGAGAGTCTGCTGGATACAACTATACTGGAAGTAGGGAGGATGTGTTGGGGGAGGGCTTATGAGGGGGCGGTTGTAGATCTCCCTGGCCTAGGCACAATCCCTTCTTAGGCTATCGCTGACCCTTCCTATCTGGTGCATTCTTCTCAGGGGGGCCCGTCATGGTCTGACCATGAGTGCCAAGCTGGCCCGGCTCGAAGAACAGGAGCGGGCCTTCCTGGCTAAGTACAGCCAGGAGAAAGAGGAAGGAGGCAGTGCCCCAGAGCATCAGCCGGTGGCAGTGGCCCTGGAGAGTAGTCACCTGGCTGAGAGGTGGCAGAAAGCCAAGAAGAAAAAGCGGAAGAGATCCAAAGAGAGGCGGGATTGTACTGGGGCTCATGGGAGCCCAGAACCAGGAGGGGAGGAGGAGTGGAGGGCCAGGAAGAGGAGGAAGGAGAAAAAGAAACGGAAGGAGGAAACTGCAGAAGGTTTGGAGAACGAGTTGCTGGACTCAAGGCAGCAGCTGACGACAGCAGAAGGGCAGACTGAGAGCAGGACGGACCGAGCCAGCCCCAGGAAAAAGGCCAAAAAGAAGAAAGCGAGAAAAGAAAAGGTGCAGTGAATGAGGGTGAGGCACAGCAGAAGGTTGGAGTGGGGCTACCCTCAATCTTGAGCCTGATACTACGAACCAGCAGCATGTTCATCTGCTGCTGGTCCTCTTCCCAGACACTCAGGAATGGCTCTTTTGGTCATTAGCCACCTCTTTCTGTCTATGCTTTGGCTGCAGGGGTTAACATGCTGGCCCTTTTACCCAAGGGCACTGCACCGCACACAAGTACATGGATGGAAAGACATGGCTAGCGCCTGACTGCTTGAAAAGAGCCGCTGGGGAGTTCAAAGCTGTGGTGGGTTTGTCTCCACCATGATCTAACTTTGAAAGATGCACTGATGCTCATGAAACCTATCTTCAAGTTTACACTTCCCGCTAGAAGCAGATGCTCCCAGGGCCTGTCCACCGAACGGGTCACTGCATGACAAGCCAGGATGGGACTTTGAGTGCGTTGCAGGAGCTGCAGACCCTGGCTTGCCACACGTAAATATGCTGTGTAGACAAACCCTTTCCCCCTGGAGACCGGGGTGAAGAGGAGATGAAAAATACCACTCATTGCACTGATCAGAACTGTTGAGTGTGGTTCAGCTTTGCACAGGAATCAGCAGATCACACCATTAGTGAATAACCCACGTCTCCAGCTTTTGCATTGTTAGAAATCCCATTTCTGTTTGTAGCTTCCCACCATGGGTTGAAGCCTCACTGGTATTGACAGGAGTTTTCATCCAGTGCCTGTTTGCAGCAACAATGGATGGGAAGAGATGGAAAGACAGGCCAATTCAGAGAGATTTTTAAAGCATCAATAAATCTTTTATTGCAGAGAAAAACAAAGGTGGGTTTTATAGACACAAAGACGTGGCTACATCGGTGAAGTCAGTAGAACACAGGTCCTTGTGTGTGTAGTATTAAACCGAGGCTGTGTCAAACTTCCGCTTCTAGATCCACGTGTAACTCCTAACAAAAATAATCTCCCCCCATTTTTAATGCACCGTAAGCCTTTGGTTCTGATCCAAAGCACAGTGAAGTCCATGGAAAGACTGCAAAGGGCATTGGGACAGGTCAATCAGTCCTCGGCACCCATGTGCCTATCTGCTAGGCAGAGCTGTGTGTGAGATTTCCTAGCAGCAACTAGAAAGAGGCTATACGAGGTGCAGAGTGCCCCCACCCATGAGATCAGTGCAAGTCAAAGGCACTTTGCAACCGTTTTTCCTTGCACAGCAAACCTAGATCCCAGCCTTGCTCCTCCCATACTATCTAGCACCCCCCTCTCAATTCCCTGGGCAAGATGCCTGTTAGAATCTCTGCTTCCCCATCAAATCTCCCTTCTCATTCAGATTTTGGCTAAAGCTAGACCTCCTCCCCTTGCTAGGGTAAGAGGAGGACACAATCAGTCTCTGGGTACGGCGGAAGATTGAGGGAGTATTTTTTCTGCAGAGCCATTGGCACAAACCTGCCCCCCAGGAAATGGTAGCGGCCGGTGAAATGCTGTGCAGCCTTCTTGGGGGCTGTGAGAGAAATGAGCATGTCGGGCTGGAGGCTGTCAGGGTTGCCTTTCTCCACGTCCCAGCCTGAAATAAACCAAGGGGAAGGCAATGAGAGAGGCAAATAAAATCTGCAACAGGCAAACTCCCTCCTGGCAACAGACATGGCTAGAGAGCTTCCCTGGCACGAAGCCTGAGTATTAATAGCTCCACTGCCAGGGAATACAAGACAATTCTCCACACAGACACCAATCCAAAATGATCTAATGACTCCCAGGCTGTCTTGTCTGTGTTATGGTAGCACCTAGAAACCCCAGCTGACACCAGGGCCCCACCATGCTAGGTACTGCACTAAGATAAAGTCCAAAAAAATCTTCCATTCTGAACAGACGAGTCAGAAGAGTGTGGGGAGAAAAGCGTCTAACCCCATTTTATAGCTGGGGAATCGAGGCACAGAGATCGGCCCAAGCTTGCATGGAGCTGGGAGTTGAACTCATTTCGCCTGAGTCCTAGGTCAGCCCAGTAACAAGCTGGCTGACAGCAAATACCAGCTGACACCAGCTTGTGAATTCATTCACAGGAAGAGTGGTTTTTTGTTTTTTTTTTGCATGAGCATTAACATCTGTCACTAGGAAGCTAACAGGATGATGATGTTCTCATGCTTCAGGGCACTGGCCTGTAAGGAATTCTCACTTGTCTTGTCCACAGCATTGCACATTGACCAAATGTGTTACTGGCTTAGAGACAGTTACCTTCCTCTTAAGCCTCAGTTACTGGTCAGGAAGGCTAAATCAATACCCCAGAGGGGTAGCTGCGTTAGCCTATTTCAGCAAAACAAAGGAGGAGTTCTGTGCCACTTTTAAGACTAACAAATTAATTTATTGAACAAATTTTTGTTGGCACAATCAATTCATCTGACGAAGTGGGATTGTGCCCACGAAAGCTCATGCGATAAATACATTGGTTAGTCTTTAAAAGTTCCACAGGACTCCTTGTTTGTTTGAATCACTACTGCAAATCTTCACAGCAGGAGCTGGGGATAAACCTGCAGGTCTGCTGATCCGCTGCAAAGTTCAGCACATCATCAAGACCTGCGAGGCTCACTAGGAACTTCCCAACCCTGCTGATGCTGTGAACATGAGAGAAAAGTTAATGGGGCCCTAAGAGCCAGGTGAACCTGCTCCGGAGCTGTGACCAGTGGGCATGGAGACGCACCGGAGGGGATGTCGATGCTGGCGATGGGTATGGTGACTTGCTCTAAGGTCCTGAGGATGCTGCCAAAAGGTTCCCGCACGGCTCCCTTGAAGCTGAACCCGAAAATAGCATCCACCACCAGACCATACAGCTCATCAATCAGCATGGCCTGCAGGCAAACGAGTCAGGAAGTTATAACAGCTTCCCCCAGCATGCATGGTACAGGTCACATCTAGGACTAAAGGAACATCCTCAAGTTCCAGCACCACCAGCTGGGCCAGAGTGTGAAATAAAACCAGAGTATCTCCATGGATTTACATGGGGGTGGCCCTGCTCAGGACAGGTACATCTGAGGTGCTAAGCTAAATTAAAAGCATCTCCTAGCTGACCTAACCGTATGTGTAAATCCCAAGTCACTCTATTGAAGTTAGACATATGTACAAGATAGGACAATCAAGCCCTAAGCCAATGGATGTCAGTACAATGACTCCTGATTTACACCAGTGTAACAGCAGACTATGGTCCAGGCATTTACAAACACCCTCTCTGGTCTCTAGATAATTTGGTAGTGGCATTAGGCAAATCTGTCATCTAACACAGGGGGGGCACCCAGATATTATAGTGATAAGCACCACAGAGATGCAGGTAAACCAGTAATAAATCCATATTGCTCATTTCCACTTTAATTGGATTTATTTATGGTCCAGTGGCACCTGGGACCCCAGCTGCTGTACAAACACAGGACCAAAAGACAGTTCCTCCTGTAACCTTTCTACTGGAGTAGTCATTGCAACAGTCTCTTCTGGATTTAGGATCTAATCTCTGAATCCCCTTGGGACTGCCATTGTTTTACCGGGGGGGAGGGGGAATGGGTTTTTGTGCAGGAAGAGACATATAACTGAAGACGTGAACTGGACAAAGACAACGAAAGTAATGAGGCTCAGGCAGTGCTGCACGTTCTAGTTACTGGCAACGCACCCTACCTCCGATGGGAACTCCGAGAGAAAGGGAATGTCCATCTTCTGGCACTGAGTCGTCAGCCCTTCAAACAGAGCCTTACTAGGCCGCTTGGGGTAATATATGGTCGGCTCGTAGCCCTGGAAGGATAGAACAATTCCAAGTGATGCTCCAATACATCCGTGGGCTTTGTGAATGGGTGAGTCCTAGTATAGATCCACCATGAGCATCTACTCTTAACTAAATTCTCACCTGCCTAGGGCATGGCTGGATTCAGTCAAACACCACACACCTCAGCCCTCTCCCTGTGGTGGACTGTCCCTATGGTTCCCCATAGCACCTCCTGGGTCCTAGCTCCTCCCTCCAAAGTTTCTCTCCTGTGCCCAGGGTAGAGTTAAACAACTGTATCTGTCACAGTGAATTGGCAGAACTTCACCGGGGATTGCTCATGGAAAATCCTTGCTTCTGTGTTGGAGGAAGAGACGCTAGTCTGCTCTAAAGGAATGGGCCCCTGATGGAACAGCTCAGCTGAAGGGTTAAGATCTGAATGGACTGGGGAGGTTTCCAGCCATTGCCTGGCTCACTCCAGGATGGGACATGTGGGCAGCAGAGGCAGTATGTGTGCAGGACACTTGCTCAGCTGTTGTATCTGCTGTGGGCAGTATCCAAGGCTGGCACATTTTACTAACACTCCGTGTCCTTTAGTAAAAAAGACTCACAAACATCTTCAGGTGCCTGGCGCAGACCAAGCCGTCTCCTCCATTATTTCCTGGGCCACAGATGATCAGCACGGTGGGCTCGCTTTTGGTGAAGGAGCTGGGTGGGTAGGCCTGAGGGTGGGGAGAAAGAACCAGTTTCAGTTAAACAGCATGACGCACAACTACTAGAAATGCAGGATGGGGCAGAAGGGAGTGGAGTCCTGTAAATGACTGCACAGACGCCCTGAGAATGCCATCTCCAAGACAGCCACGCTGCTTGCAATCAACTTTCATAACAACACACCATCAGGCTGCCTCCTGTTCTCTGCCCAGCTGCTGGCCTCCACTTGATGTGGCTGCGTTACAGTGGTAGGTGTGCATGTGCGCAGGAGAGAGAAAGATGATCCTTCTGTGTATAGACTCATGCTCTGGGATGAAGGATCTTTGGAGATGGCAGATAAGCCTCAAAGCTGCTTCCCAAGGCAAACTGATGTTAAGAGCCCCATTTACAACGCTGGATCTGTCCCCGCCGCATGCTCCAAGGACCACACCGCTGCCTTCAGGCCAGGCACAGAGCTCCCTCCCCTCCACGGCTATATCAGTTTAGCCGGGGAATCCCCATTTGCAGACTCAAGGATGCTGCTCACCTTGGCAATGGCTGTTGCACAACTCAGCCCCGCCAGCTCCATGAGTTGGTCAACGCTGAACTTGTACTCAGTGAAGAGCTCTTGATCAATGGCTTGTGCTTCCTCCTGGCTGCAAGGAGAAACAGACATGAGCCACCAGGTGTCTGTTATGGAAGGACTTGTCTTTGCTGCAGTTAATGCGGGTGCTGCTTTCCAAGCTAGTCCAACCACCCTGTAGTGTGAGACCAGCTGGTGCTGCAATATCATTCCAGAATTCCCCCGTGCACCCACCAAGGACAGGACAGATCTTCACCATTGACTAGCAAAGAATTCAGAGAGCTGCCCATCTTCCTGCAGCACTAAGGAGCCTGGGACATATCCCCACAAGACACAGGAGTGAGCGTAGAGCCAGTGTGGACACAGTGGCGTGAGGGTTATTTTGCTGCATGGCTGCACTCCCTTGGGCTAGGTTGACCTGAGAGGATTCATTTGAGTGTAGATCACTGGAGCTAACCCTGCAGTGAAGCCAGACTAGTCTATGGCCTTGTACACACTACAAAGTTATTGCACGGTAAGGCTCCTTACCGCACGGTAACAATCAAAGCGTCCACACACTAAAGCTTCTTGTTGCAC